>CM076580.1:527482043-528057989 GCA_034641835.2 Pinus albicaulis
TAGGTAATGGTTTTCTCTTGGGTTCAACAATTCCTTTTGTTTATAATATTAAACCCTTGGGTTTATTAGTTCTTTTGGTTTATAATATGAATAATCGATCAATGTCATCCATGATCAAATGTCACATTCAAACTCATCATATTCTCGACAAATATTGTCTCAATATGAAAATCACCCATGGCCAACCATGGTCATAGTTTGTTCAACGTCGCATTGTGACAACAACTCGTCTCAATGTTTAAATCAATTCCTTGGGTTCACCAATTCCTTTCGTTTATAATTTGTTTGGTAATGGTTTTCCCTTGGGTTCGTAAATTCCTTTGGTTTATAATATTAAACCCTAGGTTTTATTATTTCTTTTGGTTTATAATATGAATAATCGATCGATGTCATCCATGATCAAATGTCACATTCTCGACAAATATTTTATCAATATGAAAATCACCCATGGCCAACCATGGTCATAGTTGGTCCAACGTCGCATTCGATAGCAATTGTCTCAATGTTTAAATCAATTCCCTTAGGTTCACCAATTCCCTTGGTTTATTATATTAAACCCTTGGGTTTATTAGTTCTTTTGGTTTATAATATGAATAATTGATCAATTTCATTCATGATCAAATGCCACATTCTCAAAAAACATTGTCTCAATATGAAAAATCATCGATGGCCAACCATGGTCATAGTTGGTCCAACGTCACATTGTGACAAAAATTTTCTCAATGTTTAAATAAATTCCCTTGGGTTCACCAATTCCTTTACTTTATAATATTAAACCCTTGGGTTTATTAGTTCTTTTGGTTTATAATATGAATAATCATTCAATGTCATCGATGAGCAAATGTCACATTCTAACAAACATTCTCTCAATATGAAAATCACCCGTGGCCAACCATGCTCATAGTTGGTCCAACATCGCATCGTGACAACAATTGTGTGAATGTTTAAATCAATTCCCTTAGGTTCACCAATTCTTTTGCTTTATAATTTTTTGGGTAATGGTTTTCCCTTGGGTTCACCAATTCCTTTGGTTTATAATATTAAACCCTTGGGTTTGTTAGTTATTTTGGTTTATAATATGAATAATTGATCAATGTCATCCATGGTCCAATGTCACATTCTAACAAATATTGTCTCAATATGAAAATCACCCATGGCCAACCATGGTCATAGTTGGTCAATGTCGCATTGTGACAACAATTGTCTCTATGTTTAAATCAATTCCCTTGGGTTCACCAATTCCTTTGGTTTATAATATTAAACCCTTGGGTTTTATTAATCTCTATTGTTTTTAATATTTCCCTTAGCCTTATTGATCCCTTAGGTTTTTAATATTTATCCCTTGGGTTCATCTATTCCTTTCGTTTATAATGTTAAACCCTTGGGTTTATTAGTTCTTTTTGGTTTATAATGTTAATCACACATTGGGTTTATTACTCTCTTTAGTTTAAAATATTAATTCTTAGGCTTTATTAATTTCTTCAACTTGAGTATTTTTTTTATTAGTTTTATTGATCCTTCGCTTTATCGGTCCCTTAGGTTATTAATATTTTTCCCTTGGGTTCACCAATTCCTTTGGTTTATAATATTAAACCCTTGTGTTTTTTAGTTCTTTTGGTTTATAATATGAATAATCAATCAATGTCATCCACGATCAAATATCACGCTCGACAAATATTGTCTCAATATGAAAATCACCCATGGCCAACCATGGTCATAGTTTTATAATATTTATCCCTTGGGTTCTGGTGATTCCTTTGGTTTATAATATTAAACCCTTTGGTATTCTAGTTATTTTGGTTTATAATGTTAGTAATCTCATTGGTTTATTAATATCTTACGTTTAAAATATCGGTTCTTATGGTTTATTAATTTATTAGGTTTCTTAGTTTAAAATATCAATTCTTAGGGTTTGTTAATCTCTTGTGTTTTTAATATTGATCCCTTATGATTTTAATATTTATCCCTTAGGTTCACCAGATCCTTTGGTTTATAATATTTAAACTCTTTGGTTTATGATGACATTGGGTTGGTCCAACGTCGCATTATGACAACAATTGTCTCAATGTTTAAATCAATTCCATTGGGTTCACCAATTCATTTGGTTTATAATATTAAACCCTTGGGTTTATTAGTTATTTTGGTTTATAATATGAATAATCGATCAATGTCATCCATGATCAAATGTCACATTCTGAAAAATATTGTCTCAATATGAAAATCATGCATGGCCAACCATGGTAATAGTTGGTCCAATGTCGCATTGTGACAACAATTGTCTCAATGTTTAAATCAATTCCCTGGGTTCACCAATTCCTTTGGTTTACAATATTAAACCTTTGATTTTATTAGCTCTTTTGGTTTATAATATGAATAATAGATCAATGTCATCCATGATCAAATGTCACATTCTGACAAATAGTGTCTCAATATGAAAATCACCCATGGCCAACCATGGTCATAGTTGTTCTCAACGTCGCATTGTGACAACAATTGTCTCAATGTTTAAATCAATTTCCTTGGGTTCACCAATTCCTTTGGTTTATAATTTGTTAGGTAATGGTTTTCTCTTGGGTTCACCAATTCATTTAGTTTAAAATATTAAACCCTTGGGCTTATTAGTTCTTTTGGTTTATAATATGAATAATCGATCAATGTCATCCATGATCAAATGTAACATTCTCGAAAAACATTGTCTCGATATGAAAATCACCGATGGCCAACGATGGTCATAGTTGGTCCAACATCGCATTGTGACAACAATTGTCTCAATGTTTAAATCAATTCCTTGGGTTCACCAATTTGTTTGGTTTATAATTTGTTGGTTTATGGTTTTCCCTTGGGTTCACCAATTCCTTTGGTTTATAATAATATTAAACCCTTGGGTTTATTAGCTCTTTTGGTTTATAATATGAATAATCAATCAATGTCATCCATGATCAAATGTCACATTCTAACAAATATTGTCTCAATATGAAAATCACCCATGGCCAACCATGCTCATAGTTGGTCCAACGCCGCATTGAGACAATAATTGTCTCAATCTTTAAATCAATTCCCTAGTGTTCACCACTTCCTTTAGTTTATAATTTGTTGGGTAATGGTTTTCCCTTTGTTTTCACCAATTCCTTTGGTTTATAATATTAAACCCTTGGGTTTATTAGTTCTTTTGGTTTATAATATGAATAATCGATCAATGTCATCCATGATCAAATGTCACATTCTAACAAATATTGTCTCAATATGAAAATCACCCATGGCCAAGCATGGTCATAGTTTGTCAACGCCGCATTGTGACAAAAAATGTCTCAATGTTTAAATCAATTCCCTTGAGTTAACCAATTCCTTTGGTTTATAATATTAAACCCTTGTGTTTTATTCATCTCTATTGTTTTTAATATTTCCCTTTAGCCTTATTGATTCCTTAGGTTTTTAATATTTATCCCTTGGGTTCATCGATTCCTTTGGTTTATAATATTAAACCCTTGGGTTTATTAGTTCTTTTGGTTTATAATGTTAATAACACATTTATTTTATTACTTGCCTTGAGTTTAAAATATTAATTCTTAGGTTTATTAATCTCTATTGCTTTTAGTATTCATCCGTTAGGTTTATAATATTTATCCCTTAGGTTCGCTGATTCCTTTGGTTTATAATATTAAACCCTTGGGTTTATTAGTTCTTTTGGTTTATAATGTTAATAATCCCGTTGGTTTATTAATATCTTATGTTTAAAATAGTCATTGTTATAGATTATTAATTTATTAGGTTTTTTAGTTTAAAATATCAATTCTTACAATTTATTAATCTCTTGTGTTTTTAATATTGATCCCTTATATTTATAATATTTATCCTTCGAGTTCACCAATTCCTTTGGTTTGTAATATTTAAACCTTTGGTTCATGATGACATTGGGTTTGTATTATTAATTATCCCTTGGGTTTATTAATATCTTTAGTTTAAAATATTAATTGTTAGGGTTTATTAATCCCTTATGTTTTTTTGTTTTTAAATATTGTTTCATATGCTTTATTACTCTCTTGAGTTTAATATATTAATTCTTAAATTTAATTAGTTTCTTGTGTTTTTTCAGTTTAATATTATTAATATATTAATATATATTATTAATAAATATTCTAATATTTATTAATAATATAACCATCTATGATATTAATATATTAATAAATATTTTATAATATTATTAATATATCAATAAATATTATTAAGATATATAAAATATTTTGGTTATTTTAATTATAATTAATATATTAATAAATATTATTATTAATATATATTATATATATTTCAAGTTAATATAATAATATTATTATATATAATATTTAGTGATATATAAATTAATGTGCTAGGTAGTGGATATAGGCCTATTCACAGTATATCAACCACATTGGTGAATGTGGTTGTAAATCTATTTTATATACGCTATCAACGTATACCAAACACATTAGTAAATATAATGTGGTTGTGCTAGTATTTATATTATGGCATTTTAATATTTGAATATGTTATTATAATGTCTCAGATAGAACTCCAAGAGTTATGAAGATGATTTTTCCATAACAAGTGAAGTGATTGAGAGACTTTATTAACTAAAAAATTAAAGGATGCTTAAGGATTAATATCTCCTTCAAAGTGACATTTTAAATATGTAGGACTAAATATAACCTAAACAATTTTGGATATTGATATTTATGTTTTAATATGATTTTCAATAACATGAAAAGTGATGAAGATGATTTGATTATATATATGACAAGAGAAAATAAATGGAAATTCACACCTCTTCCAATGTGTCATTTGAACGGGTAAAATAAAGGAGAACCTTGAAGAACTTTGGATATTGCTATTTATATCTTAATATTTAAATTTGAAATAAACTTGAAATTGCACCATATGTTGCAAAGGAAATCATGTAAAGCATAGAATATAGTAAAGAGTAGTATAGAGGAAATGATCTCACATGAATCATGCAAGTACGAAAGAGTAGAATAGAGGAAATGCTCTCTCATGAATCATGGATAGCTACGGGGTATTCAATTACATAATTTGGTTACAACTACATATGTTAATATCATTTTTAGATAAGTATCAGCTTGGTCCTAAGATGAAATATCATCATTCAATAAGTTTAGTCATGAATAGTATTAGCTTGAAATCGTGATCATATTGCTAAAATGGTTAGGATGAATGTATAGTAGTCATGATCATGGAGGATATAAGTACTACCAATGAAAAAATTCACATCATGGGAATCCTTTTTGAGGAGCCAAGGGAAAAAATTAATAATTCTAATCTAAATCAATATTTCATTGCGAATCTTTGATGATAAAACTTTTTGAAAAAAAATACTATGATATTTAACTATAAATAAAAACAAATTTCATTGGAAAAAATTTGATAATAAAGCGCATATTTGTCTCATCCTAATAAAAAGAATCACATGTGCAATTATATAGATATATTCAAGTGAAACACCTAGAGGAGATGAGATTTATGTTCGCTCGATATAGCAACATAAGCTTCATTTCACAAATGGATTATGAGGTTAAGAGTAAAATGAGTAATTTTAGTGTAGATTTTGATTGCGGACTTGATAATGGAAACCATTGTCTACTTCAATCAAATGGCTCACTAGATTCACATCCCGTGTTGAGGAGAACGTTGGAGTTCGTAACGTAACCAAAGGTAAGATTGCAGTGAGTATTTTTTCTCATACAATAAAACATATTTTCCATTTAAGAAATATTGATCGATTTTTTCCAACACTAATTTGTAGTTGTCTTATGCCTAGACATTAGGCACAAAGAAAAAAAAATGAAGTGCTCGCACATTTGGTAAAATCAAAAAAATGAAGAAGTTCATTCTGAAAATTGATGAAGCTCATTCGAAATGGATGAAATCCATTTTAATCGTTGTGAAGAACTCTCTCAGACAAGCACTGCTCTAGAGTTTCTGAGCAACCCATCTCTATATTTGTTCTTGATGCTTCTTCATTCTATAAAGAGGATTCATTTGTACCACCTATCAAGAAATGCTCAATCATATTTAAAGGTAATTTTCTACAAAACTCCATGCCAATCAAAATTGTCTCGACTTATCGATTTTAATTAAATCATTGAACATCTGATCCGATCAATTTCATCAATCAAGCCTTTACAATTTTCTAAATTTGACAATGCTTTTTCCTGTATTGAAGCAACTAGAAGGATTCTACCTAGTCTTCCATTATCCTCTATCCAAAAAGATTTGTATGTGGTCTTCCTTAGACAGGTTTGTTGAATATTATTTTATTTATCTATGCAAGTGATGGGCATTCAAACCAGGGATAGGTTTCTCGTAATATAAATTACCCAGATTTGGCAATGCTTTTGTCATTTGTACTAAAACATCTATAAGGACTCTACCTAGGCTTTCCAAATGTCCCTTGTCCAATAAACATTGTATGTACTCCCCTGCCTTAGACAATTTGTCGAAACTTATCCAAGCAACAAGGGGTATTCAAGCTAGGGTAGGTTTGCTGGCATTCTACATTGTATGTAGTGGGTAAGCTGATAGGCTACTTACTTCCATGGAGTCGTATGAGATTCTCATTTATCAAATGATTAGCTATTTTTTTCAATCTTGAAAACCTTGTTAGACATGTTAACTACATTTCTTATTTTGATACATTTTGTATTCCATGTTTTGTTTGATATTTATTGGTCTTTTACCAATCTCTCTCTTGTATGAAATTCTATTCATGTGAATGTTCATGGGTCATTTGTTTGTGATATATATTATAGTACAAGCAATCAATAAAGTATGACATTCTCTTCATGTGAATTTTCATGGGTCATTTGTTTGTGATATATATTATAGTAAAATAAATCATTTTTTATTATTAATCATTGTATATACCAATATGTTTACCTATGGTGTTGTTTGCATTAAAAATCCAAGAAAATATTTCACAAAGAGGGGAAAATGATAAAGGTTTATTAGTTCATATTTTGCGCATGCCTTGTTGAGAGGGCAGGTCTTACCTATACAACATAAGTTCATTGATAAAATTAATATTTCTTACATCGTATATTGAGGAATAAAATTTTTTACATGTTTATTTTTTATTTGCGCATCATGAGATCGTAAAGGAATATGAGAAATACTTTTTTTATTTTTAATCATTGTATATACCACCGTGTTGACCTATGGCATTGTTTACATTAAAAAATCCAAGAAAATCTTTCACAAGGAGGAAAATGATAAAGGTTTATTAGTTCATATTTGCATGCCTTGTTGAGAGAGAGAGGTATTATCTATACAACATAAGTTCATTGATCAAATTAATATTTCTTACACCAATATATTGAGGAATTAATGTTTTCCATGTTTATTTTATTTACGGATCATGAGATCGGAAAGGAATATGACAATCCAGGATGTGCCTATCCTCGAATAGATATGCTTATGGAACCCATGATGATCCTAATGTTAATAAAAAATATTCGAAGAACGCCCACAACTCGTGAGAAAGTCGGATGACTTGAATTCCTCCTCCATCTAAACAAACACCTTTCATCTCCACCTAAAATTAACGAGAGCTTGCAAGGTGAGACACTGATACAACTATGTAAAAGAAATCTCGTTGGCATCTCGGAATTCTCTTCATTGACATAGAATCTATCTCCTGTGGATTCATTCCATGCATCTAGGTTCCCAATAAACCCCGATCTCTTTCACGTCTCGGAGCGAGAGAAGGGCCTCGCAATACCAAATCGGCAAAAAAATATATATTCAGAGAAGCACAATCACCATCTCATGTTTGACACTTTGTAAATGAGATATTGAGGAAGAAATTAGTATCTCTTATCGCTACCCACATCCATGGATAAGAAAAAAATATTTGCCATGCATCACTGCAGCATCATCACAGGCCCAGCAGGCAGACATTTGTTGAAAAAAAGTGTGGAGGAGCTACATAGCTTGGTGGATTCTTGTAATTCCAATGCCTCCGTGGAGGTTTTTTTGTGATGATGCAGAGAGATGGAAATATTACGGACTGATATGGGTGAGCTCATTTTTTATGTGAAGCCATACAAATGAAGTGCCTTCATATTTGGTAAAATCAAAAAATGAAGAAGTTCATTCTAAAATTGAGGAAGTTCATTCTGAAATGGATGAAGTTCATTTTAATCGTTGTGAAGAACTTGTCTCCAACAAGCACCGCGCTCTGGAGGTTTCCGAGCAACCCATGACTCTATATCTCGTTCTTGATGCTTCTTCATTCTATAAATAAGATCTATTTGTATCACCTATCAAGAAATTCTCAATCATCTTTAAAGGTAATTTTCTACAATACCCCATGCCAACCAAAATTTTTTGACTTATTGATTTGAATGAAATGATTGAACATCACGATCCGATCAATTTCATCAATCAAGACTTTTTCACAATTTTTTTGAATTTGACAATACTTTCCCATGTAATGAAATAACTAGAAAGATTCTACCTGAGTCTTCCATTATCCTTTGTCCAATCGATTTGTATGTGTCTACCTTAGGCAGCTTTGTGAAGATTATTTTATCTATCTATGCAAGTGATGGTAATTTGAACTTTGAATAGGTTTATGGTAATCTAAATTACCTAAATGTGGCAATTATTTTGATGTACTAAAACATTTATAAGGACTCTACCTATGCTTCCAATGTCCCTTGTCCATTAAAATTTGTATCTACTACTCGCCTTAGACAATTTGCTAAAACTTATCCAAGCAACTATGGGTATTCAAGCTAGGTAGTTTTTTTCCTGGCATTCTACATTTTTATGTGGTGGGTAACCGATAGGCTACCTACTTCCATGGAAATGCATGAGATTCTCATGAAAATATTTCATAAGGAGCACAAATGATAAGGTTTTACTAGTTCATCTTTGCATGCCTTGTTGAGAGAGCGAGTCTTGTTTGCGTACAACATAAGTTCTTTGATCAAATTAATATTTCTTACACACATATATTGAGGAATTAATTTTTTCCATGTTTATATTTTATTTTTCATATCATGAGATCGAAAAGGAATATGAAAATATAGGATGTGCCTCATCCTGGAATAGATTTTCTTATGGAACCCCTGATGATCCTGCTCGTTAATAAAAAAAATACCGAAGAGTGTCCACAGTCTGGTGAGAAAGATGGAAAAACCCGAATTCCTCCTCCATAGAAACACACACCTTTCATGTCTCCACCGAAATCAACGAGAGAGCTTTGTAAGGCCGGATACCTCAAATACAAATATGTAAAAGAAATCCTATTGGCATTAGGAATTCTCTTCATTGGCATAGAATCAATCTCCATTGATTCATTCCATGAATCGGGTTTCCAATAAACCCCGAGATCTTTCACGTGCTAGAGTAGAGAAGGGCCTCCCAATACCGAATCGGCACAAAATATATTAAGGAGAAGCACAATAACCATCTCATGTTTGACCCTGTGAAAGAGATATTAAGGAATAAATTGTATCCTTAACCGCACCCACGACCATGGATAAGAAAAAAGATTCACCATGCATGGCTACGACTATCACGAGGCCCAATGAGCGACATTTGTTGAAACAAGTGTGAGTGAGCTCGTAGAGCTTGCGGGCTTCTTATAATTCTAATGCCTCTGCTGGAGGATTTTTGTGATGATGCTGAGAAAAATCCTAGGCACGAGTATGAGCCAAAACCCCATCCACAAATGATGCATAAATTCCCTTCACCGAAGAGCACCGGGAGGCCGGATATCTGAAGAAAATATGTAAAATAAATCTCGCTGACATCGGGAATTCTCTTCATTAGCATAGGCTCAATCTCTCGCTGATTTATTCCATGCATCTCGGGTTCCCAATAAACCGCCGAGCTCTTTCACGTGTTGGAGCAGAGAGGGCCTCCAAATACCGAATCAACACAAGATATATTCAAGAGAAGCGCAATCGCCATCTCATGTTTGACACTCATGAATGAGATATTGAGGAAGAAATTGTATCCTTACTCGCACCCACAATCATGGATAAGAAAAAAATATTTTCCATGCATGGCCGCAACCATCATGGGAAGGCCCATCGGGCGAGCATTAGTTGAAACAAGTGTGGGAAGAGCTATAGAGCTTGCGTGGGATTCTCGTAATTCCATTTCCTCTATGGAGGATTTTTTTGTGATGATGTAGCAGTAATCCTCGGTCATAGCACAGATCAAAACCCCATCCACACACAATGCAAAGAAATTCCATTCAACATAGAGCGACAGAAAGACGGACACTGAATACAAATATGTAAAAGAAATCCTATCAGCATCGGGAATTCTCTTCATTGACACGGACTCAATCTCTCGTCGATTCATTCCATGCATATGTGTTCTCGATAAACCTCGAGCTCTTTCACATGCTAGAGTAGAGAAGAGCCTCCCAATACCTAGAATCAACACAAAATATCTTTAAGAGAAGCACAATCGCCATCTCATTTTTTACACTTGTGAACGAGACATTGGGGAAGAAATCATATCCTTACACGAACCCACAAACATGGATAAGAAAAAAAGATTTTCCATGCATGGTTGCATCCATCACAAGGCCCATTGGGTAGCATTTGTTGAAACAAGTGTGGGAGGGAGTTGCATATCTTGCAGGCTTCTTGTAATTCCAATGCCTTCGTGAGCTCGTTTTGTGATGATGTAGGTTCAATCCGGGCACGATAGATATCAAAAACCCATCCACACATGACATAGAAATGCCCTCGACATTGGCATCACTAGAGCGATGTGAATTTCTGAAGAAATTAGGGCTTATATTTCATTCCATTCATATATATTTACAACCCTACTCATCCTCGACAAATATTCTGTCGCTTCGCCTCCCTAGAATCACCAACAAATTCTCCTCTTTCCGCATAGCACCTGAAAATATAAACCCTCCCTGTTACTAAAATGAAACTCTAGACTCGAAACGCTTTCAATGGAATTAATTTTCGCCACTAACCTCTCCTCGTCGGTCACAAAATTCTTCCAAACCCTAATTATGAGATTCGTGTTCATTGTGTTTAATTTTTCGCCACTTACATGAATGTCGGGCAAATTTGGTCAGGCCTCAGAACCTTGAAAACATACTCCTTCGGCGTTACATTGATGTCCACTCACCACTTAGGTTCCAAATGAGCTCGATGAATTAACTCGCATTCCCTTGCCCTTATCAACAAATTCACGGTCACGCAGACAAAATGAGCCCACAACCATCACGGACAGAAAGTGAGCTCGATGCATGAGAGAATAAACCCTCACTAATCACACGGAGATCCTTCGCATAGTTCATTAATATATATTTATGTTGTATAAGCCCGATTAAAAATAACAATATTTTAATCCTAAGGTAGAGATTATTTGAATCTTCTAACATTAAAATCAAAGGTGCACAATGGTACACGTAAAGCCATTTAGGAAAGTTGTTTTTCTCAAATTGATACGTTGTAACGGTCAGAGAGAGTACAATTTTCTAATGTTAATTATTTTTTTATATATGTTAATAGTCCTCTCATATTTGTTAAGCAAAGACATAATATATGTCTCATTGTAGATTGAATAGGCTAATGGTGTCACATTTGGTCATCATCGAAGAAATTTTTTCTCTCGAAAAATACAGGAGGACACTACTATGAGAGTAATTTCTAATCATTGGTTTATTTTTCATTTTTCTTTTTAGTAGATTCCTCACTTCATTGTCAAAAAACTTCCGAGGGCATTGCCATGATAATAACTAATCACGATTTATTTTTCATTTTCTATTTCAATATATCTTTCGTGCTACATGCAAAGGAAATGAGAGAGGCTCAATGATAAAAATAATATTTCTCATATATTTTATTTTCAAAATCTTATTCTCGAAGTTTTTCAAACTCAAAATTTTACTTTGAGTTTTTGAATGTATACATTAAATTATATATAAATTGTAAATAATTATTTTCTCAATGCGAGTGGAAGTTATATGATTTGTAGACAAACGATTTCATTACCAAACAATTTTGATATTTTGTAAAGTTTTTTCATTATAAAACCCAAAGCAAGATTTGAATACAATAAATAGAAATTTAAATGTAATCAATATGTTTAGCTATTTCCTGATTATCCGGAAAGCGTTTGCGTTAGACATAAAGATACGCAAATGTTATGTCAAAAATTATGGTAAAGGTTTCGGGATAACACATGTCTATCCGATGGATAAATAGTTAGAATAAATGGGAAAACCAAAGGAAAATGAATTAATCCTAGTGTTTCCTAAAGTGTTGGGTATTTAGCACAGCAATTTATTTTTAAAATGATCTATTGCATTCGAGTTAAAAGCTTATAAATAATGCATATGATGCGCTTTGTAGAAATCCTCTATGTAATTTTCTAGCAATATTTGCACTCTCCGGGTAGCTTGTCCTCATAGTAGTTTAACTCAAATTCTTTTCATTTTTAATTCAAATTTAATAAGTATAGTAGTAAGTTAAATGGATTGGTATGTAGTATTTGTTTTTCTCTCAACCATTTTGACAACATAGTACTTGTTAAGAAAATATAAACTAATTATTATATTTTATTAAAAACATTAATGAAAATACAATGATTTTTTCGAAGAAAAAAATATTTATTATTAAATTTGATTGAAGGGAGAAGAATAAGCTCTCCTTATTGTACTTATACTATGTAAAATTCATATTTTTCTTGTATAATTTTTTCTAAGAAAAATTGTAACTTTCATTAAAGTTAAAAATTACATTTTGTATGTGCATGAGTAGGCACTCAAAAGAAAACCAAATGCCTATGGTTATACCAAGGTTATTGTCTATGCATTATTTCCATCACTATGTGCATTTAAATCACTCATGAAAAACAAAAATACAAGCCACCTATGGTTGTGATAAAAAACTCTCTATACTTGAACTATTGTCACGATATATACATCATCAACAAAAAAATCATGATAAATATAGAAAAGTGAAATCAGATCATGTGATAATGAAACAACCAAAAGCATGATGAATTATGCGGTAGCATAGATAGATGAAACAAGAATATGAAATAAATCCATTGTTTTGCTTAGAAGCCCTTTATGAATAGACAATGATAACCATTTCGGTTGTTGTTGCATTTATTTATGTTCCATGTGCCCACATCTGATGAATCACCATCCTTAGATAATCCATTTGAATCCCCATTTTCATTCCCTATAAGTGTGACAAACAAAAAATTTCATCCAATGAATTCTTTAATAAATAGATCTCCTCCGATATAGGGATGGGTGTGTGCATGTAACATCTATAAGTCTTGTTGAATAAGTTAAAAAATATCTTTGAGTCCCCAAATATATGTATATGGTGCTTCCCTTTCAATTGCGAAACAACATAAGAAATTTCAAACCCATGTCGAGCATAGATGTTTGTTCCTTGTCCCAAACTAAATTTCATCGTAAAATCTTGTTACGTGTGACAGATGAACAACAACATATCCCTAACAAATTTCCATGAGACATAGAGGCAACATCAAAATATGCCTAAAAAAAAGAAAAAATAATAAATTCTTCTAACTATGGTACGTGCATGAGAAAAGGTTCATATTCAAAGATGAATGCATAGATGGTTAGAGATCGGGTGACCACTTTATCTAGAACAATTCCTCATGAGGTCAACAAAAATAGAGCTCTAAATTTTTTTGGGTGGAAAGAATTCCATCGGGATTCCCATGTTGCGGATATGATTCACCCTACCATTTATAGGTAAATCATAAGGACGATCAGGCAAAGGACTAAGAAATAAGATCAAATAGACATTGAGGGAACGAGATGATTTACAAACTTCACATAATTTTTACATAAAGTGCATTTTTTTAGCCCTATGATTCCATGCTTGGAAACATTGTCTCATGTAGGGATTGAGTTACGTAGAATAAACCATTGAAAATGGCACATTTTTTCTAGTCATTGATAGGTACATTATTTTGTATCTAGAAGTATGTATTTCAATGTACAACCACATGTTTACCCCAATTCATATATCCCATTTATTATACATGTAAGGGTGTGTATACCTCATTTTTATCTCTTATCATTAGGTGGATTATGATCTTCAAATTCATTGTGAATAGTTTAGTTAGCTAGATTGATAAATATAATAGAAATCTGCCCACTTAAACTTTCCAACATCTATGTTGAGGTGTCCCTAGAGAAGGGTCTGGAAATCCCACTCTCCTTTCTTTTCCGGTGACTATATTGCAAGAAATTTCCATTCAAGTGAAAAAATATCATGGATATGTAAATTTTGACAAATATTATAAGAAAGAATTAGGCAAAAGCTCTAACATCACACGACTAGGGAGAGGTATTGCAAACAATAAAGAATAAGCTGCAACATATAGAGGGTGATTAATATTTCAACACCATAGACATCTAAGAAGCATTCTAGAACTATTCTTTATTAGATACACGTGTTCACTAATGAGAAGTAAATTCCCAAAAAGCAGTATTTGGGAAACGAGGATCAACTAAGGTTATTTTCAATTGTTCTTAGAGTATTATATATTGAACCAAAATATCGTTAGAGTCATAAAATAAAAAAAAGGAGTATATTAAACTAGTTAATTTACCTTAAACATTTCAACCATTTATTTCTAGAAATCCAAGAGAAGCTTATATGAGACCTAAAGAATATATAGTTATATATGGAGTAGGAGGAAATAGATTTGGTAATAGTGGAGCAAAAATACGGCGAAGTGACTAGTGTACTTGAATGGAATATAGTTGATAGTACATAAGGGAACAAGAGTGAAAAAAATAAAAAATCAACAAAAAGTGGATGGAAATGATCAAAATAAAAATGAGAGGAGAAGGAAGTAATGAGAAATGAATGGAAACAATAGAGAAACATTGAGTATACCATGAATATATGAGGAATATCTAAAAGTATCAAATAGAAGTGATTTCTATAACCTCCAAAATTCTAGGAGAGAAACCCTAAAACAACACGCAATAAGTAATTATACTTTGTGTGGTAGCTATAGAAGATCGGGAAGTAAAAATATATATATAAGCTTTTAGATATTTATTAAAGGCCAAAAAAACCTATAGTGGTTATTATCCAAGAAATTAATTTGGAGGACAAATAAATAATTTATATTGAAAAATAAATGGAGAATTATTGAGAGATGACAATAGATACAAGAGAAAGAATTAGAAGTAATTTACATAATGTAGAAATCATTCACTATTTTCCTAAAATCATCACATTATTCTCGAGACTAGAGTATGATGAGTTTTAACCATCTCTAATAAATTATGTTTTCATTCAATTCAATATTCAATTATTGTCTATAATTAAAAAAATATAGAACGCTAGGAAAATTGAAATGACAAAAGAAGAATTCTCTTCATAGATACATAATAGTAGCGAAAGTTTAACATAGTCCTCTCTAATAAAGAGAAAAGCGGGGGCATTATAATTAGGGGATAAATATTAAGAGATATGGGTGATATAAATTTAAAATGAGATTCAACACTCTTTATATTCGAAATTCTAAATTTATGAATTTATTAAATAACGACATGGAGTAGCATTCATGCTATTAGTATATCCTTTCTCTGATTAGGAATCAAAGTTCAAGGTAGTAAAGTCGACCCTATACAAATTGGTAAATTTTAGTATATCTCATTGAACAAAGAAGTAAATAATAGCAAAACTAAAGCTGGACTACCTATAAAAATAAATGGAAATATTTGAGCACCTTAAGTATATGATATGAAATCGAGAGACATATATACAACAAATTACATGCATGACCCATAGAAAGGAGAAGAAGAAGTAATTCCTTAGAAAGTACAAGATCTCATAGAACACATTCAAATCTTAGCTTGAGGAGAATAATGTCATTTTGACCAATGAAATTGAAGAGAAATGATCCTTTTGAAGAGGTTCGGTGACATGAATTAGACAATTATTCAAGGCTAGATAAATTTTCTATACATTGTTTTAGAACATGTTGGTGGCTATAAATTTTTTATTTAGAAAAATGTTAAAATATTACTTAAGAAAAGTATGGGAGGAAGCATTAGCTCTTATTTTCTATATTTCATACAAAAGTACATATTCATATAAATTTATCACTTTCCCTATGAAACTTAATCCTAAAAGATCCCACCCAAATCAATACCCACTAGTATGAAAACAATGTTCCCATATTATTTCTAAGAATTAATAAGTTTTCATTTTGGGAAGGAACCTATGGATGTTTTAATATTATTTAAAGGGGGAAATATATTCCATAATGGTCGATAAAGGCAGTGGAATGATAATTAATATGGAGATAGAAAATGCACAGTATTAAAGGCAAACATTCCTTTCACTTTGAGCTTCTTCACAAGTTTGGATTTGATAAATCATTTGTACAGTGTATTTTAAGCACCTCCAGCTTATCCTTGGATAGACTCGGTAGTGAATGCAGAGCTACATCCTTATACAAAATAAAAATATTCTCTATGAATTTTGTCCACTTTCCACTTCCATTTATGTATTATGATGGTTGAGTGTTCGGTGGGAAATTAAAACATGAAAGATTAATATAATGGATCCAGGGAATAAAATATATGAGAAGGCTTAAAAAGTGGTTAACTATTTGGAAATTGACAATGGATACTTGATTTTTATGGGCTACTTCTTTTATTATCACAAAATATGTTATAGAATTTCTAAATATTTTTCTCAATGCTTACGGTGTGAATATCAATAAATTAAAAGAGCTATTTATAAGCTCTAAAAATGTGTTACTAGGTCAACCTCAAGCGATTTCATGAATGTTGTATTTCGAAATGAATAATATTTTACCTATTTTAACTATTTATGTATGCCAATACCTTTAATAAATTTAACTTCCTTGGTGTTTAGGAATACTAAGATAGCTATTTAACTTCCTTGGTATTTAGGAATACTAATATAGCTAGAAAAATGCTTTCTAACAATGGGGATCTCAATGGTTGGGCCTAGCTAGAAGTAACATATCAATAAATAATTTATTGTTGAACATATTCATTTATAGATATGTAGTAACAATAACTTGATTAAATATAATACAACATTTTTATAAGGTTATAAGAAATACCACTGATGTAATTTTAACACCAAGAAATATGATTGGAAAACATAGAGTGAGAAGGTTTACAAATAAAATATTTAGCGACCATCGGCTACGAGATGAGAACAAAGCCTCTTATGGATACATTCCACGATAATAATTTAAGATTAAAAATCAATACTTATACGAGATGTATATTTTTGAAATTGAAACCATACCTTAATACATTGCTAGAAGAATGTGCTCCTCACGATCTAGGAATTCTGCGAAGGATTGTAGCACCCTTGACATAGGTAAACCTAATGTGGAACCCATTAAATGGAAAGTGAATTATTATATGGTATTATAATATTCATGAAATCCTTCCTTAGAAATAATCCCCAAGAGATGTAATATTAAATGGGATTAAAAAGAAATACAATTTGGATTGATTTTTTTTTTTTTGGTGCACTTAGCTATGTATTTAGATCTCTCCAACCTATGGGCTAGGTATTGCATTAGTTTTATATATTTAATCTAATGATAAAAAGTCTATTTCCTACGTATATAATATAAATAAGGGATTCATTAGCTTCCTATGAGATTTTCCCAACCATCATTTAAATATATGAGAATATATTTCAATGGGGAGATACATGTCTAAAATAGAAAACCACTTTTACTATATTATGGTACATGACTTTTAGTGAGGTTAGATAGTCAATTTATATTAATTTGAAGAAAATATAAATAACATATGTCTATGGATTACTATTCTACCACAAGGAAACCAAGCTAGTAGTAGAATGTCAAATTTAACATTGTATAACCCAAACACCATAAGTTTATTTACTAAATTAAAAGCATAAATAATAAGAAAAATATTTCAATACATTTAAAATTAGAACACAATTGTTCCATTATGAAAAACCTATATAAAAAGCATGGGATTCTACTAATCATTTTATCTAGAAGAAGATTCCACTTAGGTTGGCGATTGTGAGTCCTTGTCATCCTTTAATTGAGTGAAGGTGACATCTTCTATATTATTGGCTGATATGAAACTTTTTTATCTAACTATATAGTTTATCGAAATTTGGCATATATGTGAAACTTGGGCACCTTCTGTTGGAGATAAGATATTAATTTTCAATATCTTGACATGTACAGAGGTCAAGATGTCTTAAGTGAAAGTTTAGTGTGAGGTATTAATTTTAAAGTTGAGTGCTTCATTACATAATTTTTGCAAGCATCTTTCAATTTCTCTAATATGGGATAGAATTCAACCACAATTCCTTCCAAAAGGTTTTATACCCTTTCCAAACTAATATAGAGTCTCGAGTCACTTGAGAATTTAGAATGGTGTGATACATATTAGATTTTGTAACCATTTGAGGTATTATTTTTTAGTCCCCTTCTATTAGAAAATTTTCAAATTTTCTTCTTCTAGAAATGAGTAATATTTGTTCCAAATATTATAATTAAAAGTAGCATTATTATTTTGTACCATAAGATGTCCTAAGTAAACATGAATTATGTGACCTAGAATTGATATAAGAACACCCTCAAAGCCTAGCCCGATCTTGGATTACCTTTTGAGACCCCATCCCATGGTCTTTTATAAAACTAGTTGTGAGAAGATCGTAGTTTGGACTTGAAGAACTGGCAGCGACAAAGGGGATTGAGGGGAATGGGATGGATAGCTTGAGATTTAATAGGGAAATAATTCAATTTTCTTGATAGTTAATCCCAAAATTTAGAAGTGTAGGGGGATTAGAAGAAAGAGTTTCTTTAATCTTATTTAGGATAGAATTCCATATAAGTATGCGAGACATTTTACTTTTAAATAGTCTTCAATTGATTTATTCACAGAGTTTCCCATATGATAAATCTAGGGAAAGGGATTTATGCGATCAATTTAGTATTCGTGGATAAATATTTAGATTTCCATTCCTCTATGGTTGATAATAAGACATTGTTGGAAATCCAATGAAAATAGTTTAATGAAAATATAAAATCAAACATACGAAAAATATGAAAATTCGAAACACATATATATAAAATTCCTTTTATTGTTCATAACATTATAGGGACCAACCTATATTTACATGTATTTACTAGAACCAATGAGAAGGATGCACCCGACATTATGCAATACTCATTATGGAATCAACTAGAAGGAGACATAGCCCACCGAGAAATGCGAATCCAAGCTACAATTCATTACTATCACCAACCCGAATGAGGGTAAACCCCTTGAAATGTTTTATTAGCACTAAACAAAAGGAGAACTAGTTCCCACAAAATACAAGAATCTGCCTAAAATGCTTTACTAAATCCTTTCTTTATATATTTAAATTTGTTTTATGCTACTCCTTATTTAATCATGTCACTCCTTTTCTATATATTCAACTACATTTTATCAACAATCCTCATATGTTTCTCCCATTGTTTTGTACTTACAAACTCTGATCTCTCGAGACTAAAATATGTTATTATTATTTAGTAACCAAAACTGTCCTTGCATATCAAACATATATCTCATGATATTAATCATGTCCATATTTAACCACTTTAAACATCTTCCATAGCATTTTTTCTTATACTTATTTCACGCTTCTGATAAAACTACCAAAAAAATACTCCAATGAAAAACTATTTTTATATTCTTGGTTGAATCCTGTACCATCCTTCTTTATATTTTTTATATGTAATTGGAGCAATAGAATCCCAGAAGTGTTGACTTAACATGGATATCAATTTAAAAAATTGAAATATTACCTTAATTTCTTTATTTGAAGTGGAGTCTCGATGACTAGAACATGATTTAAACCAAGAACTACTTGGCTCCTCAAAGGATTATATTTAGTTAAAAAAAATATGACATGACCTTGTTTACATCGGAGTTATACCAAATATGGATCCATACCCACTTCTATGATATAAGTTCTTATACATGCCTACATCATTTTTGTTCCTAGACTACTCTTAACTTTAGCTTCGGTGGTTTCAATAGTATCCCATTATGTGATCTAAATATTTTGATAATATAGGAATTTTATTATGGAAAACACCTACTTTAGGCTAAATTAACTAAAGGATATATATATATATATATCTCCAAAAGGAACATTGACCACAAAAATTTGACAAATATTCCTTCACCACTTGAATCTAGATGCAGGCTTCACACTCATGTACTGTTTCATACACTTGGACAACCATATCCCTATATAACCTTTCCCCATCATAATTTGGCACAATTACCTTATCCTTCACCATATCGTCCAAAGGAAAAAAAATATAGGAACCCTTCACCAAACTAGTTCCTAGCATGAATTAAAGAAGACATCGAAGCTACGACATCGGAACCCCAAAAACTAATCCAAAACTCGTCACATGATTCTCTTGTTTCTGACTTTGTTATATAATTATAGCATCATATTGTAAGTCAAATGCTTTCATATTGTCATTATATAATGTTGACAAGTTTTTAGGTACCTTCACATGTCATATGTCACCTATCAAATTTACCACCTAAAAGTGCCCGAAAATAGGTACACATGTCATAAAATGCTACTATCGCATCAATGTTTTCTACCACCTAGTGACATCTACGATTCCATTAGTATCACTATGTTAGCTAGCATCGACTTGTGGCCTCGTATTGAAAATTAAAATCTAGCCGAGCTGTAAGTGGTTTCCTCTCCACAACCTTGGATACTTGCCTCGATGGTTGGATTTTGGAAAAGGTTTAGATTTTGGAAAAGGTTTATATGAGCAACTTGTTGGACAACCTTTTTCCAAAATGATATTTTCATTTCTTTGGAGTTAAAAGTAAGTTTTACATACCATTATAAAGCTCTATAAAATGGATATCCAACTATAAAAAGTACATTCTTATTTAGACTAGGGAGATAGAGAGGAATTTCCTTCAAAGATATGCTACAAAAATTGAAACTTTGACAACCTCCTCTTCATAATGCTTCTTGAGTAGAATATTAATGGCAACAAACATTCAATAATTTTCCATTTTGTTGGACTTCGACATTAATGAAAATTTTGTTTGATAACAATGACAACATGTGTGCAACAACCTCCCCTAATAGCATTGATGGAAACATGATCAAGTGCTCAAGTTTATGTTAAAACTTTAAAGTTGTCGGAATGATGTGGAACCTGAACAAATGTATATATCTCATAGTTATGAGTCCAACAAAAATTTCTTCATGGAAAATTGACATTGTATGCTCCCCAAAAGACGTTTTCCACTTTGTCAAGAAGGTTTTTTTGAAAAAAAAGTATGAGGATAGTGAGTCGAGTCTGTATCGGCTAGGCATGTGAGGGTATATTAATGTGATCAACATATTTATTCTCATGAATTAGGAATTGACACTTTCTTCATAGTACTAGTTTTTTATGTTGTGTTGTGATTTGTTGGGAATGTGGCCAACCACATACTACCATTTGGCCCAATGAGAGGCCGCCATGGAGTAGCACGAGGCCACAAAATTTTGGGTCAAGTTCTTCGTAGTAGTAGTGAGATTCAAACCCACGACCTCATAGTCCATTTCACAAGCCTTATCCTTTGCGCCATCACATTAGTACTCATACTCTTGTTTTACCGGGTGTTTTATTATGATATGGTTTGTGCAATAGGGCTAGGAAAGTCTAATATGATCCTCCCTGAGGGTGGGACCATGGAGTGCAAGGCTCTTCTTGTGCCTTACCAACCATAACCATAAAAAAAAATAGGACATCTCCATCTGTCACCTTAACATTTAATGCGCGACGATTCACAAATAGCGTGCAAAGTTTTTTTTTGATATAAAAAAAAAATATTTAACCATATAAAATATGGCTTAAAAATTGGCTCGAAGGCCTTATTTGTAAAACTAACACTGCGAAAAAATCACTCAAAATTTGAGAAATCTAGCTCTGTACACGGATTTGTGGGCAAAATTGTAGGATGGTGTCATATTTGGAGAATTTATGGAGCGGTTAGTGAAAAAACTTGAGGAGAGCATAACACTAATTTTTTGACCAAATTCGATGCGAAACGAACTACACCCGAATTTTTGAATATTCTAGAGGCCATTGGATCAAGGTTCGGATATTTTTGAGCATTAGACATATGTAATCACACTTTCGGAATAATATAAGAGGGCCAAGGTAGTGGAAGGCTGGACGAGGAGAACGTAGCCCAACAAGGGTGAACTCCTCATCATGTGATCTTGTGTTACTAATTATGGTGATGTCCATGTCACATTAGATGGTGTTGTTAGCGTTTTGTTTATGTTAATTTTCTTAGGCAATTCACATAAAAACTTCCTTGGATAACTTGCAATTCACTTTAATAATCTGAAGCACTTTGTTCATATTCTAAATTGGAATTTAGCACAAAAAAAAAACCAATTTTTCCATTCTATGAAGTTGGTATCATAGCACTAGTTTTAGTTGTGCAAGGGAAAGATTTACTTACTTGTTTTGAATGTATTTAAATGCTTACAATGTTGAAGCCAAAAAATAGGAGAAGGAAAGCCTATGGGACTAGGTTCTCAAGTTGGATCAAGGAGAAGGGGGGCACAATTGCCATAATATCCACAAAAAACATTCAACCCTATTGTACCTAAGGATTTAGCGAGCATGTATCATGAAAGGAGGAAATGGTAACATGACGAGAGGATGAGATTGCTTTTAGGAATTCTTTCTTTGACATGACTAAGATTGGGAAACTCTTTTATGAAGAGAGGAATACAAAGTTTTAGGGTGAAATATCCCGCCTCCAAGAGGAGAGCATTCTACGGAGGGAGGAGGTAATGGAAATTGTGATAAGCCACCATATACTGCGACATCATCCTCACCACCATATTCACCTTCATTTTCAACCTCTTCCACTACTAAAACCCTTGCTCATACTCATCAACATACCTCAAAAGAAATTGGTAAACCCTATTAAAACTGATATTAAATTTGAGGTACCTATGTATCTTTTGGAGAAGTCAATGTAGAGAATATTTATAGTGGGTTCATCGGTTGGAAGTCTACTCTAGGATTTAAAAGCTTCAAGATGATGATACAAAAATTTACCTAGCTTCATTGAGACTAGGGTGCAACACTAGTATGGTGGGAATGCAAGAAACAAGATGAGATAAAAAACATGGCAATATATTAGTCTCTTGGTCTAATTTCATTGCTACAATTAAAAAGTTTTACCTTTAGCATATATGTGTAAAGCCATCATGAATTGGAAGAGATTTAATGAACAACTTAAAGGTTAAAGTGTGCAATATTACACCCAATAATTTAGAAGAAGATATCTTATGTTAGGTGTTGATTTGCATTCACAAGACACATTGATGAAGTATATAGAGGTATAAATAGCTACCTAAGGAATAATATCCTTATTTTCAATCACACTAGTCTAGATGAGGTTTGTGTGCAAGCCACTCACTTTTGAGGCAAAGGGAAAAATATTCCGGAAGAGGAGTAAAAAGAAGCCATTTAAGTGTGGAGAGAAATGAAAGGGTTTAAAAGGAAAGAAGGAATAGAAAAATGCATGCGGTAGAAAGGAAGGGAAAAAAAAACATACAAGCATCGTTCCAAAGAGGGTCAAGATGAGGACCGTTGTTGGAAAGCTTCATCGAGAGATGAGGCCCTAGAAATTCAACAAAGGAAAAGATGCAAGGACTGATTTGGGTGATGAAACTAAAATTACAGCCATGGGCATCAAACGAAAATAATCCATTTCTAGCACTAGTCCATCAAATTGTCAACATTAGTACTCCAAATGAAGAAAGAAGGATTGGGTATTTCATTTGAGCGTTATTTAAAACATATAAAATGGACACACTATTTGATAGTGGTTCTCAAGGTAATTTGATATCCTAAGACTTAGTCGAAAACTTAATATTCAAACCATTCCACATACCAAACCATATCCATTGGGTTCGATATGCCGAACACAAATTTACGTATATAAGAAAGTGTATACTTTGGTTTGAAATCACAAAACTTCATTGACGAAGTAGAATTAAGTTATGCTTGCTTGATATTTCTCAAATTGTTTGGGTAGTCTTACCTATATGATATAAAAGCCATCTTATATCTCCATGAAAACAAGTATCACTTGTTAAAATATGGCGTGGAAAGTATTGTGAGAGCTCATCACGAAGAAACTAAATCTCTCATTAGTTAATATAAGAAAAATGAAAAGACTAGTGAATTCCAACAAGAATTTTGTGCTTCTTATGATTAAACCAAAAAATGATGTTGATTATGAAGCACTCAAGGTTAGATTAAAAGGCAATCGATTTGATTGAATTCTGATTGATAAAAATAATGAGATGTTTTAGGAACCAAATGGATTACCTCCCAATAGGGAATCCAACATGAAATATAGTTACAGCAATGTGTCCTCTTCTTAACATTGGCATGTGTACGATGTCGGTGATGGAGAGTGCTCAAATAAAGGAAAAAATTCGAGGGTTGTTGGAAAAGCGGATCATCAGACCAAGTACCTCTCCATGAGTGTACCTATTGTGTTTGTGCCAATTAAGGATGGAACATGGCTCATGTGTGGATTTTTTGCATTGAACAAAATTATGGTAAAGAACTATTATCCACTAGCTAGAATAGATGATTTAGCACTATCAATTCAAATATGCAAACTATTTTACTAAGTTGGAATTAAGGAGTGGCTACCATCAAATTATAATCACCGAAGATGACATTTGGAAGACATCATTCAAGGCAAAACAAGGCCTCTTTGAATGGATAGTTATGCCTTTTGGTTTATGTAATTCTCCTACTACCTTCATACGTGCAATGAATGATGTGTTGAATATTTATTGATGAGTTTTCCATATTATACTTAGATGATAGCTTGATTTTGTAGTAAATCACGTGATGAACATGCCATGCATGTAAAGAAGAAGTACTTGATGTCTTAAGGAAAGCACAATTGTTTTGGAAGATGTTAAAATGTGAGTTCGGTTAAAATTCTTTGGTTTAATTTGGGCATATGGATGGAGGATGTGAATTGAAGATAGATCCACTAAGGTTGAGGTCATTGTGAAGTTTCTTTTGGAGAAACGCAATATTGGAGGAAAGTTTATTGGGAACTTATCTTCTATTGTAGTTCCATTGAATGCATTGACTAATGTGAAAAGGTCTTCTAGTGGAAGGAAATTAACAAAAATAATTTGATGATTTGAAAGAGAGAGAAGATAAATTATGCCCCAATACTTGCACTACTAGACTTGACTATAACCCTTTTAAGATTCAAGCTGATGCAAGTGACTATGCCATCGGTGTAGTCCTTATGTAGCATGGTAAGCCCATTTCATTTCATTCAAAACTTTCAATGAAATGCATTGATTAAATATCATAATTATGGCAGGAGATGTTATGCATTGGTTCAAAGTGTGAAAAAGTGGAAACGATACTTGATGGGAAAAGAAACCATCATACGCACCGATCACCAATCATTACAATACTTACAATCTAAAACTAAGTTACAACAATCAAGGTACTTTAGATGGATGAGTTTCCTACAACAATTCCACTTGGTCGTAAATTATAAGAAACATATATACAACAAGGTTGTTGATATCCTTTCTAGGCCTATTTTTAATTGAAACTACTTTACTCAAGCATAATTTTTTATTGCATGAAGTTATGTTGAGGAATATGCATTTGACAATGACTTTCGGGATTTTTATGCAAACTTGAGTCAAGGAAAAAAAGGAAATTGGATTACCATATACATAATAACTTGTTGTATCATTTGGTCGAAGCTTTGTATCCCATAGGGGGAGAGAGTGAATTTCATAAGAGAGAAACACACACTTCTCTTTTTTGTTGGACATTTCGGTGTCGAGAAAAAAAACAATGTCACATCATTAGAGGTATTGTTATTGGCCTTGTATTCTTGAAAGTGTGCCACGTTTCATTGAGTTTGTTCATTGTGAGCGATTAGTAATCCTAGCAATAGGAAGTTAGGATTGTACGCACCTTTTTGTATCTTCCCGTCCACGGGAGAGTGTTTCTATGGATTTTGTAGGATTCTTCGACTATCAAAAGAGGTCATGATTATTTGTATGTAGTTTTCGATATGTTTGAGGTTATAATGTATATTAATTCCATGTAAAAATTAAATCACTTGAACAAATAACTCAACTATTATTTCAACATGTTTGGGTTCATTTTGGGTTTTCACATCCATTGTTAGTGATCAAGATTCTTGATTTGTTGGAAAACATTGGTTGACAGCATTTTAAGTTGAATTTTCATACATGCAAATTTACTCTGTTGTTAATGTTGAAAACTCGAGGTTGTATGATCCTCCCGTTGTTTGAAGATCAATGAAAAAAGGTCAAGGTTTCTTCCATTAAGGGATTTTATCCCGAATACCTTGATGAGCTTCATCAGTACCATTTTTGAAAGAAGAAAAAGGACATCCAAGTGAGAGTATGAAATGCTTTGTTTGGGGCTCAAGGGCACAAATCCTTTTTTACGTAAAATGGATCGAATTGGAAAGGTGAGGGAAACTGTACCATCATGTTTTGAACAACTAAAAGTGATATTTTTGGATCCAAAAGCTTCATGTGTGGAGGAGTCATGCTCAAAATTATGCTAAAAAAATGAAGTTGTTGGAATGGTGTGAAACTTTGAATGCCCGCATAGATCTCATTGTTCTGATTTCATCACAACTCGTTTTGCGGAAAACAAAAATTGTATAATCCCATAAAAATGTTCCGTGCACTTTCCCCAACGGACAAACTTTTTGAAAAAACAAGTACAAAGGACATTCAAATCAACGGTCCAGGTACTACTCACGTGGCATGCCAATGTTTTGACTCGTCAATGGATTTCTTACTGAAATCGAGGGTTTTCGACACATGAGAAAGCGGGATATTGTTGCGTTTTAATGGTGTGTTGTTATTGATTGGTAATGTGGCCGGCCACATGCTACAACATAGACCAACCCAAGGCTGGACATGGCGGCCACGAGAGGCCAGGGTGGGGTCAAGGTCGAGTAGCAACCCGAGTGGGTGCAGGAACACATGACCTCATAGTCCACAATGAAAGCCTTAACCTCTTTGCGTCATCACATTAATACTTAACATACTATGGTTTTGAATTGTTTTATTATGATATGGTTTGTGCAATGGGGGTGGCGGCGATGTCCCCACAGCCCTAGCCTTGGTCACTACAGGGCGGACCATGGGTGGGAGGCTAATTTCGCGGCCATAATCATAACAAATATGATGTCTCCATGTGTCCACCTTAAAATTTAATCTTTTGAAGGTTAGCGAAAACATAGCGATTTTTTATATAGTTTTTTATTTAACCAAATACAATATGGTTTAAAATTTCACTATAAGACCTTATTGGAAAAATTAACGTGTCGATCGTTACTACAATTTGGGAAATCTAGCACTCCGTTAGAAGATTTGAGAAAAATTATAGGATGATGACGGATCGGCGAAATTTGTGAATTAGTTAGTGCAAAAAAATTGGGGAAGTCATAACTTACTCATTTTTACAAAATTAGATGTAGAAAGAGGCTACACATGCATGTTTTTGGCATTTTGGAGCCATTTGAGTAGGGTTTAGAGTGGTTTTAGCATTATAAATATATGCGATCACACTTTTGAGCATAGCTAGAAAGGTCCAAGCCATTGGAGGCTGGACCAAGGAGGCAATGTAGCCGAGGAGGGTGAAATCCTTCATCATGTATTGCGTGGTACTCTCACAATAGTGATGTTGCTATCTGTTAGATGTTGTTCATTGTTTTTATGTTAATTTTCTCAAGAAATTCACATAAAAACACAAAAAAAAATCAAGGTTAACTTGGGGAATTTACCTCATAATCCTCAACCACTTTGTTCATACTTTGAATTGGAATTTAGCACAACAAACACTAATTTTACAATTCATATCCAAAACACCACCATAAATTTGCTACTCATTGATGATCTTGGTCTAAAATTCACTTATGTGCTTATTGACTATACTCTCTATCTGGTTGGTAGTGTTATTCTCTTGATGTGTGTGTATTCTCCTCATTTGAAATAAATGACAATGGGAATATACAACCCTTGAGATGATGCATACTATTTCCTTGAAATCCTTGTCACCAACATGCTTCTTGGCTAAAACTAGTGGGTCATTCCTCCTTGTGAGGTAATTTTCATCCATTTTTTGTCTAATATATTCAAACCATTCTCTCGGTAGAGATTTGGTAAATATGTATGCAATTTTCTCTTTTGTTGGAATTTATTCCAATATGATAGTTTGATCAACAACTTGTTCTCGAATAAAATAGTATTTGATAGGAATGTGCATTGTTTTAGAATGCATAATAATAATTTTAGAGATATTTCTTACTAACATTATTGTCACAAATGATGGGGATAGGCTAGTCACCATTTTGTTGAAGGTCACTAGAGATTCTACTTAATTGATAGGATTTTAGTACAACATGATACAATTGTAATATATTTTTCCTCGACTCTAGATAAATGAATGGAGGCTTGTTTCTTGTTGAGCCATGAAACCGAATAGATTTCTAAAAATAATATTTTTTCCCCCTTGGTGCTCTCATTTTCATCAAAAGTACCAACACTATATAAATTTTTATAAAATGCGAGGAGTAATTTTGTGCCTCTTGGATATGATAACCCATAAACCATGGTTGCCTAAATATATCCAGTATTATTCTTATTGCATTCACATGAGTGTTTTTTGGAATTAACTTGAATCTCTATGAAATCCACTTCTTATGTGATATATAATCTGGATGTTGTTAAGTAAAGAAGGCTTCCAATCATGGACCTATGCATGGTCGATTTCTTTAGGAGACTCATCATCTTTACTAAACTTGCATCTTGTTGTCATGTTAGTTCTCATGGATGAATTTCTTTCCACACAAAATTATTTAAAATTTATTCAAGGTACTTGGTACGAGAGATAAATATTATTATTTTTTATTGATGAACCTATAAACTAGGAAAGGTAGATATTTCCCGAGCATACACTTTTGAAACTCCTTTTGCATGTTAGCTTCAAAACAAATTCCCATAGAGTCTACATCACTTCCAAATACTATGTCATCCACATAGAAACAATGATTAACATGTTACCATTTTCGGTCTTGATGTAAAACATATTATTTGTCACCCTCTCTTGAAAATGTTTTATTGAATATATTTATCCAATATATAGTATGAGGGACTAGGTTATTGTTTTAGACCACATATAACTTTATTCAATTTTCACACATAGTTATTGTGCTTTAAAAGCTAAAAACCTCTTGGTTTCTCGAGATATACTTATTCTTACGGTTCTCCCTTTAAAAATGTTGTTTTTCATTCCTTATGATAAAATTTAAAACCCATAAAGTGTAAGAATCCCAAGAACATATGTATTTATTCAAGTCTAGACACTAAAGAAAAAACCTTCTTTGAATGCCACACCTTTACTTGTGTGCATCCTTTACATACAAGTCTTTATTTTTCTTACTACTTGTCCATATTAATTCAATTTATTTTAGTAGACCTTCTTGGTTGTAATAACATTTTTCATTAGGTATTGGAAAGACACTCCAATGTCACATTCTTCCCAATATAATCTATTTATTAATTCATAACCTTAACTTAATGTTCATCTTGATTATCTTGAGAAATTTTTCAATGTTCCATTAGGGATAGAAGATCTAAGTTATCATGGCTTGCTGCCGGTAATAATATTCCTTCCATATGCAAACATAATCCTTGTATTTCGATAATTCAATAGTTTATGGTTTCTTCAATATATATAGTTATTATTGTAGTTATCAATTTAAAAATTTTGATTTACATTCATATAATAAATTTTAAACCCCTTAAAGCTTGAGACCACCAACAAAATGCTTATTGCTTTAAAAATGGATACTATGAAAATGTTTCAAAGGCCACAACGTCGACTTATGCATATCATTTACATATTGTTGTGCACACAATCCCTTTTACGTGGACAAAAATGATCCCTCTAGTCCTATGGGAGGATCTAGCAATAAACAAGAGAAATATATGCAACCTTTCCCTAACTTATGCTAGAAAAACACTAGAGAGGATAGATTTTATACCTGTGTTTGATGTTAATTCTTGACTTTGGTGTCCTCCTTGCTTATTTCACTTCTGATATTGATATCCTCTTCATTGGTGAAGAAAAATGCACGGAAGAACAGTCGAGACAACATGTAGATCTGAAGCATAACAATGGCACCGGTATAAGCTATGTAACGGAGATCAAGAAGATGCTGCAATAAACATGTGATAATAGACACATTTACGGAAATGAAACACATAATGTATTAGTAATATAATGGTAAAGGTTAAATAAAACCAAAGAAAACACTGATTTTGATGCCCCTCTTTAGGTAGGACTTCAATTCCTAGCTTCAACTCTTAAAATAGCTTCATCCTTGAGATATGGGAAACAATTGAGCATGCTTCAACTCATAAGATGGAAACCAGCCATTAGTGGATGGTAGGAGTTTCATTTATATGGAAGAGAAGAGAGTTGAGATTTGTAAAAGGTGGGAGTAGTGCTGCAATTAATTTTTCTCCATGCTTATTTTCAGGTCACGATCACGAAATTCCCTGGTACAAATCATGTGAAATGTTTTCATCACATCGAGAAATATGCTAAAATGTCCCTTTCAAGATCCAAAGAAGACTTCCCTTGAAATATTCTTTGAAAAAACTTGATCAAATTCATAATTTCTTAGGTCACTACTCTTCTACGGTGCCATAACCTTCACGATGTCATTTTCCCTAATGCAGCGAGCTTGTCAATGCCCTAATTTCTTGGAAAACCCTCTGATCCCCTTTAAAGCGTGCTTCCTCAAATAGAGGAGAAGCAGGTCTCCGAATCTCAAGGGTGGCAATTTGGTTTTTTTAAGAAAGATGATAAGGTTGAGCTCTCATTTTTAGAGCCTTGATCATCCATGGGGGATCATCCCTTTGAAAGTGGGCCTTCATCCTCCTTTCATGGGATCCCAACCTCCTTATCCTTGCTCTAAATTCACATCCCTCATTCCCCAAAGTTTAAAGCTTGGTTTATCATTTTTTGATTTGGTAGGAACTCTCCTCCCTTTCAATGACGGCATCATGATTAAGCGTAAGTGCACGGGAGAAGGAATGCTTTTGAGCTGGAATTGAAGGAATAATATTTTCACCTAAGGACGCCTCCAATATGAAGGCAGTTGTAAACTCTCCTTTATAATTTATCGGTAATAATATACGATGTTTGCTTTATATTTCTGTATATGATTATGAAAATATTCCGGTACTCCTTGATGCAGCACAGATAGCTAGTCCTTATGTTATTTTATATTGTATCATGTTTCTCTTGTCTCTTTATCAACCGTGGGTATTCACACACCATTAGTAGCGAGGAAGTGGGCCCTCTGAGGATTCTAGATAGAGCTCACTATGTTGATGGATCCAAGGATAGTGATTGGGAAAAGATATTTATGTCTCTTTCCTCATTTCATTAGCAGAATTAGTTAAGAAAACTTATGTTAGAAATAATTGCGTGTTTCTAGACCCATTCTAGGGCTAGAGATTTCCTTTTTCCCTGAGGTATTTATCTTGACGAGTAGAAATGGCGACTAGGTGAGAGTTTTTTCCTTTTATATCCACCTTGCCTAAGCTTGATCTTGGATTAGTTTCAGCGATTCTGAAATTTAATTCTGCGAGGCCTTTGTACGACACGTAAGGATTGTTAGTCACTTCACTCTGTTAGGTTTGGTGTTTACAGCATTGAGACTCTTTTATTTTTTCCTTTTTTTTTAGTAACCAACACCCTTTTATATCTTCATAATAGAACTGAAAACACTATTCTATATAGTACAACCATGCTAATTAGCCTTTCCAGCACCCTCCTTCTTCGCACATAAGCGTTGATCTAAGTCTTGGGAAAATTTGAGTTTCCCTTCTTTATTTCCTAGTGTGTCACGGAACTTGGAAGGATTATTTTGTGAGATTTTAGTGACCTCCTTTCCATTTTTTTGACTTATCTTCTCTAAGCTGAGTTTGTTTTCCTTCTTTAGTTTTTGTAAGTTTGAAATTTTTCCCATTTCAAGCACCCTTTGTCATATTTTTCTTGTCTTTTTCAAAGAATGTTGGTATATGCTTTGGTCATCTGCGGCATTTATGATTTCCTCCATTTGGTTTAGTGTCTAGCACAATATCACAATTTTTGGCGCACAAGTATAAAGAGTTTTTTTTTTATAAATTTAAAATAAATTGGAAGTGATTTTCTTTGCATTTTTTGATTTAGATTATCTTTTTCATTTTAAAGAAGAGTGAAAATCATTTCATTCATGTATTCTTTAAAGAGACTTTTGTTTGGTTCGATTGAAAAGAGATGTAAAGGGATTTTCCTTTCTCTTTCATTCATTTGTTTTGATTTTATTACATTTCAAAGTGAAAAAATAAAAAATAAAAAAAATTATTTTCTTACACTTTAGTGAAAGGAAGGCATTTTCATTTTCAATAAGTTAACATTTGTTGGGAAAACAAATTCAATTGGGAAAAGCATTGCATTTTCGTAACTCTAAACCAATTTGTGGGGGGTGGGGTAGGAATTATTGTTACTACATTACGTGAATGTTTTCTACTCTCTCTTCCCTAAATAGTTTAGGATTCATCGAAATTGAAAGATTCTTTCCTTCATTTAGTACGCACCATAAGGATTCGGGTCACATTCATTTTGAGCCTTGAAAATGAAACTTTAATCAATATTAACTTAAAATGAATTCAATTTACCTTAAGGAGCATTGGAATTAACGAAGATATTTAGTGTTCTAGGTTAGAGACTTTATTCGACATCATTAAACATATGATCTGTCACTTCTTCGGTTGTGTTACATCCGGGGTGATATCTTGTCCCACGCATCGACGTATATTCATCTATGATAAGTATATTTTGGAAATATAATCTAACGGTTAGGCATTAAACAACACTACTACGAATTTGGACTCCCACATATCGTCACTTATATTTAGGGGAGACACCACTAGGTTACCAAGCCTTCCATAGGTAACCGAGTCCATTGCCTTGTAGACATGATACACAAAACACAACATTCATGGTGATTAGTTGTTTACATTAAGTCGTTGGTCATTATTATTTCATTTGATCACCAAGTTTTATATTTTAGTTCATGGATACTTGGTAAACCTTTATGCCTAACATTTATTTATTTTTGTTAATTCTAAAAAGTAACTACCCATGACAACATCTCACCCGTATAGTTCTCCTGCGTTTTATTGTTCAATAAATTGTGATTTTGTTCACCTCTCTTTTTTGATCTTATGCTTGAAGGTCATAATGGCTAAATCATCGAATTTTCCCATTCCCTCCTTCGAAGGATCTCTCAATAACCTCCTCTGAGGTCCCTCATTTTCCGGTTGGACCCCTTGCGGTGCAAGGTGAGCAAGCTGGAATTTTATGGTGTTCAACCCATATCATCTCGAGCACCTCTTGACGATTATCCTTGGACAACATCGAGCTACGAGCCAGAAATCCTGGAACCAGGCTATTTGCATTTCTCGGCCTATCCATTAGATATGCTCTCTCACATCTAATTATAGTCTCGCCTTAGCAACCTTACAATGCTTTGATCGGCACATTATCCCTTTTAATGCTTCTTCGGTAGCATCTCACTCTACCGTACGTCGTTTGTTTCTGATAAAATGGTTTATAATGCGGATGATGTTCCATTCATGAGCACTCTAAATCTTCGAAGCCTTTGGCTCGTATATTTTTGAAAGCCTCTTCAAGTCAGTTTTTCCCTTCAAGGGAGAGTTGTCTAGGTCACACCTCATGATTATGGTAGTGGAACCGAAATACCGTCTAGTTATGTTGCATCTACACTCCCACATGGTTATACGAATTTGGGAAACCTATTTGAGGAGCTTCGATTGGTACACTCTTATTTTCGAATCTCGTTGAGTCGATGGGTATTCCTCCCATGTCGGAGCCCATTCATTTCGAATGTGTCCCACGGTGTATCAACCTATTGTTCGACGATGGTCACCATTGGTCAAATGACCATGTCATTTAGATCCTCTATCCCTATTCATCTACGATTGTGGGAGTCCCACCAATGGTGGACAATCCATCGTTTCATCTGTGCATGGGGGATGTTTAACGGTCTCTATGTACCTCCCCTTTTGGGTGGGGTAACGGGATGCAGGTCTATTCTGGGGCGAGTCAACTTCATTTTCAATATTCTTAGGTTCAATAGCCGAACACAACATATTTGTATGTTCAACAAACTAATTCCTTACGTTTCAAGGTTGAACGTACAATATCGACAACATTTCCAATGGCCCCGGCCCTTCGATGAGTGCTATTGTGACTAATCCTCGAGTTTGGTTCTTACCCAAGGCTGGTTTGAATCGCCTTACGAGGTCAATCTAGTCCTTTCCCTCATCGACCTAATACTCGGTATAAACCATTTACTCAAATTCGAGTACCGGCGACCCCAATCTGGGCCTTAACGTGCTTCATATTAGCAAATTCCTCGGTACCAACAAGCTCGGTGAGGAACTTAGGCTCGAACCTATGTTTAGCAAGGGTCACGAGGCTAGACCTCATGTTCAATAGGGACCACGGTGGACCTTATGTTTCGTAAGTTTGCAAGCTAGACGCCCTACATTTGCGGGGTGGAAACTAGACCTCATGCTCAATAGGGACCTTATCCTGGACCCCATGTCCATGAGTCCACAACCTCGAGTTCCCATGGGGAGTATTATCAACAACCCCATCTAGGTCCCTATCAATAATATTTGTAGCAAGTTCCTTCTTAGCCATGGGGGAAATATGCATATCTAGGTTAGAATCCACCTTATTGGGAGCATAATCCTTATCATTTAGGTTGGAACACTTGACCTTTCTCACCTCATCATCGCCTTTGTCATTCTTGTCTACGTTGGCATTTTGGATGTGTCAAGTCTCACGAGATGATCCCATCTAGCAAAATCTGCATTGACGTGATTCTGACTAAGATTGTAGGAGATTGTTCGAAGTTCGGAGAAGAATTTGGCGAAGACCCCTAAACCCATGTTATGACATACCACTTTTGTGTTCCTCTAATTATTCGGTTAACGATTTTATTCATATTTTTCTTTTCAATGCACTTTATTTGTTATTCCGTAGCTATGTCATGGGGGCCTCACTTAATGAACCTCTAACATATCACGTGCGATCATAGAATATTAAACAATACCCTAATTTTGAGTACATCTTGGAAAATACCTCTAAAATCATTGTTTAACCCCCTCCCAATATAAACTCAATACACCTTCCTAATTTAAAGCTACTTTCACTATATTGTAGGTATCCATTTTTGTGAACATTTTTTTATACCCCTTTATTTTTTTCATTAACTTTGAGCTCATTTTCTTTTCAATATAAAAAACCTTTGCCCCCTATATACCTGATATATAGTGTCATTTTTCCCCATTATATATCCCCCAATATGAACCCACATGCTATGGTAATTCTCCCACAATGAAGCCCCTTTGGGCTATGTCCTTCCTCACTCACTTCCAGCTACCTCTTCGATATGAAACCGTCACCCATATGCTCACCTTGTTGAAGTAGTCTTGCAACTCATATCTCGGATCACATCCATGAATGGTGGTGTCATCATTGCCTCATCAAATTTGAGATCCCGAGATGAGTTGTTTACCGAATAGTTCAAATCATTCGTTCCCAAAATACAAGAGATCTTGCAATGGGAGGGTGTGTGTCATGGAAGGAGGTCATTGTTAGAGCTCAATACCTTGACTTGGTTTATTCCTAGTACGAGACTCTATATGAGTTATTACCTTATGTGCCACATCTTTTGACTAATCCACCGCATCATCTTAGTCTGCGTGTTACGCCTCGGTGGATCTTGTTATTGGGACGGTGGCCCTTATACAAATATTAGTGTGTCTAAGACTTCTTCGAAGTCTAAATCCCTATCGTTTCACCCTATGCTCCTTCCCATAACCAAATAATCCTCGTAAAACCTAAAAATTTAAATGTTGTTGATCTACCACAAACGGATAAATCCTCGAAGGAGTAAGAAAAAGGGTAAAGACAAGTCTAAATTCAAAAAATCCTAAACAAGATTAAAGAAGTCATATGATGGTTATTATTCGGCACGTATGCCCAAACATCCTTATCTAATTTGTGATGAGGATCATTACACCAAGGATTGTCCTTGGAATTTTGAATTTCCCGTCTTCCTAAAGGCGCACTCAAAAATCCGACCATTTTGAAAGAACCATTCCTTCCCGACGGACTCAAATGGTATATCAAGCTCAATCATTTGGAAGCTCTCGGGTAATTTCATGGCTAGAATGCAATCCATTGAAATCACCACGAGAATGAAAGATTATCCCCAATCCATCGAGGCTCTGACAGGATCAGACATGGATCACCCTTTCTTTCCACGCCTCCTACCTCTGGTCCTCTCTAGGTTGAAATGAAGTATTGACTTTCCTATCATACGACCACCCCCAAAAGGTGTTCTTGAAGTGTGCCCCATCCCCGGAATGCGAGCGGCAAAACACTACAATATTGTAGATATCTAGCTCAAGTGCCTTCGGCGATGTCGACTTTCAAGGTCCTTTAGTCGTGCCCATCACAATGGAAGCCCTTACTCTTGCCATTGGAGGGATTGATCCTTAAAATTCTTATCTGATTATTTTCGATCTTGCAAATTTCATTCCTCGCCTCCCATCTCGGGTAGCATTTTTTATTCAAGTTACCATAATGGGAAGACTATTCATCGGACTTTTTTTAATGAAGGCGGTTCGACACACGTACATTACTGTGTCATACTAAAGATGCATCGGCTTTACCCCATTGAGTCGATCCCCGAATACCTTAGAAGCTTTTGATGATCGGCGTTCTTGGCCATATGGTATTCTCAATACATCTCATTGTAAGGGGAAAATAGTAACCATGGAAGTTGAGGTGGTAGACGCCAACTTAAACTATATATATTAAATTTTATATTAATTTATATAGTTAAAAAAATTAATATTTTTCAATATATTTATAAAAAATTAATGGTTAAAAAGATTTATAATCAAGGTTTAAATTTAAAAATGTAGTAATAGCTATATTATAATGTTGTGATATATTGGTTTGCATGACTTATTTTAATGTATTATAATCGTTGTTATATATAATTTTGATATATAATTTGGATGTAATCTTGATGAAATCATGGAGGTTCTCCTCATTTGATGGTAGCAAATACATCCGAGCATGTATTGGAGAGGATTTGATTTAATGTTACTACACCCTCGACATGTTGCTCCCTCCCTCCCTTCCTTCCTTATAATTAATATAATTACACTTCTCATGCTCTCGACCACCATCTCAAATGTTAATCTCAAGCATGCTTGTTATACGATCCTACCAGGCCCTTTTGATCAAGTAGCGTAACATTTTAGGTTTTATTTATAAGATAAATTTTTGGAATGAAATTCAATTAACACAGACCCCGGATAGCACTAGTTTGGGGAACGTTATCGTTATACGAGTTGTAATAGCAGTTTGATCACAATTGGGGTTGTATTGGAGTTTCTTAGAGTCCACATCTAGGAAACCTCAACTTTGGATAAGAAGATTTATGAAAAAGGAAATACAGTGGACTTCGCCCAATTTTAATGACATTGCCAACATTCGAGAAGAGGAACTACAAGCTGAACTCGGCGAGATCTTCCACCAGTAAGCGTTCATCGTAAGCAATTCCACACTCACTTTCCATGACCCACGATATTTTTCTCCACTTCGTAACCCCTTCCCATGTCGCCTCTAACAAAGGTATAATCGTTAGATCCAAAGAAAACTCGATACAATAAGTGTCTTATTTTGATTGAATTCGGCAGGACAACGAAAGGGCTGAGTTCACTTTCCCCTTTAAAAACTACTTCGGTGTAATTATACTCACCTTACTTGTAATGGGTTGGACTTTCGAGTGCACTTTTGTCTTTGATTAGAAAATATAGGAAAGAAACAAAAAAAGTTGTTTAGAGAAGCTAGTCTCGTGATTGTTTAGAGAAGAAAAATTCCATTGTCATGCAACATATTACCTCGCGGCAACGGGTAATAGGATCAATTCAAGCAGTAATACTTGAGCGAAGAGGTTGCTTATTCTATAGCTTATTATGAAGGTGATTTGTAAATATATATTTTTAGATTAAAACATAAATAAAATATTTTTCAAATAAAAATATATTGTCTTCAAAAATGTATTAATAAAAAAAACCGGTTTAAAGATAATAAAATGGTTCAATACATTTTAAAAATAAAATTTAAACAATAAAATACATCTTATCTTTTCATTTTAAAATAGTTTACACCTTAAAAAAATTAGATAATCCTAAATTAAAATAAATCCACTTATGTTAAATCTTTAGTTTAAATAAACCTATCTTGATAAATATTGTTAATAATAGAAGTAATGCAATAATACTAATCTTCTCCCGATAACGCATTTGTCGGTATATAATATCATGTGAAGTCTGTCATGAAAAGCAACTGCCAGATACACGACGAAAGGATTCTTTCCAACTCTCCCGTGCATATGATGACATCGTACCCAACATGGTTTTAACCCTTGAATTTTAGTGGATGCGGCAAGTCATCCTATGCACGACGAAAGGATTCTTGCCAACTCTCTAGCATATGATGGCGTCGTACACAACATGATTTTACCTCAAATTTTTAGTAGATGTTGGCAAAGTCATCCTTGGGCTGCATCACCTTATGTGCCTCTCCATGCAAGATCCCACATGATTCGTCATCTACATAAGAGTGCGTGTTTAAGGTTCTTCCATTAGTTGGTTCTACATGGGCTTGCAATAATATGGAAATCCATGGCCGTACGGGCATAGGCAGTGCTAAATTGGAAACTAAATGATCAAAAGAGACCGAAGTAGAACCGGCAAAATGAAATGTAGACACACAATCTTTGAAAATGAACTCGTGTATAAATAGAGTGAAATTCAGACATGGTCTGGCTACCACGGCTCTAGATGCCATAGCCCCATGTTCTCTCTTTCAAAGTGACATTTTAAGTGTGTAGAGATTAAATAGAAGCGAAAAAATTTTAGATAGATATTTATTTGTTAATATGATTTACTGATAACAAGTGAAATGAAAAGCGATGAAGATGATTTGACGTGATAATGAGAGTGTGAATTTCCATTTCTTTTCGCTATTCTTTTGAAAATATATATATATATATATATATATATATATATATATATATATATATATATATATATATATATATATTCAAAAGAATGGCGAAAAATGAAGTACAAATCTCCAATGTGCCCTGATACAGACGGGTAAAATAAAGGAGAACCTTGAAGAACTTTGGATATTGTTATTTAAATTTGAAATGTTAATTTTTTCTAATGTTACATCGCCCTCTTATATATTAATAGTCGATCATATTTGTTAAGAAAGATAGAATAGTCTCATCGTAGATTGAATATCTAAATCAGCGGGTCTCAAATCCTATTTGATCACCTCGAAGAAAAGGTTCTCTCAAAAAAAAATAGGAGGTATTATTATGACAATAATCATCTACGATCAACTGATTTAATTTTCGTTTTTTTTTGTTTTCTAAGATTTTCTCTTGCATGCAAAGGAGATGGGAGGCTCCAATTATGTTTTAGGAAAATTACTAATAAGGATAAAGAGAATATTTCTCATATATTTTATTTTTAAATTTTGACTTTACTTTTTGAATGTATATATTAAATTGTATATAAGCATTTGTAAATAAGTATTTTTAATGTGGAAGTGAAGTCATATGATTTTAGACAAATGATTTTTTTATTACTAAACCATTTTGATATTTTTTAAAGTTTTTTTTATTATAAAACACAAAGTAAGATTCCAATAATTAATAAATAAAAATTTAATTATTGTGATAATGTTTACTATTTATTATTATTAAATATATGGCAAGTGTTTAAAAAAATAAAAAACAAGGGACATAAATGTTACGTCAAAGAATTATAAAAGTTTCAAGATTACAATTGTTTATCGAATAGATAAGAACAACAAAAGGAAATCAAAGGAAGAAGAATTGATCTATGTTTTAGCAAACTCTTGTATATTTAGGATATAGTTTATTTTAAAATTATCATTGGATTTGGTGAAAAGGGAATAAAAGAATGCATATGATGGTTATTGTGGAGAGAAGAAAACCTATATAATTTTTTTTGAAAAATAAAAGTTTAACAATTATTATAAAGAAATCACATTCTCATAGTAGATTATTGTTGTCTATATTTTTACAAATTCTTTCCATTTAATTCAAATTTAATAGTACAATAGTAAGTTCAATGGTTTGGTATGTAGTATTTCTTATTGCTTCAATTATTTTGACAATATGGTACTAGTTAAGAAGATACAAATTAATTGTATATTTTATTAAAAACATGAATGAAACTAAAATGATTTCTTTGAAGAAAATGTATTTATTATTAAATTTAAAAGAAAAAGTGAAGGGAAGAATAAATTTCTTTATTGTACTTATTATATAAAACTGGTATTTTTCTTATTATTGGATTTTAATTTTAATTTTCTGAATAAAATTGCAACTTTCATTAAAGTTGAAATTACATTTTTTGTATGTGCCTCCTTAGCACTCAAAAACCAAGCTGCCTATGGTCGTACCAAGAATATTGTATATGCATGATTTCCATTAATATGTGCATTTTAAAAGCACACATGAAAAGCAAAAACATAAGCTAGCTATGGTTGTGATAAAACACTCTATGTACTTGGACTACCATCCCTATATATACATCATCAAGAAAATGATCCATGATAAATACATAGAAAAGGAGCGAAATCAAATCTTGTGATAGAAGCCAACCAAAAAACATGATGATTATTATCTGTATGTAGATAGCTGAAAGAATATGAAATAAATTCATTTTTTTGCACAGGAAGCCCTCTATGAATAGGAAATGATAATAACCATTTTCTTGGTGTTCTGTCCTTTATGTTCCATGAGCCCACATATTGTGAATCACCATCCTTAGATCAATCCATTGGAATCCCAATTTCATTCCCTATAAATGTGACAAACAAAAAAATCATCAAAGGTACTACATGTTCAATCTCTCTATAAATGCTTGAGGATAGTTTATGATAATGTAACATCTATATGTCTTGTTGAATAAGTTAAAAACTATCTTTGAGTCCCAAATATATGGGATATTTTGATTCTTCTCAATTGCACACAACATAAGCAATTTCAAACTCTTAATATCATCATAGATGTTTTCACCTTGTACCAAACTAAATTTCATCATAAAAAATTTGTGTGGAGTGTGATAGATGGAGAACAACGGGGCCCCTGCAATTTCCACCGGACATAGAGGCACCATCCAAATATGCCCACAAAAAAATAGCCAATTCTTCAAATATTGTATGTTGCATACAGAAGAGGTTCATATTCGAGAGAGATGGGTATAGCTAGTCGAGAGATTGGGGAAACCACTTTTGCTCAGAACAATTCCTCATGAGATCAATGAAATAGAGCTCTAAGGATTTTTTTTTGGTGGAAAATTCCATCACGATTCACGGGTTGCGAGAAATGACTCACCACCGCAACGATACATAAATCCTGAGGACGATCGGACAAAGGGACTAGAAAACGATATCAAATACACTTTGAGGAAAGAGATGATTTACAAACTCCACGTAATTTTACATACGGGGGCACTGGTTTAGCCCTATAATTCCATGCTTGAAAATATTGTCTCATGTAGGGACTCGATCTGTAGAATACACCATTGAAAAGGGAACATTTTTGCTAGGCATTCAATTTTCATAACTTCTTCCAACACCATGTGATATCTAGACATTTGTTGTCTTCAATAAAAATACATATCCCTATTTTGGAGTGTAATTATTGGATGAAATAATAGAGAAGACTAGGCATTCCTTCCCATCTCTCATACAAATATGCGATATGTTCAAACATACAACAAAGTGTTGCCAAATATATTCCCACAATACAAGGAAAAGACCCTCCAACGGAATATAAGATTTTAGTGTTATAAAATTGAAAAAATTGTCAAAAAAATTTGCTACAACATCTAGTTTATGGTTACGGAGGTTTTCGGTGAAATTTAATGGAAATTCAACACAACTAAAAAAATGGGCGATCGGAGGTTATTACGGATATTTTTTCCATCGATGCACTACTCTGGCTGCCTTAGTTGTGTGCATGTAGAACGTGCCCCGGGGCAGTCAAGGGAAAATGCACTAGGCCGTTAAGGTATAAAACCCGAACCCGACCATAGTGTTGGTGATACAACACGGGACCATTCTAATAGGTCTTGGGATTTATGCAGTGCCCATAGAGTCGTATCAATGCACCGGTCTGCGTAGACTTAGCGAAATGCACCGGTGTATTACCACACAAATGCACAAAGATTTATAATTGGTATTAGTATTAGGATAGAGTGCCCATAGATTAGTACAAATACACTTAGGTGCTTATAGACACATAAACGCCAGTGTGTAGTATCACATAAACGCACGAGATTTGTAATTGAGTATCGATATTTTACACGTGCTCATAAGATCGTACAAAAGTGCCAGGTGCATATAGACACATAAATGAACCACTTGCGCCATACCACACAAATGCACCAATATTTTTACGTGGTTTTAGTATTTGTTTGGTGTGCATAGATCATAGAAACATAGCTGGTGTGCTTCATAATAAAAACATACTGGTGTACAGTGCGGCAAGAACTGTTTTAAATTTTATATTTTAAAAACGATGACTGTGATACTACAATTATTGTGGTTGTTTGAAATTCATTATTTATCAAAGTCGACACATCTTATAACAATATTCATATGAATTAAATTTTAGTGCATTTGAGAACGATAATGGGGGCAGCCAAGCGACAATGGAGAATGCAATAGAATAAATAAATTAAAACATATTTTATCATATATATATATATATATATATATATATAAGACGTATTTATCACACGGAATGAGATAGCTATTGATATCTCTTTGTCTTTCAATTGGTACACTATGTCCATTACATTAACCAGGTTTCTGATTTCACGGACATATTTCACTTTCTTTGATATCCAAACATAGTGATCATCATTCTTCACTTGAGCACATTTGTCTCTTGCTAGAATACTTCCATGGCTTAGGTTATTTTTAGGAATGTTTTGTTCCACGATGTTGATTGTTTCTTGTTCTTCACCTTCCATCTATAAACATAAAATAAATTTAAATGAGTGTATATACATTGGTGAGAATAATTAAAATTTCAATATTAAATAATACACATCAATATAAATCAAAAGAAAAATGATGTACACCATAAAAAGTCAAGCTCATAAACTACACACATTCTTTAAAACCATGTACTATACCATCTTTCAAGAATTTCCTCTACATTGGCACAATTCCATACTTTGTTTCTACAAGTTTATACCCCATAACAAATCTTATATTTAATATAATGCATTTTTTGTTATTGAAGAATTATAGACGAGCTAAGTAAAACAAGATCGATAGATTCTTAAAAAAATGCACAATTAATTTACTGATATGAAAACATATACTCACAACCCATATTTAACCCAATTTTAGTAATTAGTTTAGTGGTTCTTCTTTATTATTAGCACCTATTTGAAGACATTCAACAGTGATTTTTGTAAACAAATTAAAATTTACAAAATAAATCTAGTTAAGTTGTTATAAGGAAGTAAAGATTACTCACAAACTTAGATATCAATCATTTTCTTCCTTGTCGTCCTATTTTACGTGCTGAATGATTCCATTCTTTTCTTTTACGTAAGAAAATTCTTCAAAATTAATATTTAATGCTAAATTGTTTATTTGTTGTACCTAATGATCGAAAAATTCAATGATTACATATTACATTTGAAGCAGTTGTGTTGAGATAGCTCATCTGCGTGCAATTTGTCCATTTCTTTGATCATCTCCTTGTACCTTTTTGGACATTCCTACAGTATTTCTAATATCGGCTTGATGCATCTTTTGAGATTTTTCATAATCTTCTGAAAATATAACATGACAATAAAATATTTAATTTTTATATTGATATATGAAAAGTAAATATAACAAAAATGATATTTATAAATAATTTTAGAGAAACATTTAAGAGGGAATATTACTTTTTCATTACTTCTTTTTTGTTGTGTCTAACGTTTTTCTATTAATATCTTGACATATATTGACAGAATTCTCTTGAAACTCTTCCTATAGTTTAGATAAAATTTGGTTCTTGGAATCATAGGATTGATTTTTTTGTATTGTAAGTGGAAAGAACGTCTATAAATTCATTCCACTAGATCCACTGAAACTTTAAAAAGTTTTCCCCCTTTAGATTAACCTCCAACACCATAAAAGATGAGTTAATGAGCAATTCAATTTCATTTTATTAGTATTTAATTTTTTTTATTTTCTTAGAACAACATTCATTTTCTAAGTTGTTGGTCCTTGTAGAACATTAAACGAGATGTGAATTAATAGAGTATTTGACACACGTTATCTAATAATTTTAAGCTTATTATTAATGATAATAAAAAAAAAGAAACTTGTATTGAATCGATATTTTTTTCATTCACATGATTCATCCTTTTACAATTTTCCATCGAAGCTTTTATGGTCTTCACAGTCCTAGATAAAATAATCTTATCAAGCTTCATCATTTTTTGGCTGCATGATACACGATAAAAAATACATATTAGTTAAACTTACATATAGTTCAAATATAACATTTTTTATAAAGAATTTACAAAGAACTTGCCTTTTTTTCTTTTCTTGATGTGTTATCGGTATTTTTGTTACTTGATCTCTTGTCGGCCATTTCTTTATCAATTTGAAACCTATACCGTATCATTCATTAATATATTTATAAAATCGTATCGACCTTCCGTCAAAAATAAATCTCAAGAAGCCGGTCGCCTTTCATGATGTACGCACCGCCATTATTGTGTGGGAGGTATTAAAAACACACCAAAATAGTATAATAGGCCAGAGTATGGTGCATGGGGTTATTATAAACACACGCACAAACATTGTAATAGACCATACAAGGCTATCCTTGTAGCATTGAGCAGTGCCTATTTCGGATATGGCACCGATTTAAAAAAATTGTATTCAAATTTTTTATTATTATACTTACTTATGTGCATTGTATAATAAGTGCACCCCGTGCGCTAGCTTATACGAGCACACCAATAAAAAAACCATTTTTTCAAAAATTCGTGCAATGACCAAATGGATTGGGATCTGACATGCAAGTCATCCCATGGGTTGGATGTAAATATAAAATGAAAAACCCTAATTCGAAATCACGAAACGAGGGAGAAGAAAGGGAAAAAACAAAAAAAAATGAAGGGTTTAGGGTAAAAGTGGATAACTCTTGCACAAAAAGTAAAAAAACTACAAAAAAAGTAAAAAAATCAAATTTAATAATGAGATGGTTTGAAATTCTAAGATACATGGTTTGAATGACCATAGGTTTGGTATACGGTTAATACCGGAATACTTACGTTCAACGACATATTTATTTTGCTCCACGAGTGCTTGTGTGCTCTCTTGCTCGAGGTATGTTTCCTACAAATATCTGTTGAAAAATTTACTTGAAAATAGTGAAATAATGAAAAGTGTTTAGTATTTAAAGAATTATTTCATGAAATTAGATTTTAGAAAATATTTTGCACCCACTTTTAATTTGTTTCTTTTTTTTACCTTAAAGAAAATAGAGTTATTGCCTTTTATATTTGTGTTTATTTTCAATTGTGTCACTTAATAGCACCGCACCGGTACCGTGATGTAACTAAAACGCATCGGTTTGGTTATATGTAAAGTAGCAATTTGTGTTTAAGGCAGAGTACTTTTAGGTGTGTACACAAAAATTTAGTGAACTCCAACTATAGAAATTGAGAATTATAATATTGTTTATTCTTGAGAATTAGAATTGGATAAATTCTTGATGGAAATAACTATTCTTCCAATTAAGTATGTTATTAAAGGAGGTCCCCACGTATTATGTGGAGAGAATTAAATGTGGGGCGTGTGAATATGCAATACTACGGGGCCCAATTGGACAATTGTGGCATGTGAACTTGTGTTATGCTAAAATGATAGAGCGTTTTTCACAAATGGTTGAGAAAGTTTTGTTTCTAGCCGGTTTATTGAAGTTGGATATATTTTTTACATGTGTTGGAAATGTAGATTTTCTTGTGAAAAAAATTTGGTCCATTCTTTTCAAAACTACACCTCTTCTTCTTTGAAAAAACCTTGAACCTTTCCATAACTTGCAACAAGAAAAGGTGCCCCATGATCTACTTGCTAACCCATGATCTTCTTGCTCATTTGTAAGTTCCTCCTCTATCTTGGCATCCAATTTCCTCTTTTCTCCTTTACGATTTGTCTTGATCTTAACAAAATGTATACAATATTTGTTTTACGAGAAAATGATATTGAATGTTACGGGACCAATGACATAGAGTCGTTTATTACGTTGCATTTGTGCTTGAAAGAAGACCGATTTTGACTAGACAATGTAGCTATTACATGTGTAAGGCAATGGTTTCCCATAAGTAAGTATAGGGTTAGAGCGAGAGAAAAAGACATTGAAAAATGGGCTATTACATTAGCTTTTCCAATGTGAAGCGATTTGCGGAGTGGAAATGGTAGGCTGCCGGGTATCTATGAATTTATTCCCACAAAAATGGTGACTCGATTTCCATTTATAATACAAGCAGGTTTTCTTGGTTTCATCACATGAACACGGCTCGGACAAGTTAGAGATGCCATTCGGGTTGATTGAAAGTCAAAGATGTGATTTTTATGCGATGTCGGCTTTGCCGGTAAAAGTTATGTAAGCCAACCGAAGCTCGGACAATACTCGACTGCTCTTAAACACATTCAGTCTTTCCCTTGATTGGATCTACTCGCCCAATCGACAACGTCGATTGATCTTTCTCTATTGTCCTTGAGAGATGGTAATCCTTCCCTTCCTCGGAAAAAAATTCTTGCCGCAATTCGAACCCTCCATTTGCTCCAATAATGCACTTTAGAAAATAAACATGTTCCGGTGTGCGGGGTTTTGTAGGTGCATCGGTGTGGTTTGTAAGATTGAGGTTTATGTTTTTTCCATGGTGTTTTATGACGCACTAGTCTGCGAAGAGTTGTGAAGAACCGGTGCGTCTTTGTACTAATACATGCGGTGCGTGTTATGATGATAAGCGCACGGTTTAATATAATTTTATTTTATTTTTTTATGTATGTAAGATCATAGTAAAATAATGATAATTCTAAAATTATGAATGAATTTTAAATTACATGATTCTAAATCTCTCCATATGGCACACTCGCTAATGTATGAACTACCTTGTAGGGACACTTGTAAATCAATGCACATATATTCTACAAACAAGACCTTTCACAACATGATATTAGAACTCTATAAAATATAGGGAGCGTGATTCTTTCAACATAACCAAATGTCTAATTTAATTAGTAGGGACACAACAAACAAGCGCAACGTTACTTATAGGATCGTACCCACCGAACTAAGAAACAAAACAAACAAGGGAATGCCCCCTATTTAGACATTGACCCTCATTTAGAAGTGCATTGTACTTTTATGCTATCTTACGAAATCTAAGTATTTCGATAGCATTGAAACGGAACGATACAGCGATAATTTTGATGGGGTTGAAGAGCCGGATGGGATATGAGTAATTTGTTGTCAAATGAAATTTCTAATCTATATTTTATTCTAGGATTATCTTATTACTTCGAACTAGCATCGAATAAAAGCATTATGAGTCGTAATATTTATATTTAAATCGAAATAATGCATTTTCTTTTATTAGACGATAGTGTCGGCTATTGACAAAAGAGAGGTAGTTAGACGGCATGGGGGAAAATTTTACGATCCTTGCTCGAGAAGAAAGAGATGTTGTTAATATGGTAAGAATATGCCTTATCTTCTCTACATTGTCAAGTAGGTATGAATCTGTTAGCAAAACTCTTTATTCTTAAAATAGACCTTTTCAACTATGAACAAATCCATGTCAACCAAGTCAAAAAGATTAATATCATAAATATATGATTCTAAAGGTGAAAACTCTTTTTTCTGTCTATATATATGTATGAAATATGCATGAATATGTATATGAGTAAATGTCCATTTAAAATATCCAAAATTACTTTCGGGCTTAAAAAAATAATGGTAAACATGTGATCCAACAAAAGTATGTTGAATTTGATGAATATTCAACAAATTAAATATTAACTTCATCTTGTACATACTCTAAGTTTTATGAATTTTATGTTATTATTTATTGCGTAATTTGCTCGAAGACAACGCAAATTGCAAGCTTTTGAATTTTGTTTTATTTAATTGTATGAAACAGAAGCAACTCGTAGAGGGTGAGGTCCCCGAAAGTAGGAAGTTACAGTTGGTCGGCATGAAGTTTGCTTGAATAGGAGAGGTCCTCCATCCCGACCTCAAGTCAGGTGCGAATCATAGTTGGGAACGATGCCATATCAGCGAATTGAACTGGGCTCTTAATATATAGTCTGACCCCTCTCACCTTTGCTGACCTTTACGACAACCAGGTTAAGCTGTATGTGAGAAAATCACGATCCTCCAACTTTCTTGGAAATCGTGTATAATTAAGAGGTCATGCGTGGGTCATCCTTTCCAAAGTTTTATTTAAATTTCACTAAGAAAACCAAAGGGAACCAAACAGTTCTCCATCATAAAATTGTAGAGCAAGAACGTGTGGTGAGTAAGAACATGTGGAGGCGAGAACTTCGGAGGTATTGTTTTTAGCTTTTTGTGTAGAATTTCTAGTAAAGAAAAGGAAAGGAAAACCGCGACGTCACTGTGGTAACTTGCCTGGAGAGTCAGATGCAGTCTAATTAAAGCAATGTTGCTTTTGTGGTATGCTGGCAAAGGAGGCTCAGTATAGTTTTAGAACTTGGAATAGGTTATGCAGCACAAATATTTATAAAATATTATCGACCATTAGGAAAATGGAGATAACTTGATGTCATCAATTAATATTCAAAATATCATTTGCACTCAAAATATAATATAATCGATCTCGATTCATCTTAACTTCAGATCTATCGAAGCACCGAGAGAGATCAAATATCTTGAGGTGAAAACCTGTTTTGAGTGCAAAACTTGAGAAGGTTTCACCTCAAGAGATTTGATCCCTCTTGGTGCTTGATAGATCCGAGTTAAGATGGATTTGGGTACAGTTTCAATCATGTGCGGCCAAGGAAAATCTATTGATAATATGAGGAACATATGCTTAATTTTATGCAATAGTATGTAAATAAATCTAATATTAACATAATCATTTTAAAGTATGTTAAATATGTCGAAATTATTGAGTCATTTTAATTTTAAATTTGATTAGTTACATCGGTTGTTGAGATGATAAATAATATTAAAATAACTTTAATGATGAAATAAAATTTTGAATGCAAAGTGACAATGTAATAATATTGAATGATAGAAATTGTGAATAATAAGAATGTAGTCAATTATGAATAGTCTTCATTGTGATCGATTTCAAACTATTTTTTCTTCTACTATTCTTATTTTCACCCATGTTAGTTTTGTCATATTTTCATATTGATTATTTAGAAAAGATAGTTGAATCGTAAACCATTTAAATATTTAGCTCAAGCTATTGTAGTAAACATCATACTTTGTCTCTCTTGCTCTCCAATATTAATAGGTTGAATTACTATAACACAAAATCAATGTACATTGTCAATAATGTTTTGTGCTTAGGCGAAATCATTGCACACATACTATTAATCCAATGACTCAAATCAATGCAACTAATGCAAGAAATCAAATAATAATATAAAACAACATCTACACTAAAATCAATACATCTAATGCAAGTAATGAAAAAATATGATTACTCTCACTCTCTCTTTCTCTCTCACCATTCCTCTCTCACCTCCTTCTATTTGACCCCCCGGCCTCTTTCTTTCTCTCTCTCTTTTTCTATCATCCAATCCTCTCTCTTCCCCCATCACTCTATCTCACTCCCCAGCCATCTTACTATTTCTATCCCTTTATCCTTCTCTCCCCCTTGTATCCATCACTCTATACTTTCTCCTTCTCTCCCCCTTTTCTCCATCACATCTATGTATATTTATGCCACCCATAAGCATACACACTCTCTCTCCATCTCTCCCTTGTCACTTCCTCTCTATGTATTTCTTCTTCCTTTCCTCGCTCCACTCCCGCTTCATCTATTTCTCCCTCCCTCTCTCTCCACCTCTCATCCTTTCTCTCTCTCCCTTTCTCTCCCTACATCCTCTCCCTTCCCCCTTCTTTCTCTCTCTCTCTCACTCTCACCCTCCAATCCTCTCTCCTTCTCCCTCCCTCTCTCTCCTTATCTCTCACCCACCTCCATCTTTATGTCTCCCTCTCCCTCTCTTACCCTTCCCACTCTATCACTCTTCTCACTCTCTCTCTTCATTCCTCTTCTCCTTCTCCTTCAATTTATCTCCGTATCTCCCTTGTCACTCCCCCTATTTCTCCACCTCTATCATATATCATGATATATTAGTATATATTACAATATAATAAATTTAATATTCTATTAATCTAAAAATATTAAATTTAATAATATTAATATTTTAATATTAATGTTAGGGTTAATAATGTTTTTTTATGGTATTAATAATAATTTGGTATAGTATTTGATCCTTATAATTCATATATAATTAGATCTTGATTTCTAATCGTATTTGATATATTTTTTATTTATTTACCTTGCCTCTTTATACCTCTTTTATATTTACTTATTTACCATACCTATTTCATAAATATATTATTTATTACATGGTATTATTAATAATTTGTACATAGTATTTATTATGAGTATTATTAATAATTTGTCCCATAGGCTTCACCTAAATAAAACATGTTTTGAGTTTTGTAAATATAAAGGATTGTTTATTGAGTAAATATAAAAATAGGTTTTATTTATTTTCAACTACCGCTATTTTATTTATATTTTTATTTTATTTACCATACCTCCTAAGTAATATAAAAAGTGGACATTTACTTACCATACCTATTGTTTATTTATATTTTTGATATTTACCATATTTTATTTATTTACCATATATCTTTTTGAGTATTTGTAAACTTTTCATATTTTAAGTTTATATCGTTTTAAATTTAATTTTAATAAATTTTTAATTGTTCATTTATATGTTTATGTAAGCTATTGTTCACGCCGACATTTTTTTGGCTTCCAACATACTTACACATACGGGTCATCTTGGGCTATAGAATGCGCCTCTCGAGACGCAATAAAAAGTAAAAAGAAAATCAAAATTGAGAATGTGAGATTATTTTAATTTCCTTTAATATATTATAAATATTATCAAATCTATTAAATTATTATAAAATAAAAAGTAAAACAAAATCAAAATTAAATGTAAGATTATTTTTAAATTTCCTTTAGTATATTATAAAAATATTATCAAATCTATTAAATTATTATAATATATTAGTATAATTAATTATCATTGGGCCTATATAAATTAAATGATTCAAATTACTTAATTTAAATTCATTCGATTTACCTTTGAAGGATTTGTTCACTTTAATTATTAGCCCTCCAAACTAGTTCTATAATGGAATATGGCTTATTTATTTAATTAATAAATTAATTATTAATTTATTAATTTATTATTATTAATAATAAATAATAAATAAATAGTTATTTTAGATTTTATATATTTTAGATTCATAATATTAATTTTTGGTTTCATTATTTTTATTTAGTTATAATTTTTTAAGTTTTTGTATTAATCCCTTTATAATATTAATCTTTGGGTTCATAATTTTGGTACGATATTCAAAATCACATTGTGAATTTATTTTTATGAATATGAAAATCAGCCATGGTCAACGTTACAACGTCACATTGTGACAATGATTTTCTCATTATGAAAATTAACTTGAGTCCGATGTTGCATTTTGACAGGTGTCTCAATATGAAAATGAACCATGGTGAATACATGTTAATTTTAGGATTTATAATATTTATCTTAGGGCTTATAAACCTTGGGTTTATATTAATCCTTTGGGTTTAATGTTATTCCCTTCGGTTTATATTACCTCGAGGTTTGTAATTTGCCGTTGGGTTTATTATATCCACGGGTTTATAATAGCAATGTCTTGATTAGTAATCTAAGGGTTTATAATGATAATCCTTGGATTTAATAGAAATCCTTTGATTTTATAATCACGGGAAAGCATGATCAATGTCACATTATGACAAATATTTTCAATATGAAAATTAGCCATGGTCAAACGTTGCATTGTAATGATGATTGTCTCCATGTCAAAATCAACTATTGTCAAACACCACAACGTGACCAAGTTTTCATCGATATGATAATCAACTATGGTCGGACACATTGTAACAAATATTTTCTCCATATAAAATCAATCATAGCACATGGTCGCTATGGTCAACCATTGTTGACATCAGCATTGTGATAAAGATTGTATCTATGTGAAAATCAACCATGGTAAACCATGGTCAACCATGTTTTATAGGATTGATAATGTTTATCTTAGGGTTTACATACCTTGGCTTTATATTATTAATACCTTTGGTTTAATATCGTTCCAGGTTTATAATTCCTTAGGTTTTGTATTAACCCCTTGGGTTTTATAATATTAATCTTTGGATTTATTAGAAATCCTTGTGTGTAATCTTGGTCAACCATGATCAATGTGACTTAAGCTGTGACTGAATTTTCTCAATATGAAAATCAACCATGGTCCAACACCACATTTTGACAAAGATTTTCTCATTATGAAAAATTAACTTAGCGATGAAATGGTGCATTTTTTACAAAGATTGTCTCAATATGAAAATCAACCATAGTAAAGCATGATTATTTTAGGGTTTATAATATTTATATTTAGGTTTATATTTCTTGGGTTTATAATATTAATCACTTTGGTTTAGTATTATTCCCTTTGTTTTATAATACCTTAGGGTTTTAGAATATATCCATGGGTTTATTATTCCTTAGCATTTATATCAATCCATTGGATTTAATAGTGTAAGGGTTCATATTCATAGGGTACAATAGTATTCATAGGAGTTTATAATATTAATCCTTTGGTTTAATATAAATCCCTTTGGTTTATGATCATATTCAACCATACAATCCGGTGTCACATTGTGAAAAGATTATCTCAATATGAAAATAAACCATGGTCAATGTCGGATTGTGAAAAAAAAATTTCTCCCGTATGAAAATCCAATCGTAGTCTGTTATGGTCAACCATGGTACAAATATTTTTTCAATATGAAAATCAACCATTGGAAATAATTGTGTACCATATTTATTTTATGGTCTATAGCATTTATCGAGGTTTTACATACCTTGAGCTTATAATATGAATATTTGTGTTTAATATAAATCCTTAAGTTTATAATATTTTTCGACCATGCTCCAAAATTACATTGTGACAAAGATTATCTCAATATGAAAATCAACCATGGTCCAACATACCGCATTGCGAGAAATATTTTCTCAGTCTAAAAGTCAACCATGGTCTTATGTTGACTTGTGACAAATATTATATCCATATAAAAATCGGTGATGGTGATTATGGTGAACTATGGTCTAATGTCACATTCGACAAAGAATGTCTCACCATGAAAATCAACCATCATCAACGATGTTATTTTAGGTTTTATAATATTGATCTTATGGATTACATAAATCATGTTTATAATATTAATCCTTTATGTTTGATATTATTCCCTTTTGTTTAAAATCCCTTGGGGTTTTAGTATTAATCCCTTGGGTTTATAATATTAATATTTGGGTTTAATATAAGTCCTTGGGTTTATAATCTTGGTCCACCATGGTCCAATGACACATTGTGAAATATTTTCTCGATATGGAAATCAACCATGGTCCAATGTCACATTATGAAAAATATTATTACGAAGATGAGAAGGCGAACCATGGTCGATATTCGTAGGGTATAAAATTATTCATAGTGCCCATATTATTATGATATAGTATTATTTATATGGTTTATAATATTATTCATTGAGCTTATAATCATGTTCAGCCATGGTCAAACGTGACATTGTGGCAAATATTTTCTTAATGTAGAAAATTGATCATGGCCCGAACGTCGCATTGTGACAAATATTGTCTTGTTATGAAAATCAATGATACTCAACCATGGTCGACAATGTTCGAACATCACATTGTGAAAAATATTGTCCCAAATATGAAAATGAACCATGGTCGAGAATGAATTCGACCATGATTATTTTAGGGTTTATAATATTTTCTTAAGATTTACATGCATTGGATTTGTATTAAACCCTTGTGTTTATAATACTTTGGGGTTTTAGAATTTATCCCTTTAGTTTGAAATTCCTTTGGATTTTGTTTTTTTTTGTACAAAATTCATCTCCAAAGAGACCATTTTTTTCCAATGCCAAACATATTTAGAGAGCATAGGGCCTCACGGAAAATAGAGTGACACTAAGTGCCAAATTTATTTATGATTGGCCTACTATCCATGCCATAAATTTCAAAAGTTGAACCGCGGCTACAATAAGAAACAACCTCTCAAGGAGGTGTATTGGGAGGAAAGATAGGAGGGGAAGTCAAGAGACCTACATGTTCATCCATGGAAGTTAATGTGCTTGACCCTCTCCTCCATAGTGGGAAGGTGATCGTTGGTGCGTCAATGTTGTTATCAAAGGCTTTAAAATTTTCCCGGGATATCATTATGGACATGTTGAACATCATTGATGTAAGCCACCCATTTGTTCAGTCCTCGTAACTGCTTGGTCCTGAAGTGCTTATATTCAATTGGACATTGCGTACTTGTTATGCAATAGTATATAGGGTGTCTAAGAGCTACAACTTTCCACGGTGGGCGAGATAAATGGCCGCATTCTCCTTCACGCCTGCGGTGGTATCATCGGAGGACAGTGGTTTCCCTCATTATGTTATTGATTCACTTCTCGATGAGGAATTTCACCCCTTTCGTGCGGATGCGAGATGACCCCTCTCCTGAAAACATTGAGGAGAACGGGGAATTGAAGATGACAATGAACGAGAAAAAAAAACCACGGTCGAGCATATATTGGTACTTAACAAAATGTAATACCAATTATGATACCCTTCGATCTACGGCGAAGGCGCTTCATGATTCACCGGGGCCCTTCGCCTGACCCCAATTTCGGGGCGACATGAATTTCACCCATCGATGAGAGGTGCACGAAACACAAGACGAGAAGGACGATATGAGATAGGCATCATGGAAACCACCTTGTCGAACCATGGACTAGCGACCGGGAACATGGCAAAGAATGACCATCCTCGATCAAATTTACTTGACTTTGAGTGCGTGGTTCATCTTGATGGATAGATCTAAAGGCACAAACAACAAACCGAGGCCGGCAGATCACAATGTTGCGACCAGCCCGAACGTTAGGAGCCCTCGGGAATCCCATCTTCAAGACCTCGCCCTCCTTTAGCTAATCCATACCTCGATCCCTTGCCTACTGAGGCCATGACCACTTGGGAGGATAAAGCACAACTCAAACTCAACTTTCTCTACACACTCCCATCTCATCGGCCAACACAAATCACTTGTAGCCTTCTAAGATAGAGATGGAGATTTAATGACACTACAAGAGGGAAGGACACCCAACTACTAGTATTAATGATGACAATAGACATTAATGGGTATTAAATGGACAGCTGGAAGCTAGGAGGGCTTTGTACGTTGTCCGTTCGCCACATGTTACACCGGTTGTCACCCCCATCTAGGACATTCCTTTGAGTTTATAATATAATTCCCTTGGGTTTATTAATCTAAGGATTTAATATTCTTAAATTTTAATATTATTAATAGGGTTTTATAATATTGATCCTTGTGTTTAATATAACTCTATTGAGAGATTATTTTTAAATGATAATATTAATTAATAAAACACTAATATTAATTAATAATAGTAATCATAATCATAATAACTAATTAGTAATAATAATAATCATAATAATATTAATTAATTAGTAATAACAACAATTATTTAAAAATGATTATAATAAAATTAATATAAATTAAATTCTATGAGTGTTTATCAACCACATTTATTTATATGCTTGTGCATGTAAGTGATATATATCTATAAATGGATATAAAGCCACATTTATTAGCGTGGTTTGTTAGTAAGAATAGCTAATCTCATTCCTTTTATTATAGCCCTCATAAGAACCTTCACCATTAGTAAGTTAAAGGTAAGTGAAATAAGTATGGCTATGGTTAATCATATATTGCATTCTTAAAAGTTTAGAAAAGGTATTTCCAATTTATTTATATATATATATATATATATTAAATAAACATTCATAATTAGCCAAGCATGTGGTAAATGACATGCAAATATGCAAAATTAAGTTTTATAGTTACATATTTTTAAAAATATTGGCTATCAAATATATCATGATTTAACATATATGTTATATTATTATGTAGTTTTATATATAAATCAGGTCATATATCATGATTTAAGATATATGTTATATTATGATGTGGTTTTTATATTCAAATCAAGTCTATTATTATTATTGAGTGTTGTCCCTTTCTCAATTAAGTTGTCACTTTTAATAATCACTAAATCTCAATATATTTTTGAAAGTATAGAAATAGACTAGTGAGTCATTATGCTTTATTTTTCTCACTACTTTAATCCTATTTCCAAATTGTCATCCAAAATTTGTATTTTATAAGGAAAAAAAATTGACGCTCGAATCTACATAAAACACAAAGTGACGGACATTAAAAAATATTGTCTCCAAATTCCCATTTGACACTTAAAATCAATTTGAAATTAGTGAACTGAAATGAGTTTATATGGAGATATTTTCAACCGTCTATATAATTAATTGGGTAACTTGGTTTTCAATTATATATTCTATTTTTAGATACATCAAAGAAGTGACAACAATAAAATATAGGTGGATGTGGAGTTAACATGAGACAATAACTCGGTGACATGGAATCTTATCTTATGGTGACAAACTATGTGCCAAAGTAGTTGAGAACCTTGACATGATAAAATCGAGTAATCTTCACAGGGCTATATAACCTTGCCCCAAGCTTCGATTTGGATGAAGTTCAGATTGTCATAAAGATCTTGACTAGTAGAGAAAATAATGGCGTACATAGGGTGGACAGCCTTACAAAGGAATAAAATAAAATTGATTAACGTCACCTCTTTAAGGGCACCAAGGGGTTTCCTAGGTTACACTATGTTTCCGAATGGGGAAGGATTCTAACCATCAATATCAGACACTCAAGTTGTTCTAAGGTATTAGGATCATTAACAAAGTGCAAGAAAGAAACTGAATCATCATCACCAGATTTAGAATTTAAAAATTTGATATTTGCATAAGGGATTGAGATACGGTTAATGTGTGGTATTACCAAATTATTTATACGATAAATAAAGAATTGGAAAGGTTTAAAGGGTATAATGTTTCCATGTCCTTAGGCATTAAATAGGAAGGGTGGGAAATTTAGATAATATAAGAAAAAAACACTATCAAGTTTTTAATAAAATGGAATTAATTTCTTAAGTATTTTTGTATAGATATTTTCATTGAAAGTATTATTAATTTTTTGGGAAAGTAAATCTTTGATTACTTTGAATTATTATGTAATCACTAGTAAAAATGTTGTATACATGTGAAAAAAGCGAATAGGGAAAATAACCTAACCATAAGTCAAAGGGATTCATTGGATGTGGACACACGGGGATGGCACAACGCATAGCATGAAGTTACATAATGCTACACACAAACAAAATCTTATCATCACATTCAAGGCGGATAAACTTAACCTAACCATAAGTCAAAGGGATTCATTGGATGTGGACACACGAAGTTACTACTGACGCATAGCATGAAGTTAATTAATGCTACACATTACAAACACAATCTTATCATCACATTCAAGGCGGATAAAAATTTTAAGCCAATCATTTATGTTGATAATACTTTTCATTTTAGTTTATTTTGTAACTACAATATCCATTTTAACCACTAGCACTAAAACATTTAATAAGATTAAAAGAGATTCAAATTGGTGAAAATTACGAAGGAATTCCTTGTATTACACCCATTAACTAAGCTAATTTTCATGTCATGTGCAATGTCTTCCATTATAGTTACTTTCTTTTATGTAGATGTATTTAATTGTTAATGCTGAAATATTGAAAGTATGTGAGTCTCTACAATCGTGGATCAATGTGAGAGTGTTAAAGTTCTTTTATTTGGAAATTTTGTTTGAATTATTTGTGGAAAAATGTTATTATTGATATAAAAGTTAAAAACTATCCAAAAGGATGTAGATAGTTTTCACATCGTTTAAAATTTTTTTATCATAAATATCTTAATGGGTTGTTGAAAGATGTAATTGATATCAATGTAAATACCTTGCAATGAGGAGATTTTAAGTATTTTTTATGGTTTTAAAAGGAATGTATATTAATAATACACTATGGATGGAAAGCAAAGAAAAACAAGAAAATGTACACATATTTTTTAAACTAGATTTATTTGTTGTCCAATTTTTTTTAAATAAAAAACAATGATCTAGAAAAATCTAACTAATCCAATAAAAAAATATCGAGAAAACTAAATTCACTAATTTGTATTTAGAGACATCCTCATAATGAACTTACTATTTTCCCATTTGATATTTATATAATCCAATAGAGGCGTATCAATTTGTTCAAACCTCAAATGCATGAGTGGCACATCTCCAAAGCTCTTAATAAGCAAAGTGGAGAACAATTTTTTTACAATATTTGAAAAAATATTTCTTTTTAAAAAGAAACCTTTCCTAACATGTTATTGTTTATAAATAATATGTAATATTTAATTTCCGTGGAATAGGATAAAGATAAATAAAGGAAAATGATAAAGAAGGGAGGATTTGGAGAGATTTGACCCCAACCTTTATGGAAAAGAATAGTACGAGAAAAATGATGAGAGGATTTGGAGGCATTTAATAGCTATCTTTGTGGAAAAACGATATCACCATAGTTATTACACTATGTACTCCGAAAACAATCAAAATTATGATAAAGGGAGAATATTGTGTTTGTGAGATAGAAAAAAATATAGGAAGAAGTCATCCCTTATTAATTAAGTAATAGTACGGCATAGAAACAATCAAAATTATGATAAAGGAAGAATATTGTGTTTGCGAGATAGAAAAAAATATAGGAAGGAGTCATCCTTATTATTCCTTGCGCCTAAGGCATGGTAGGGACTATAGTAATCGTAATAAATGTAGATTTATTAAGGCAATGATGCACTTCAAAAATTTTAGTCTATGTTTTGTTTGATATTTTTCGACGAACATTTTCTTGTGATCAAGTATAGAATCTTTCTTATTAACCAATGATTGTAATTTCCTTATTTGGCCTCATAAAAGAACCCAATTATAAGTATCACTTTATGCATAAGCGAGCATTAAATTTTCAAGTTCAAAAATTAATGATAGCATTAATTCGAAACATTAAATGTCAAAATTTCTAAAAACTCAAAATATCTAAAAACTATGGCTCATGCTTGTCACCACCTTTGCCACAACTTACGTTAGTATCAATACTGCCACCACTTGGTATTCCGCTAGCAAGTGCCATACACGTGTTGTCATTTTCATCACTTAGGACTCTATCTCGGTGCGAGATGCCTCTCTTCCTAAAGGGGCGAGTGTTTTTTATAAGTGAATGCGATACCATCACCTTTGTGGCAGCACCATACACGAGGCTGGCAGTCTGCGGCATCTAAATCCCATTGACTCATGATCACCCTCTAAACAATCAAAATGAGGTATCATCTTGACTACAAAATAAAATTCTAATAGTACGGTTGCTCATACGATATTTGAATTTGATTTTTTAAGTCGAGATGAAAAAGCCTAAGAAACATAGATCCACACTATTATTGTTCCATTCATTTGCAAATGAAAAAAATGTAATCATTGCTAGCAATTAATCTACACTGTTTGTCTTATATAGAGCAGTACATGCTATTGAAGGCATAAGCTTCTTAGGGGAGCGAAAACATATTTTAGTGCCTTGTGGAACGTAAATGCTATTGTTGTCTAGATACGTTGCCTTTGTTACTACGGTACATTCTTATCTCTCAAATTTTTTGTTTGGGTACCTCATTAAATCTTCATATTTCTCAATTTTGGCTACTTCATTAAATCTATATGATCTATATTAGATGTTCCATTGTCACCTGGAGAGTTTAATTGTTTTATGATGTATTATAAGTAGAAGCCGAACGTTAGTTGGATATATGATGAGAGAGCTCTTCACGTAACTAAAGACATGTAGTTAAAAAAGCTGGAGTATATGCAAGTAAAATATTTTTCTTCCTAACAATATAAGAAACTTGCGTTATTCTCATTTATCATGAATCTAAGTCCTAGCAATAAAATTACCAAAAGAACCTTTTTAAAAATAAAACAATCAAAATTTCATGGAAAAAATGACAAGGTGAGTGGTCCCGGTAAACTTGTGAATCGAAGAGACAACAAATTCAATTTTCATAAAGTATATATGTCTATGTATAGGCGAACAAACTAGAAACTATGTCTCATATAACTATTTATGCTCTTGAGATAAGAATACATAGCCAGCTAATGTGACAGTCTGTGAAATGAAATTATATGCATTATAGGATATTCGGGCAGAAAAATTACAAATATGTGAAAACAAAAATTTTCGGGATGTAGATTTCAAAAACTTAAACAACTGCTTGAAATGTAAAGTTTAATTCGGATTTTCTTGTAGTGCCCATCTACAAAAATTGATAGCGGCAGGTTTGCACATATAGGTATCTCGGGTAATACAATGACAAAACCCTTGTTCAAGCAACCTAAATGTTCAACCATCAACAAGGCTAGATTTAAGGCCAGATTTAAGAATTGAGATTTCACTTGGAAGAGTTAACGGAGGAAGTTGTTGAGCGTTCGACGAGGAAGCCAAGCAGTTTAACCTAAACATCTGATGAATGAACATAAAAAATCGATAGTGAAAATAATAAAGCTGACTTACTTGTAGTATTCATATATTAGATAAGCTTCTAGTTGGTTCAAGGGGATTAATGCTTTGAAGCATTTTGCGAAGCGGAATCGGTGGAATTTTTCCCCAAAAAACATAGTTTTTACGCAATGTTGCTAACGGAGTTGTTGATTAACTTGAGAACCTAGTTACTGCTTGTTATCTCTCTTCCTCTGTATGCGGCGGTAGTAATGAAAACAATCTTCGTGTTCCTAAAAACATCTTTGCTAGTGCGAACGCAAAGAAACAACAAAACATAAAATTTGTACATTACATTTAAAAAATGTTGGGTGAAGTAGCTTGAGCGGCACTAGATTGTGAACAATATGGAGCGTCCTCATAAAACGTGGCAGAATACTGTGTGAACACGTGATAAGAATATGGCTTGGAAGCGAGGTGTAGTAGTGTAGTAAGGTACCTGCGACTACATAGCACGAAAAATTCAGTTGGAACACACCATCAAGTCATTTCGGATCGTAATGGTGTTGGATAAAATTTAGGTTAACGTGATACATTTGATGATACTATATTTTCATTAATAATTGATGGTAAATGTATAACTAGCAAATTGCACCACATGTTGCAAAGGAAACACTGTAAAGAAGTAACATAGGAAAGAGTAATATAGAGGGAAAAAATATGTGATATGTTATGTGATTTAATTGAATATTTAACTTATAAATATGAATTATTTTATTTAAAAAAAATTATAGATTTGAGAATTGTTTGGATAAAAAAATTGGTTTCACAACCTCCTCCAAAATGATAATATTTGGAGATTTAGTTTCGTAAGGGAAATATTGGAGAAAGTTGATAGTTGAATACTTCTCAAGTATTCATAAAAATGAATCTGATCCCGCAAGAACTTTGGGAGTTGTGGCTTCAATTCCATCAAAATGTAGTTCAAGGGGAAACCTCATCCAAATAGAGAAGATTTGAAGTCGGTAGTTGATTTCTATGAGAGAAGTATAATTTCTAAATGATAATAATTATGTTTCTATGTAAATAGGGAATGATCAAGACAAGGTTTCATCCACAAAAACTATTCGTGAGCAACAACTAATAAACACCAAGGAGTGTGTTGATGCTCCAGTAACATTATGCAACGTACATCTGAATTAAATTCATCATTTGACAATTGAAATTAGGCAATGCACCTCGAAAAGTAATTTCATCATAAGACAATGAAATTATGCAAACATTGATGTTAGTGTAATGATGCTTGTATGGTATGGTTGCCCTCTATTTAGAGTATGTAGAGAAAGACTAATATTCTTTTACAATTCATCCCCTACAATTGGGACAACTCTATATCCGTTCGGGGAGATTAGTTTGGAAGGTGCCCTAGCTCAATAAGATCCTTGTGAGTAAAATTGTATGGAAAGATCAAGATTACTGAAAATTTGTAACCAACTAGTGTGGACTCCCAAACCATAGTAAGGTCATGGATGCCTAAGAAACAAAAAGTTAAATTTGAACCCTCAGCTTCACTACTTGATAAAGAGGTCATGTATTGGTCATGCAAAATTCATAACCCTAAAAATCAATGTTCCAAACTCATGGATAATGCTCCACAGCAAATTAACCCCTATAGAGGACATTAAACTAGAGTAAAAACATATCACTTTCAAAAGACACAGGTCGACTCCGTGTATGCAATGTCATCTATCAACATATGATCAACACTTACAAAGGGATAAAAGAAACATCTATAAAATATCTTATCTTTCTCCCACTGACTAGACTTGTAAATTCTCTTTTGTTTGAGATCCATGCACAGCTTTATATATGTCAGTCAACCATGGACAAAGAAAAAGTTCTGCATTGACCCAATTTTTCAACATCTTTCACTTCTGAGGTGCATGGAATTTATATATTTCCCATTATAAAGTTTGGCTTCTCAAGAGACTACCTCCAAGAACCTTCACAACAACCTATTCCTAAGGGTTAATTTTCACCTTTAACTGAAGGAGTTCAACCCAATTAGCATATGCTAGGATGTCATTATCCTTATTCTTACAAATAATTCCACCACAGACACATAAGACTTTGTTGTAATTCTTGGAGGAGAGTCTTCTCATATAATAAAGAACATCAAAATTCAACAAAACATCAAATGCATGACATTCAGGTACACAAATTAGGAGATAAATACTCTGCAAATCACCTTCCAGAGGATAATTGGTGGCTATGCAAGATTATTTCCTGTGCACACTCCTTGGGATTTCCAGAGCATAATTCTGCTCAACCTCATTAAATGGGTATGATAAGGAAACCTGTGGGTAAAAGGATTCTTAATTGACTAGAAGATAAACCTCTAATTAGTAGAAGGGAAGCATTTTCTACAACTTGTCACCCGATCTGCAAATTTGGCTTCTTAGTCTAGGAAACTACCCCCTATTCATCACCCCTAGGTGAATACCTTTGGACTACATAAACCAAAAATTACCTTGTGAACCAGACAAAAACATCATACCAGTGAAATACATAGCCGAAGCCTAGAAACATGTTGATTGAGCATTCCTTGAAACATTTTGACAAAGAAACGAATTGAACTAAACAAGATCACGCAGGGATTGGTGGCAGATTTACAAACATTAATAAACATTAAACATGGTCAAAATAACCCATACAAAGCAGTTCTGATATAATACTATCAGAACAAAAGCAATTCTGAATATAATATTATCTGAACAAAAGAAATTCTGATATAATTGTTGCCACATCGATTTCTTTAATTTGTACAAACTAGATAATGAGTACAAAAACTATGCCAAAAACATTATATCGAAAGTAATGGAAGGAGGTGATTGAAACTGAGTCTTCTTGACGAAGACAAGGTGTGTTCTGTTCCCAAGCTACTTAGGAGTACCCACAGTAGGGGGGCATGTAAGCATTCAGACGACGGTTCCCAATGCAAGAACGCCGCGCAGGTATAACAATCATGCGAACATCTCTTCGCTTTCTGTTTCGCCAATTGGATTGACATTTACATATTGGCTGGAGAGATGCTGAGGTCCCACCAGCTTATAGAAATCCACAGAAGAGTTGGAAGATGCATCTTTACAGTCAGCAAGGGAGGGTAGACCGCAGTTATGAGATCCTTTGAAGCTATCGATTTGAGCACAGGTCAAACATTGACACCTTCTAGAAACAACCCCTAATTCTCCAGATTTTTTCTGAAGATCACACTCAGGCACTCGTCGCCAATAGCCAAATCGCTGGAATGTGATATCCCACTTATTCAACTCCATATCAGGCGAGTAGGTGTACATTTTCAGATCTCCATTGAACTCCAGTCTGAGAAAGGACAGAGTCGTATTAAATCTGGGTGTGTTGAAACCATAGAAGGCCGTGTTGGTTTCTTCAGAAGTCAGGTTGCAGAGTTCTGGTGTCCTAAACTCTGGCCGCGCAGTGAAGTTGGTCAATCTCATCTTGATCATCTGACGATACCCATTCTCTGCTTTTACATCACTCAGGAAAGTTATGCTACTTACCGGCTTCTTGCAGGTGTGCGTGATGGCATAGATGTCCCTTGGACCCCCCTCGTAAAAGCTGAGAGTCCAGATTGGGGGAAGGTTGGGCGCATACAGAGCGAGTCCTCCGGCTTCAATTGCAAGACTATAAGGTCCTTCAGATCCGTCCTTATTCGACACGCGGCTGACCAGTTTCTTCACCCCTCCAATGTTTAGTGATTGTCCGACTAATAGGCTATCGGTCGCATGATCGAAACTCTGCCACACCGATTTCTTTAATTTGTCATAGAGCACCAGGTTGTCGTTGTTTCGGAGTTCGATTCCCACAACGCCCTTGTTGGAAGTGTTTGTGGACCAAACCACGCGCCCATCTACATCTGAAAGGAGGAGGTTTCCGTCGGTGCCGTATTTGAGAATGGCATTCTCTTGGACAAGATCGTTTCTGTTTGCAGTCCACACAATCCTCCTGGTTTCCGCTTGTTCGGAATAGCCCATCGCAATGCCCAGAGCATAGGCATCGGGTGTGGTGTTGCAGAAGACTAACTGGAAGATACCATTCGGAGATGTCAGTGGAACCGCTCTGTAGTTAGCATCGTATTCCATATCATAACCTCTCAGCTTTCCTGAGTTTACAAAATAGAAGGTTCCACTCACACTGCCAGCTGCTAGCAGAAGCCAGATTACAGAAAGGAGAAACAAATTTGAAGCCATAATTAGCTGATATTTCTAATACACCAGAGAATTCTCTCCTCTTCTTCTTCTGTGTCTGATTTTTTAATACAACATCCAGGCTATGAAATAAGCCACCAAATAAGGGTAGAGATTTGATGTTGTAGAATCTGGAGTACAGAGCATTAAATGGTGCTTATGGCTGGGTAAAACATTTCCTGTCACACAGTCAAAGTTAACATTTAAGCTCTCGCGCTCCAATCAACCTACTATGAATATTGAATAAAGCATACACATTGAATAAAGTCTTTCACTGTAATAAAGCATAATATATTGAATAAAGGCTTTCCCGGTTATATAGCATGGTTTCACTAAATCGCAGTAAATCTTCTTTAACCGAAAGCATCGTTAACACATTTAGTTCTGTAGCCAAACGGTATATATATAACCATTTTGCCTAACCACATATAACAATCATTTTGTCCTATTTGAGATAACTTGAATTAACAATGCTTAACAATGAAAAATGAAATGAATCTTGAAAAAAGACATGAAATAAAAGCATAAAGCATATATATTGAATAAGCATAATATGTTGAATAAAGGCTTTCCCGGTTATATAGCATAGTTTCACTAAATCACAGTAAATCTTCTTTAACCGAAATCATCGTTAACACATTTAGTTCTATAGCCAAAAGGTATATATATAACCATTTTGCCTAACCACATATAACAATCATTTTGTCTAATTTGAGATAACTTGAATTAACAATGCTTAACAATGAAAAATGAAATGAAACTGAAAAAAGACATGAAATAAAAGTATGTAAAATTTTTTGGTTAGAATCTTGTAAAAAAATTTGAGGTGAAATCTTGATTTGTGTTATTTAAATTGGTTTTTGATTACATATATGGATTTAGCACCTTGAAAAACACCACTTAGGGCATTTCAATTGTACAAAGTTTACCTATCAAACTTGTGATTTCAATGAATTCTGAAAAAAACTAAAGGCACTTCAATTGTACAAAGTTTACCCATCAAACTTGTGATTTCAATGAATTCTGAAAAAATCCTAAAAATACTTAGATTGTACAAAGTTTACGCATCAAACTTATGATTTCAATGAATTCTGAAAAAATCCTAAAAGCACTTCGATTGTACAAACTTACCCATCAAACTTATGATTTCAATGAATTCTTGCTCAATTTTAAACAAATTAAATGAAAAAAATAAATGAAAAATCTTTTTATAAATTCTCATTAAAAACAACTCGCTTAAAATTAACAAACATATCGATTTCTAAAGTGGAGTTATGTGTTGGGTTTGTGCAAACATTAATTTGTGTAAGGTGTCGTCAAATATTAACGTGCACTTGTATCCAACTTCTAGTTACACGACCAAATTCTTTTTTGCAAGCAGCAACATCTATTATTCTGTAGAAGGCAAAACATTAATATTAGACATTGAAAATAAATAAAACATTAAACATTAAAATCTAGTACGTACTTGTATAACAGATTCTCTTACAAAAGATCAAACATTACAGTTTCGAACTTACTTGCAAGCACAGTCGAATTCCAATTTGAAAAAACAAAGCATTATAATTTAGTACTTGCTTGCTCTACAATTTAGTACTTACTAACACAACAGATTCTCAAGCAGAAGAAAGTCCACCTTGAAGAAAAGCCATGGATTTTCCCCCACAAAGGTAGGTATTTCTGTTCCAATTATCTGGCTTATGATGTAAAGCAGATTATAGCTTCTGTTATGAAAAAGGCAAACCAGAAAATGGAATTTGTGGATTTGTAAATAGGAATACCAGCATATGTGCGTTATGCAGGGCATCAAATTAAATGATACTCTGCATATCACAAATATGCTTCTCCTCCGAATTACAAATCCCATTATCTATTTAGCCTATTCTATCGCTCTTCCTATTCATCATATATTCTATTGATTTTTTCCATACACCATGAGACACATATTAATACATATTTCATTAGCAGCGCTGCTAAGGAATTTGCTCTGCAAAATCTCGTTGTATAAGTAATCAAGGAGAATGAAGCCCGTTCTCATAACGGATACAAATTTCTAGTGGCCCATTTACTCTGCAAGAGATCCTCCAGGATCCATCCATGAGATGGCAATACGACTCTGCAGGAGACCCTTCAGGTTCTATCCATGAGATGGCAATCTTATTTCCATTTTATGGATAGATTTTAGTTGTTTGCCAACGGACTATGGCAACCTTATTGCCATTTCATGGATGGATCCTGGTTGTCTGCCACTATAAATTTATATCAGTTGTGAGAATGGACTTCCTTCTCTGGTTGGAAATCTGCTCTGTTCTACTTGTATTAATCCGAGAACTGAATACCCGTACCAAATTTCGGATTGGATTACTAATCCTCCGACTTTTTCGATTTTTTTCACCAATGCATCATTAACACTGCATCATTAGCAAGGCCACACTCGGCTCCCGCTGGCCGCATTCGGCTCCCCTCACCAGGCCAGGCCAGGCCGCGGCCCTCACTCGGCTCCCAGCCACCAAGCCAGTCCACAACCCGCTTCCATGTTATTTGAAGTTACTATTTTTTGGCATCCAATTTTAATTATAATATAATTCTACGCCCACATCTGCAACTTCCCCTCTTCTTAAAGTGATTGCTTGAAGTGACACCTTAAACTGATTGCTTGAAATGATGCTTTGCACCATGACACAAACGGTGGAACAGGAAATTTAACAAATCTCATCAAATATTTCTGTGTGTCTGGTGAAACCAAATGTAGTTGAAATAATAAGAAAAACATACCCAATTCTTGCCTATACCGATTTGCTGCTGCTACACTTCTCAATGGAGGCGGCCGCAACAATCATTTGATCCACAATATCATCGACGTTGCAACCCTTATGCTTTGTCAGAATGCATAATGTCTACTGCTAGTATTTGCCATTTTTTCAAGACTCTTTGCAAATTGTTGTGGTTGTGTCTGAAACTCGGTGGGTATAACAGGATGGATGGGGCGTTCTAGCTTCATGGATGAAGAGTAGGCGTGGATGATGACCACTGGAAAAGTCGCAACTGTCCCAACGGCATCACAACTGTCAACCGTCAGAATTCCTACAACTGTCAACCGCCAGAATTCAAATCATTGGTTGATTATGATCTAATCGTCTAACAAAGAATCTAATGGTACACATTATGACAGAAAGGCACTTAGGAAAGTTGTTTTTCTAACAAAACGCTTTACAACGTAATTAGTATTCATCGACTATTAATTAGTCAGACATTTGAGTACCTTCGACATTCAACATCATTGAAAATGGCTCTTTAACGTATATGCTTTTACACTTTCATATTTTTGGCTGTGCAAGGTTATTGTTTTTGTGACGTAATTTAAAGATAAACTTGATGGGTATCTCTGAAGATCAAAATCTTCAAATAGAACTTGATATTATTTGAAGATCATATGTATTTCAAGAGTTGGTGATTCTTAACATATTCGATGCAAAACTTCTTCAATATTCTTCATTGTCCTAACATGGCTCATGTGAATATCAACTTAATTTTTTTTTTTTTTCTTTTGTCTTGGAGGGTAACACCCGATTTTATGATTCACCCTAATACATAACTAATGCTTGGCATGTGATGCATTTTTTCCTAGGATTGGAAAGATGTTGCCAATTTTCTTTTGAAAGCTAAATATAGATCGACCATGAATACCATAGCCCATGGGCATACACAAATATTGGCATGAGTGCCACTTCTATGGCCTGTGAAGTGGATGTAATGAGGATGTACCATGTGATGTGCTGGAGGGGCAGACAGATTATTTGGTATTCTAGACAATGGTATCAACCGAGCAAAAAAACTCATGTGAAAAAATATTTTATAATCCATTCAATATTTCTTTCAAAAGTAACTTGTTTCGTACTTGCTACTACAAATCATATTGAGCAACTTCACCAAAGAATAAACTCGACCAAATGCCAATCGAGGTTGGCTCTCCGGGGTGTCGCCGCCAGGAGCGATCGAATGGCTGCTAAGGAAGAACACTCTTCACAGTGTGGACTTGTTGCTCTAGCAACTATCCTTGTTTTCATTTCAAATGGAAGGTGATTTTCAATGTAAAGAAATTTAAATCGATACATTCGTCCGTATAAATCGATCAAACGCTTATTAATTGAAGATAATTTGAACCTATAATCCATGAGTGAAATCTATTACTAATTTGTCAAATATTGTATATATTATTTCAATATACTTAAAAGTATTAACATTTAAAATGCTAATTTGTAATCTACCTGCAAAAATCAATCCCACCACATTTTCGTAATTAAAAGATACCGCAATGCTTTTAAAGACTAATTTGATATTATGATAAGCAAAACCTCATTCATGTCAAGGTAGAATTATCGCTTTATCTTCAAAATACTTTTCAATGATATTTGTAAAAATAGAATATTTATAAACAACAACGTAGTCCACATTTAATCAATGCTTTTTCAAAGAATAGAACAACATATGGCTAATTTTTGAAGAATGGTGGTTTTCCTCATATTACTGGCTAGTTGTCTTGTTCTTTAATGCTCACCTAAGTATTTATAGGGTAGCAAAGATATTGCTAGTAAACTTGCTTGAGATGGCCAGACATATTTTCTTAGTAATTATACAAACGAAGTTATTCACATTTGACATGTAGCTTATAATAATAATTATAGATGATTATATTATGTATTTTTAATTAGTTATTTATATGACCCTCATATATATATATATATATATATATAAGTGATATAGAATATTTTATATAAATTAATATTGATGTATCTAAACATATATTAATAAAAATCGCTTAATATTTGTTGATAGTAACTCAATATGTATTAAAATATAATTTAAACAATAAAAAATTTATACTCTTTATTTTTTCTACCACATTTTGATTTTAAAACACAATTTAACAAACAAACAAAATTATATATTTTATTTTCATGGACCGTATAATAAATTTACATTCGATCAAATCCTAATAAAAATGAATCTATGCCGATAAATATTATTACTCAAAATTTGCTGTTTAACACTAATCGAACGCTCTAAGAACTCATTAGCCTCTATATATATAATGTCATGTGAGGTCCGGCATGTAGAAAAGCTTCAATATACACAAATCTAAGGATTCTCTGCTAAAACTCGCATGCATATGAGGACGTCATACCGAACATGGTTTTAACCTCTCGTAATTTTAGGGATGTCGGCAAGTCATCCTTGGCTACATCACTCGATGTGCCTCTGGCGACGATCCCACATGATTCGTCATCCGTGTATGTGCCTTCGCCGGTTCTTCCATTAGTTGGTTCTACACAAAGCTTGCAATAGTATGGAAATCTATGGCTATCCTGGGCATTTACGCTGCTAGAATTGGAAACTAAATGACTTAAGAGAGCAAGGTTAGGAACCAAGAATGAAACGTAGACACACAATGTTTGAAAACGAATTGCGTATAAATACAAAGAAATTGACATGGCCATGTACATGAGGTCATTGAATCCGTCGCTTCTAGATGTCACCGCCCCATGTTATCTTTATTAGTGTACAACAATTTCACACCGGCTCTGCTTCTGTTCGTCTCCTCCAAAGTGCGCGCTCTTTTTCTTTTCTAACCAACCGACCTGTATTTTCATATGAATGTTACGCAACGACTAGTTGTGTCAGGCTATAAAAACCACCGAGACAGACATCTTCGTTGAACCCTCGAGGGAAGTGAGGCTCGTGGTTAATTCGTGGAACGTGAACCGATACAAATTTTGAAATGTCAATGATTTTAAATATGAAGTGAATTATCTACTACCATTATAAGACAAATGATTATCGTTTTTATTATGGTTGTTTTTATGCTCGTGCACATTTATATTTGTGAGAAGCGTGGGTGACAGAACAAGTCTCCATGAAATCAAGGAACTTCAAGTTCTTTTTATCTTAATGTTAAATCTAAAATAACTAGCTATAACTTCAAACTATAATTTAGCAAAAACAAAAATTTATTTCATTTTAATATTTGAATATGTTATTATAATGTCTCAAATATAACTCCAAGAGTTAATAAGATGATTTTCCATAATGAGTGAAATGAAAGGATGAGATGATTTGGACGTGTGTGAAAGAAATAGAGACATCATGTGCTCTCTCGATACTCATAAGAAAGCTTTCAAGCAAAGTACACACCCAAGTAAACAATAATCGAGACCCCAAACCTAGACAACACAATTCAAAAAAAAAAAAAAAACAGATATTAATTTATATAAGCATGAAAAAACAAAGTAGTAGCCATAAACATGGGAAGAGACATTCAGGTTTGAGTTCCTAAGGGCAAACAAAAGTCCACTTTTGAGTCTTCCTCAAGAAAGTCGTGAAACCAACGCAGGAGAATGTGGAGACCTTAACTCGCAAATTATGATGGGTAATTCTTCCATAGTTGGTCAAGAAATTCGTGGTTGTGAAAGAGATATATAGACTCATCTCAAGATAATGAAGCATGTCGTAGATTTTAGATTTCATAATGCACTTCGGCAATACCCGTGGCCATCTCCCATATTCAACCGCATCATTCATACATACTTCTGGATAGTCAAGTGTCTTATAGCGAAAGCTATTCGTAGTCTCCACCGTCTATACATGCACCCTGCAAGTAAAGATAGAACTCTCACTTTTAGACCTCGTCAGACATATAGAACCAAATAAGTAAAAGATATCGAAGATAACTCAATATCGAAAATTGATCATATTAGTAGATCGGATTTACGAGGTAGGTTGTATGGGAGAAGTCAAGCCCAAAGCACTACAATGAGTCATATGCCTAGGTCTAATGTGAAAGACCTAACCCAGCTTTCATCATATGGATAGTTGTTTTAGTATTGTGATTTTTGATGCACTCTTTAGTTGTATAGAATCCTCCTATTTCATATGGTATGTAGAAACTAAGGTAGTGGGACAGATAGCTCATGAGACTTATAGATTTGATGAAACAATTTGCCTTTGGTATGCTTTTCACGCTGTGGCCAATAGACCTAGTTTTACGCAAGTGGTTAATTCAAGATAATTTTATATTTTGTACCATGTCCTCCAATTATAAATAGAAAATAGTATGGTCCCACTTGACTTTATAAAAAAAATACTCACTTCTAGGAATACCTTGGAACTAATAAGCAGTGTTGCTAACCAGATCTCACATTTTTCCTTATGTTTCATCTCAATTTATACAAATTAAGTCGCTTAATTGTCCTTTCAATTCGAAAAGGGTAATGGAAGTGATGCTTACTTGAAACTCAACAAACATGGCCCTGGCACCTCTGAAAGTATGAGCGAAAGGATGGTGATGAGCATGTGTCGCTGAAAATGTCATGTGTGATTATTTTAATCACTCCCTCTAATTATGACTCACAACTTAACCATGATTTAGGCATATATTAAACATCTTTGTTGGTCTAAGTCCTAGCTAGGTTTACATTAACTCTAAAAAAGTTGATATCGACTTCTTGGATGGATTTCTTTTTCCGCTTCTTCCATATCCCTAGATCGCTTCATCTTTTCCTTTTGTTCAAGGTTCCAAATTTTAGTTTTCTTCGCTTTGTTGTCAGCCATCCATCATTAAATATTTGTTTATTAGGACTTCAATACATGAAAGTTTCATTGAAATTTTCATTTTGAACATAATCCATGTTGTCTTGCTACATTCATTGGTGCATCTTCTATACAAACTCATCAACACATGGTGTTTCAAGCCATGCTTCAAGGAATTTTAATTCTTCTTCATATTTCTTGCTTCTTCTCTTGTTGCTTAACGTCATGACATACAAAATCAATACAATTAAGCTTTATACGTAAAAAACATCTTCGTAATCCATATTGGTTCTATTCATTTTTATCTTGAATGAGCTTATTCTCTTCTTCCTTCTTTTACTCTATCAATGCCTATAATCTTCCTTCTACCTCCTTCTACAATCGGGTTTCCTTCCACTTAGTTTCCGTAATAATAAGTGGGTTTCTCTCATAGGGTCAATAATACATCAATAAGTTGTTTTGTTGCATCATGCAGGCCTATCATCATTAGATATCTGCCTTCATCAAATTTAACATCGGAAATTTCAATTGTTGGATCCATTGAGCTCGGCTTTCTTCACTGCTCTGGCTAAATATTATCTATCCCAAAATCAACTCCGTTGCGCACACCATCAATATTGTGATCCACTTTCAAGAGAGATTCATCAAAATATTCCTCTTTTTGTAGATTGGCCACTATAGATTCATCTTCAATTTCAACTTCAAACACCTCTTCAACAAAGTTTTACGATCGCCACAATCTTCAGCTTGATTACTCCCGCACCAAATTCGACTTCAAGATCTTCCATGCTACCTTTGAAGTTGTAACTTTTCCTACGTTGCACAAAAACATCTTCATCCAATACTCTATTTGATAAAATCCAATGCTAAAGTATCACTTACTTCATCATATGGTTTATTACAAGATTTTTAACAAAGCTTTAGCTCGGTAAAAATTAGCATTATGATAACTCAAAGGTAAAAAAATTTACCAAGAAACATAGGTGCTAGTAGCAGATCAAAGATACATTCATCGTCTCCTTGATTTTGCCTCCTTCATCCTGCTAAACTTCTTAATTCCCTGGCTCCCGCTTGAACCGCAACGGATAGCTTTCCATTTAATTTGACCATTTTCTTAATCAACCTAGTCGTTTTTTTGCAACCCATGAACACCGTCCTTCCCTATCTTATACTCTTTTTACCTAATTGCATGTGGCATCTTCTATATCGCTCTAAAAATATGATTTTTAATATGCGTCCCCGTAAGGCACAATATTCACCCAAAACATTTTCATGCTTGACAAGACACTTAAAACGACCCTCATACAAACAATTTTTTTTGCAAAGCCCATAAATCTCTTTCTTAGCTTAAATTTATAATCTCTATTCTAATATCCAACCTTTAAAAAATAATTTTCATAAATGAGCCTAAAATATCTTTCATCAAATCCCATAAAATATCATCATAAAGGGCTTGACAAAAAATATATATTCACCTTTTAAAAACCCTCTTTAGATCTCGTTAATTAAAAAAATGAAATTTCTTTTTATGCTAAAATTTTTACATAACCCTTTAAACCAAATTACACACGTACTTCAAAGAATATCCTTATCACCCTTCAAAATATAAGAACTTGGTCACTTGACTTTAAAGATATATCTTTCAACTTATATCAAAATATACTCTTTTCGAATGAATTTTGAATAATTACCTTGTAACCAATGTTGACTCAAAAATTAGCTTAACATATTTCCTTTTCAAACTTTCTCTCGTGTCTTCATTTAATTTCACTCTATTCAAACCTCATTGTCTAGGCTCACTAACATTAGTAACAGTAATAGAGATGCTAATCGCATCGCTAGGGATGTGGATCTCTATTTCTTATTTAGATGACTCTGTGGTAAGATCCACTAACTCAGCAAAGAGCAATTCAAGCAGAGCCACAATGGTAGTAACTACCACAATCTTCCATCTCGGGGACATTGGGATTTTGCACAACCGAAAGGTTTACAAATTCCCTTAGAGAACTCTTCTTACAAAGTATCTTGACCAAACAAGCTGCTATGCAAATTTCTTCCTTCGACCAAACATCAACCACACCATTGGCACTCATCGATGCTCGCCTCTCCTTCAAAACATATTCCGACAAATTGATTTCACTCACCACGAGCTCCAATGACGGCCCCCGCCTAAGATCACTCCATTCTCAACGTACAAAATTTAAGTCTTCTCTCGACTCTGCCTCCAAGCCCAAAATAGACACCATGTGCCACTCCCAAAACAAACACCATAAGTGCTACTCACTTGAAAATTTCTCTACGAGGTTCATAGGCCCATCCACACCTGGCTACTCTTAAGAAGCAAGCAAAAGAACAATAGCTTCTCAAATTCTCTTAGCTCAATCGTAATACCTAGGCTCTTAATACCAGATGAAAGAAACAGACACACTCGTGCTCTTTATACCATAAGAAAGTTATAAAATACAGTTAATGGAGAAACAATAATCACATACTTAAAAATGTAGAGAACACAACTTACACAAAACCGGATATTAATTTATACAAGAATGAAATAAATAAAAGTAGCAAATGCATATTGTACACAACACTCTAATTTGAATACCTTGCAACTATTGTTGTGTTACAAATGATCATGGATTTCTCCTATGCTTCATCTAAATTTATACACAAAATAATTTAGTTAATTGTCCTTTTTAATTCGAAAAGGTTATGGTGATGGTGGTGAGACAAAGGTGGTTTATGAAATGACAAGTATAGTTCTTATTTTGAAATAGTGTCATTCAAAGACTTATATATATATATAGAAAAAGACTAGCTAAAAGAAATGGAAATTACACCTCTTCCAATGTACTATTTGAACCCGTAAAATAAAAAAGAGAACTTTGAAATTTTTTTTGACATTGCTATTTATATCTTAATATTTAAATTTAAAATAAACATTTACTAGCCTTTAACCCGTAATTTTTTTTTTCTAACACTACCTTACCCTTTATACATAATAGTCTCTCATATTTGTTAAGAAGGATAGAATATATGTCTCATCGTAGATTGAATAGGTCATGGGTCTCAAATCTATTATATCGCCCTAAGAAAAATGTTGTCTCTTCCTTGGTTGTCCCTCAAGTTGTCTCTCAAAAATAGGAGGATATTGTTACTAGTTTATCTAATCATTTATTTAGTTTTCAATTTTCTTTTAGATACCTTCACTTGTATTGAAAGGAAATGAGAAAGTTTACGATAAAGAAAATATTGGTCATATTTTATTTTCATATTTTTACTTATATTTTTTTAAATGTATACATTAAATTATATGTAAATGGTAAAAAAGCATTTTTTTAATGTAAAGAGTGAAGTCATGTGATTTTAGACAAGATTTCATCACTAAACAATTTTATATTTTTATATTTTGTAAATTTTTTCATTATAAAACACAAAGCAATATTTAAATAATAAATAAATTGAAATTTAATTATAATATAGTTAAATTGTTAAAATATAAATATAATTATAATTATGCTAATAGGTATATTTATTTTGGAATAATTGTGAATAATTGTTTGATGGATGGTAGAGCTTTAACTTGTAAGTGGTATTATACAAAAACAAAAAGTTGAGATCTGTCTTTAAATTAGTTATGTGCTCTCTTTTCCCTTTTAATTAAATTAATTTATTAAAAAAATTTCATCTCTAACAATTGTCACATGAAGTGTCTTAGCGCTTTTTGGGCATGTGGTAATGATGAGGCATGTAATTGCTCCATGAGGTTGTAACAAACCCTATTTACATGATATGAATTATAGTATTGTGATGATGCTTATAGTAAATATCTTGTTACATATCTTTTTATGTATATTATTTTAGATTACAAGTTAATTAGTTACTAAAAAATACCTTGGACAATAGTTTTTGTGACAACTTAAATAAAATTCAATAAATCAAGTAGTTTGAGTGTTTGAATAGTTATTTTGATTGTGAAATAGATTTCTAGCACCATAAAAACCCTTGGGGCACCTAAAATCCCGAAGTTCGACACTGTATATAGATTTTCAAATAATTTGTCGTGATTTTTCATAATCTTGCCGTAATTTAGGTTATTTTGTGGGATTTTTAGACTATACACCTATTATTGAATAAATGTTTCGGATGTTTACTAAATTAATTTGTTAATAATAATTATTATTTTTCTTCTTATAATAATTAATTAATAAGTAATCTACTTTATATTTTTTCAAATAATTAACCTTATCTTTTTTAAATTTATATTAACATAAGCCACATTGAGCACAGAACATGCGTTTCTTTCCCCGAGGAAATTAAAATGAAAGAAAATTTGGTACAAGATATTCAAGTTAATCTCTATCGCTCATTTTATTAATTAACAAAATTGTCACCATTTAACATCCATGACAAGCTCTTATAGAATGGTTGGTGAGAAAAGAAGAAGAGCACACACTTTCGCAGGCTATGAGAGAGTAACAACAATTCAATAGGTGGGATATTGATGGGGTGCGATTATAAAATAGGCAATAACATCTCTAAGCAAGCAGATTCAATGATCAAGTCTGATATCACTGGTTTACACCCTAATTCCTTTCTAAAGGTTGTGTTTGTTAACATACCAATAGACTAAATCACTATTACAATTATAGGTGATATTATAATTATCAGGCCCTGCTGTATAATGGAAGCACATATTTCATTGTTTCCCAATGCATATGAACTATTTGGCTTTGTATTAACAATTACATACAATAAGCACCCTATTACATTAGCATATGAGACATGAGACGTATACTTGTTTTCTTCATCATTACTATGATGCAAACCTAAAGAAAAATTGAAATGGGAAGCTAAATAGATTTGGATATGTTTCAAATTATTCATACCAAATCTTAGAAGTATTTCATCCACATACTTATGTTTTGATAACTACATATTACCATTTTTTATCTCTTTATATCTCTATGCCCAAGATTTGTTTTTTCCCCACATGCTTCATTTCAAAAGTCCTAACTTAATTAACCTTTAACATGTTGATATTAACCATGATTTTTCCCCTGCTACAAGTATATTGTCATAATATAACACCAAAATAATTATGAATATGAAATTTTCCAACATTTGAAAGTAAATACAATGATCATATTTATTTCTCGTAAAATTATGGCTTATCATCAAGGAATCAAATTTCTTGCTCATTGCTTAGAAGGCTACTTCACGCCATATAATGACTTTTTGAGTTTGCAAACAAACCTTCTTGCCGCAATTTCGAATAAACCCTTGTAATTTTTCAATATATATATATATCCTCATCAAAATCTCCATCTAAGAATATTCTATTAACATCTAGTCAAGTATATCTCTAGATCAAGTAATGCAGTATTTCTAACAAAACTCAAATAAAAATAAGCTTAACAAGTTCGACAAAAATCTCATGGAAATCATTACTTTCCTTCTATGAATATCCTTTGCAACAAATTTGTCGCACACTTTTTTGAAAAGTATTACCATAAATGGTGGGTATGCTTGTATGGATTATACTGATGAATGTTCTCACAATTTTATCTTTTTACAAGCACTCGATGAGTGCTAATCGGACGACTCACATAAAGGTGGTGGGGTTACAAAGAAGGAGAAATGTAAATATTCGAGGGGTATGATTAGCATCCTCGATCATACCTTCTAGCAATTTAGTTTTCATTCATGATGAAGTATTGCAATTTATCCTTGGAGTTGCATGATTTCGTGAGGCTTGGGCTATGGATATGGTCGTCGTGATGAACTACTTAGGGGTGCGTATTAAGGAGAGCCTTGATTCTCATCAACATGAAACTATCATGGGAAATGAGAATATTATCGCAGTTTCCATTCTCGCCAATATTTCTTTCTCACTTGGAGCACAGTGTTTTAGGAAACCCATGGCACTCGAAACATGAGATTATTTGCTGGGCATGAGAGTTGGCACCTTTGGCACCAAAATGGAAGATAAGGAAATATATGATTTGGTTAATTAATACACCCCTAAGGATTGATACGTTACTAAATATCAAGTTATTCTAAAGTTTAATTTAAGTGATAACTATATGGAAACATAATAATCAGAATGAAATGGTTTGGATAATGTTAGTAAACTAACACCTAAAAAGGCTTTTAATGTAAGTTAGAGCAAGTGAATAATAGATAAAATTAATTACAAGATATCATGTTTAAAAGGAGGGAATAATCTGAAGTTGATTCGATTTTATGCAGTGAACTAAAATATAAATAGATATGTGCAAGAATTGAATTATTTAAATATAAATTTTAAAAATTAAAACCAAGAGAACTCATCAGAAGAAAATCCTAAAAATTATAACTAAGTTTGAAGATAAGAATTTAGAAGTAACTACAATTAACTGGCACTCTCGATAGGTAACAAAGTGTTAATTAAAAGAAATAGTGAAAGTTAAGGAAGGGAAAGAGCATTAGGGAACATCTAGTAGTAAATTTACCAGATATGTGACTCTTGGTTGAGAGAAAATCTTTAGTTCAAATCAAATAAGAGGAAATTTGCAAGAGAGGAAAATTGTAGATAGACATATCAAGGCGAATAATCAAATTTATGGAATTTAATAATTAGTTATTTTGAATGAGATAACAAGTGCTGATCTAGTACACACCTAAAATAATTTAAAAGGAACACATTTCATGATAAAGTAATCCTGAGCTCCCTAGCTCTAGATGGGTGTTGTAATGACATTCTAAGATTTCTAGTGAAAAATCATGGATATTGTTTTGAAATCGCTACCTTCAATATTGTTGATAGTCTTGTGGATAAGAATTGTTGATCCGAAGATCAAGGATATGGCCCAATTCCTATCATCTGTAGTGTTGTTATCTCCTCATACCCACAACCCACTACATTTCGTGGCCAAATGGAAGAATAGTACCATGGTGTTAGTAGGGTGGAAAATAGAGTGGGCCATCATTTCGATCTAGTGCAATGGGGATTGCAAAAGATTGATCATTGGAGTAACTTCAAGAAAAGGAATTTAGGATTATGATAGTATACATTTTTTCGTAAGAATGGTATCCTCTTTTGTAAATTTGTTGTGTGGATTATTTAGTGAAATGTATAACTTGGAATATTGGTAATATAAATGTTGTAGCAAACTTTGGTTTATATCAATGTAATAGTTGTAAACTTTCTTGGAATGGTTTCCTTTTAGCATTAGGTAACGTCACATTTGGAATTTAAAACATTTTATCAATCTATATTGGTTTTATAGTGGTAAAATGTTGTAGACCTGTGATTACATTTTTCCTTTGAATAGCTATTATGATGTATTCATCTAGTCAAAAAAAAATAGAGTAAAATTTGAGGTTGATGTGTGGGGATCTACATGGTAAATTTTATTACTGTGAGTGTGATTCATATTATATTGCTAGAATCATTAGCCTTTAAACACATAAGAATGGGCACACATGTCCCAAAATAAATATGTGGGCACACAAGCCCAACACCTGGAAATACCTAGGGGTGAAACAATATTTTGTTATAATTAACAAATTTTCACCCTTTTAATCATGCAAACAAAATTGGCCAATTCCTTACAACTAATCATCAACACCATGTATGAACATAGAGAGTAAAGTGAAAATCAAAACTTGAAGAAGAAGCACTTGAAATTAATCTCCAATTTATTACAATCACTGTGAGGACACCAATCCTCTCTAAGCACCAACTTAAAAAATTGGCACTCTAACCTATCATAATGATGAGGACAAAATCCTCGACAAGAAGTAAATTACATCTTATTTTATTGTTGATGACAATTTTTTAGGCTTCTAAATTAATTAAAAAGAGGTTTTCCCTCTTGAAATCTTGTGACCAAAATCCAGATCGAACTTGACCTCCAAATTAGGCTTGAACTCGACCTCAAACACTATAATTCGGCCTCAAGAACATATGTGAAACGTAGGCCTCAATAGAACTTAATTTTTTCCTTCAACAAGGCCAGAACTCACCTTCTTCACAGGGCTAAAACGCAGCCTCTAGAATCATTTTTCAACTTGCCTTCTAACCAGGACAACAAAACCTTCCCAAAGAGTGCCAAAAACGTTTCCAAACAAAGCTAAAAACCTTCCCACATAAAACATTTCCACTTGGCTTCACTTCACTTGCCTGTGAATCGTATGAACATCAAAATCTCTCCTTCGCTTTCTTTAGAAATACCAAATTAGATTTTGAAAGACCCTAGTTCCTCCACATAACGCCTATATATAGTGTGTTTCAACCCCAAAATCATAATGTATTTTTCCCACCATTCAGGGCTGACATTTGTAATGGCTAGGATCACTATGAGTTGTATAATGAATATTCAAAATAATTTCTTCCTCACATGAGGAGTTAGAGGGAGTTCCATATATCATTGGAAAGGTCTCAAAATAATTTTTCTAGCCATATATATTGTTCTCCCATTTCAAATTTGTGGTAATTGGAGAAAAATGCATTCAAATATAGGGTATCTAAATGGGCATCAAAACCAAAAACAATATTTCCAAAGATGCTCTAAATATGTTATTTTACTATGTAATTTTCTTTCTGGAGCCTGACAACCCTCAGCATCAATAACAACCGTTTTCAACAATATCTCCTCGTTATTACGGCAATACTTTGATATCACTCCTTCCTGCACCCTCATGCCGCATTATATTTGTAATTATCAGTTAGTTACTCCCCCATATGCATTCTCTCCCCTTTAACATCAATAGCAAAGGGTGTTCCCCATAAGTTTTTGCTTCATTTATTGAGATAAAGGAGAATCACTTTTAACTTTCTACCTAAGATATGCAAAAGGTTTCTCTAGGCATAGGTTTGGTAAAGATGTCGCAATCTATCCTCCAAGGAAATCATACTTTATTGCAATATTCTTTGTTTTTTAGTGCATGACGATGTTTTTTAAGATATCGATCGCATCAGGGTGTTGTCTATAAAATAACAATGGGTTGATCATATTCTACTATAATTTCCTACAAAGTTTGTTTCTTTCAAGAACTTGGGAACAAATAATAATTTGTTGTTATGTTATGTATTCAGATTCATTTTAGAAAGATAAATTGATGATTGTTTCTATGCTTGACCAGACACAAGGAAATATCCTAAGAAAAAATATACTCCCACCTGTACTTTTTTGTCATCAATGTTTTCTTCCTATCAATACCTATGTATACCATTAATGTGATTTTTTTATTTTTAGGATACCAAAGCCCAAAATCAAGTGCCCTTTTAAGTATCAAAATATCCATTTTTCTACATGACATGTGAATTCCTTTTATGCCATTGAAATCTTGCAAACTGCTACAATTCTCGCATAATATTCACTTTGAAATTTTCAAGTATAGCAGTTTCCAATCGACCTATCAAGTGTTGAATTGAATTTAGGAGATTCATCATCCTTGATTAACTTACATATGTTTAATCATAGATACTCATTTTATTTACATTATTCCCATTCCAAACCGCTTTAACATCTCCTTACGTATTGGTTTTATGCAATGAATATTTCTTCGCTGTTTGAGAAACCTATAGTCCAATAAATAAATATATCTCCACACCGACATTTTTGGACCATTTTTGTCATTGACAACCCAAGAAGCACCGTATGATTATCGCCATGAATTAATAAGACATGGCAAATCAAGTTTTTAGAAATAAATGCAACTTTTATTGACTTTCCTCCTGTTGAAATTTGGTAACGTGAGGATGTGGTTCCTTCAAGGTATTTGATCTTTGTAACAGAAAAGTGTCCACAGAATTTAATTTCCAATAATTTTATAATTTTTTATAAAGTTAAATCTAATTTAAAAGTGACTTAAGTGATAAGCTAAAGTGACTTTATAAAGTTATAAAGTCAAATCTAATTTTAAAGTGACTTTAAGTGATAAAGTTAATAGTTAAAGTGACTTTAAATAAAGCTAATATAAAATTAGAAAGGAAAAAGGGACTTTGAAATAAAAAAGACTAAGTGGGTCTTTATTAAAGTGGGGTGAATTTTTTAAAAATGAAAAGTGAGATTTAAAATGAGCATTTAATCTCACTTCCCAGATCTCAATCTATCTCTATCGATTTAGGGATTCCTCAAAAGTCACTTAGGGTTAGGTTAAAGGGAGGAAAAGGTCATTCATTCTTTCATGAGCAAGATCGGGAGAAGGAGAGAAAGAGAGCAAGGGAGATTAAGAAGTTGAGGAGAAGGAGGCAAAAAGACTCTCACACACATTCCAAGGCAAAGATTTCAAAGAAACATTTCAAGCAGAGACAAGGCAATAGATTGAAGGTAAATGTTGTTTCATTTTTGCACTATTTCCTAGTAGGAGGTCAGACAAACAGTGGCTTCGCACAAAGAGGCCGCATGTGCCAGCCTGTGACAGCGAAGATTTGGCACTTAAATCGAGGGCAACTAGTGGTCGTTCCGTACACAGAGTTTTGGCAAAGATTTTGCACGTTTTTCGAGAATCAGAAGAAGAACATTTATTGGCCGTTTTGGTACGTATTTCAAGGTGGGTCAGACAAATGTGATTTATTTGTGATTGGCATCAAATCGAGAAATCCGTACAAAGATGGGTCATTGCCCTCGTTTTGTTGTTTGTGAGTTTTCCGAGGCGTGGTTAAGCACGAAAAAGAGATAAAATTGTAAAAGTCTCTGCTTTGTCGATTATTATTTTTTTGCTGAATATTTCTCTCTCTCAGAAAAGCATTTTTCCGTAACAAGGAGGAGCTTTAACCAGTTTTCCCAAGAGTTGTAGGGGTTTTTCCAGGGTCACCTCGACTCAAAAATACCGAGTTATGATGTGTTGAATGATTGTTTGTTATCATTGCTATTTTATTTCTCTCATGATTTACGTATTCCTTTCTCTGGTGCCTTAATTTGTGTTTTAAGAAAATTTATTTTTCCAGCTTGTTGAATGTATGGTTATGGGAAAGGGCATTTAACTATTTTGGAGTAATAAGGCGAAATCAAAACCGGGTGGGAACTAGAATTTTCTACATGGTATTTAGCTTGAGTGCCGAAGGGCAGCTTTGGGATGTATTAGGGTATCAGCTTACGATTTTCACTGTAAAATTCCACAAGCTGATTTTTCACAAACAAACAGCTTATCTTTTTACCAAGAAAGGCTATTTTTCTTGCCTTTAGGACAAGTAGATGTCATTGGGACTGAGGGTGGAGGATAGGTTGATGGGCATTCCAACTACAAAGAGATTTGGAAGGAGAGAATGCAGAGTATCTTTGAGGAGGCAGAAACTAGACATTATGGTACATACCACACAAACCCCGTGAATGTGCCTCTACCGATGTTACTCAACAAGTATAAAGATATAATAAAAAGAACATGGGTAAGAGGTCGATTCTAGATCGAATCAAAGACCATTGCATTCCTCATGAGAGGAAAGAGAAATGTTCATGAGATGTGAGCGCATTGTCCAATCTCTACCGTAGTACCAATGAGAACCGGAAATGGTCCTCGAAGGGAGAAGATGAAGACCATTAAGATGGGCAATGATAGTGGCACTGGATATCTCACAAAGATTACTAATGTGAGAGATGAGTTGGCTAGCCGATTGGAGAGGCCATTCCACCTAATCGAGTTGGTGCGGATTAGGCACGGCCCCCTGCTCATGGATGAATCCTCGCCGATGGAGTTTGTGCACGTGAGACCCTTCCCACATGGGAGAGGTTTTGGGATGATTGCATTCAAACAGATCAGGAAAGGTCAGTTTTAAAATGGTCACTTGAGCAGATGAGTGATGTAGCACCGCGGGCGTGTGGACGCAAGAAAGGCAAAGGAAGAAGCAAAGCCCACAAGCAATGGTGGGGCAAAGGCAAAGGTAAAGGTAAACAGATAACTCACATGACTATTCCAGTGAAGTGTTGGAATTGTCGAAGATGGGACACTATGGCGTTGGTGTGTCCGGAGAAGAAGAAGAAGAAGGGGAAGAACTGTATATGGCAATGCAGAGGTTGAGGACTTTGCGATCGCTGACTGGGAGTTTGGGTTCATTGTGTGAGTCTTCTAGCAGGATTATCTCGCCATAGAGGTTCGTAGGGAGGCGATTTCGATTAGCGTAGCATCTTCTGGGTATCCTGCATGTGGACAAAGGGGGTCGTCACTACGGCGTCAGGAGTCCGTGAGTACTTCTCAAAGCTTTCAGAGAGTGGCACCGATGTAGAGGTAGTACTCGGTGATGACAGAGTTGTTAGAGCAGCTTGGGCAGGGGAACATTGACATTTCGTAGGAGTCCAAACCTCCCTCAAGGTGCGTATGTTCTTTATGTGCCAGGGATGAGGAATAACCTCACATCCGTCTCACTTTGGAGGACAGAGGATATGAGATACTATTCGTGGGAGGACAGTGTTGATGTATTCTGTGGGCACCCACCATTCACCGAGAGTGATAGGTGTACGCCATGCAAAGGTGTACAAGTTTGCATTTCATTCCTTTGGCATCGAGCAGCCAGCACCGATGCCATAGCCAGCTCCGAGCGTGTGAGATTTGGCATCGCAGATGGGGCACATGCATCATGGAGCCTTGAGGACTTTAAGTGGAGATCACTACAGGTGTGCGGGAGGTTCAAGAGACTGATCACTGAGCATTTTGGCAGAGAGGCGATAAGGTGCCGTGTTAAATCCTCTTTTCCCACAGCGATGCGAGAGCGACCGGGATACTTGATTTGATTCATTCCGATGTGAGCACGGATGTGTCTCATGTTTCCTTTGAGGGATGAGCACATGTTATTCATTGATGACTACTCCAGGAGGAGACTCGGGATTTATTTCTTTAAGACCAAGAGTGAGGTCTTCAAGCGGTTTCGTGGAGTTCGTAGCTCTTGTGGAGACACAGACAGCCCAAGATCAAGTCCCCGAGGCTCTGGACAATGGAGGAGAGTACACCCTTGGAGAGTTTGCTGACTATTGTGCGGAGGTGCATTAGAGGGAGCTCATTGTTCCTTACAACCCCCAAAGCAGACCCAAGCTGCGGGAGAGGAAGAACAGATCCATCTGAGGGGCCGCCAAAGCCATGTTACATGATCGTGGTTGCCATTGTTTTCAGGCAGGCCCGCAACAGAATCGTTTACTTCAGGTATCAGAGTCCGCATCATGCCTTGGGGCACATGAGGACTCCCAGAGGAGGCTTTTCTTCCGGGAAGCCCGATATGGGTCATCTTCGTATCTTGGGTGCATGACATACTCCTACATACCCAAGGAGAAGAGGAGCCAACCAGAGCCCACCGCAGAAGGGTATCTTGTGGGCTGCGTTGAGACCTCCAAGGCCTTTCTGCATTTACATTCCACAAGCAGAGAAGGTTGCTGTCGTACGGATGAAGTTCGAGGAGGACAGGTGGCCTTTAGGAGGTCACTGAGTTAGAGATCCGTGGACTCACCACCTCGCAAAGACTTGAGTCATCAGTGATCCAGCGGGCAGATCGTAGAGGATCCTGAGGTACATCTATGACGATGTCGGGGTCCGCTGCTGGGGAGGCCTGCAGCAGTCGTGAGAGGGGGTGAGCTGCGGGCGACGCAGAGTGCCCACGAGCAACACCGGGGAGTCCACTAATGGATACCAATACCTGCGACCAAAGATCTGCTGTGTTCAGTAGCAGAGGACTAAGTAGAGCAGACCGTTGAGGCTCTGCCCCGATGTTGAGGAGGAGGAGTTTTATTCTCCTAAGGAGAAGTGCAGCTTCTAAAGGGAAGAGAAGCCCAAGTGGCTTCAGACACCTCGAGAGAGATGCCACATCCGTTGTCGAGCCTAAGAGGCCGCTCGTAGAGAGCAGACCACCCGAGAGGTTTTGTAGCTATATGGCAATGGCCACCAAAGATCCTGACTCGAGCCTTCTAGCTATGAGGAGGCAAACAGTCAAAGAGAGAACTGCTGAGAGAGGCTGCGCAGAGGAGTATTCTTCTATCATGAAGAATGATGTCGGGAGGTGGTGCCGAGGCTCCGAGGGCAAATCCGTGTTACCTGACAGAGCTGCGGGAGCAAAGCATGTCGGCAGACACATTGAGAATATCAAAGCTAGGTTTGTGTCAGAGGGTTCTCCTGTAGAGAGAGTTGATTATGAGGTGAGACCTTCGCTCCTGCAAGCTCGACATACTCATCCGCCTCCATTATATCGATAGCAGAGATGGGTTGAAGATCCACCTCGATGGATGTGAAGACCGCATTTCTCAATGGGTTTACACAGGAGGAGGTGTATATTGAGCACCAGTTGGGCTGAGGTGCATGGGAAGGAGTCCCATGTGTGCAGATCAAGAAGGCTCCTTTATGTTCGAAGCAAGTTCCCAGAGCTGTACTCCAGATAGATACTACTGCAGATAGTTTCACAAAAGAGGAGTGCATCCGAACCTTTACTATATTGTGGATAGTAGAGGGAGCCTCTCTATTCAACGTGTCATGTGGATGACTTAGTCATTACAGCAGGTGAGACTATGATAATCGTAAGAGAGATTCATACGAGTTTGAGATGAAGGACACTCTATTGATGCATTTTATTTTTTGGGTTTGGGAAGTGTGGGCAGAGGAGGGGGCATTTCTTCCCTGGGATGTGGGAAGAGACTGTGGGAGATCTCGAAGATCCTTCCACATGGAGGATTGTAGACCCATGTCGACACTACATCACCAACTCATAGTCATGCTTTCCGGATTCCGAGTTGAAAGGGATCCCACATCAGGTTGGACACCGATTGGTTCCTTCATGTATTTGGGCTGCATGACCAGGATCATATTTGTCGGCAAACACCACGATGAGTCGCTATGTGTGAGCCTAGGAAGGTTCATCGGTGGCTACAAACACTTTATACTTGCAGGGGACAAGGATTATGGTCCTGACTACAAAGGATGGAGTGAGATTGGCAGTTATGACCGATTCCTGATTGGGCAGGTTGTGCTTCTGATAGGAAGAGCACTTCGTGGTGTCAAGCTTTGGGTTGGGTTCGCGCCAGGTTATATGTTCACCTAAAGAAGAATAAGAGCATTGAGTTCCAGAACAGGAAGCAGAGGGTAAGATATATGTGCCCATCAAGAAGTCAGGAGGGGCCATCCTGGCTTCGCAAGATGTTGCTTTGGCTTATTTGGTCAGCCGTTGAGACCTTCGCTGATTTTTACCTGATAATCAGAGGTTGGCATTAAACTCGCCTGAGAATCCGCATTTCATGACAGTCAAAGCATATCGGGATCAAATATCACTTCATCGAGACTATGTTCAGAAGGAGCCGTGAAGTCAGAAAGAGTTCCTAATCGATGAGCAAAGTCATAGAGCATTCTTACCAAAGCCTTACCACTGTGGCAAGCATGTCTACTTCGCAGGACAAGATGGGTGTGGTGAGGAACACCTTCCTCGGTAAGAGGGAGTGTTGAAATTTGGTTACCGGAGGACAGGTGGTTCCCTAAGGCTTTGATCTTTGGCCTAGGGAAAAGTGTCCAAAAGAATTTAACTTTTCTCCTAAAGTGACTTTATAATTTTTATAAAGTCAAATCTAATTTTAAAGTGACTTTAAGTGATAAAGTTACTAAAGTGACTTTATAAAGTTATAAAGTCAAATCTAATTTAAAAGTGACTTTAAGTGATAAAGTTACTAGAGTCTAATTTTAAAGTGACTTTAATAAAGTCAATGTAAAATTAGAAAGGAAAAGTGACTTTGGAAATAAATGACTAAGTGGGTCTTTATTAAAGTGGGGTGAATTAAAAAATAGAAAGTGAGATTTAAATGAGCATTTAATCTCATCCCTAGATCTCAATCTATCTCAGCCATTGGATTTAGGGATTCCCCAAAAGTCACTTAGGGTTAGGTTAAAGGAGGAAAAGGAGGAAAAGGTCATTTTTTTTCTTTCATGAGCAGATTGAGAGAAGGAGAGCAAGAGAGCAAGGGAGATTTCTGGGCAGTGAGGAGAAGGAGGCAGCAGCTTGGCACACATTCCAAGGCAGCATTTCAGCAAGACATTTCAGCAGACAAGTGCAGCAGATTTAGCAAACAACAGGTTGATTTTTTGCATGGTTTCCTAGGCAGGGAGGCCGTACAGCAAGGCCGTACAGCAGCCGTACAGCAGGCCGTACAGCAGCCATACAACAGTATTTGGCACAGAAATCGAGGCAGCTAGTGGCTGTTCCGTACAGCTGAGTTTTGCAGCATTTTGGCACGTTTTTCGAGGTCCGTACAGCAGCATTTATTGCTGTTTTGGCACAGATTTCAAGGTGGCCGTACAGCTGCATTTATTGCAGATTTCTGGGCACGCAAATCGAGAAATCCGTACAGCATTTATTGATGTTCCTGTTTTGCTGTTTGTGAGTTTTCCGAGGCGGTGGTTAAGCACGGAAAAAGAGATAAGTTGTAAAAGTCTGTTTGCTGATTATTATTTTTTTGCTGAATATTTCTCTCTCTGTAAAAGCATTTTTCCAGAAATAAGGAGGAGCTTTCGAACTGGTTTTCCCCAAGAGTTGTAGGGGGTTTTTCCAGGGTCACCTTGACCAAAAATACTGAGTTATGATGTGTTGAATGACTGTTTGTTACTGCTGTTATTTTATTTCTGCATTTACAGGAATCTGAAAAATTTCCAGAATTTGTGTTTTCAGCAAAATTTATTTTTCCAGTTGTTGAATGTATGGTTATGGGAAAGGGCATTTAACTATTTTGGAGTAATAAGGCGAAAACTGAAAACCGGGGTGGGAACTAGAATTTTCTACACCTCTTCATTCCGCTTTGGATGGTATATGGCAAATCTCGTGGGTTTGCGCAATTATGAAGATATGATTTTCTAAAGAGAATGACACATGATCTTGGTCCATAACCCCATGTGTAAATCTGTGTTTATCGTACATGGTCCAAGGAAATAATTCTTATAAGGGCTTGGCAGTTCCATTTTAATTAGTCATTGATACCAAAGGTCTTAAATTTGAAATGTGGTTTTGACTCCAAGATAAATTTAAATCAAACATTTTGGTGCCAAAATTTGAATATTCATATCCCTCCAAATGCTAATTTGGCTTCCTATTGAAGATCCCCTTTTGATCCAAAGGGAAGTTATTTAAAGGCATTTGATCAACTCTATTTAAGCAAGCAAATCAAATGCATATCCTTGTGATCAAGCTCTATAATTTTCTTTGCCCTGAGGTATTCATAATTGTACAACCGGATATTCTCAAACTGAAGAGTTCTCATAAGAAGAGTCGAATTGGTAAGCCATCCTTAAGCGTCAACATTATGACCAGCATTATCAACATAGTAAGGCCTTAACTTGAAAATATCTTCTTATAGCATAGCATAATGTTGGGAGGCTTTACTTGAGATACCACACTACCTATTCAAGGTACATACCCCATTCGGATGTTCACTAGGTATGTGCTTTTAGGACTATTCTTATCTTGGTTTCCCAATCCTCTAAGAATATCGATCCTCTTCGACCACTCTTATCTTGGATACCTGTCCAATATTCAAAGAGATTCGATCAACAAGAATTATTCATATATTGAATTATTTATTCTCAAGTAGATCACATATGCTTATCCAATCCTTCATTCTCCCTACCATGGCCTTCACTTAGACGTATGGTTATTAGTCATGGCCTAGTGAATGACACATGATAGAAGAGAATATAATGTCCATCATCACTCCCTCTCAACCAAGGAGGATGTACTCATTCTAACTTGATCAGGGAATAGATCCTTGCTCCTATTTAAGGAGACTTCTTACTCCCTCTGAAACATAGAGGAGATTCTTGCACTTCCTTTCAATTTGGAAGTCATAACCACAAGCTATCTAGCTTATCTTCATAAGTGTATTAGCTACCAGTTCTTCATGGAGATAGTAGTTGCATGGTCCCTTATTTCTTTTGTATCTCATAATATTGAGCTTCTTTCTTCTTGGATGTTAAGGAGCCATCTTCTCCCTTCAATATTGTGACAAGGTTCAGGCTGTCAAACTTTTGTATCACTTTCCTTTAATTAGCATCATCAATAAAAGTATTATATCAAGCCTTGTCATATCTCCCTCTAAACATGAAAGTGATCTTCATGAAAAATAGGTTATCCTCTTATATTTCTACTTTCAATCCCAAGGTGATGATGTAAACACCTCGACTACATAACCCTTCAAGGATTGTCAAGACCATTTACTCAATACATATGTTCTTTGAATATTCGAGTACAATACCAACAGTTGAACATTCCTCAACTATCAATATGTATTTCTACAGCATCCTTCCAGGTACAAAAATAATATGTCAACCAGATAACCAATAATAAAATATTATTATTATTATTATATTTACATTATCATGATGGCCCCTTTCATCAAAGTATTTTTTTACTTGAATCCTTTGAGATCAACATTCTTTTGCAAGAACCATCTCCATAAGAATCTTTCTCCATGCATTCATCTAATCAAGGTTCACATGGATCAAACTTGATTATCAAGCTACATTGTCTTCCTTGGAGTTATCATTGTTAACTTCCTTTATTTATTTTGGAGACTATACTTGATTTTGATCAATTTATGCCATGCAATCTTGTGTGAAAGTCTTGATCTCTAGCCATGTCAAATTTCTTCTTTCAATCATAATTTAACCATATGGAAGGCTTACCGACCACACATTTATAATCAAATCTTTCTGCAAGATTCTTGTAGATATGAACCTTTCCCTAGAGGAGAGTTACTTGAAATATGTGTGCTTTAGTTTCCATACAACCATCTAGGCATCCTTTCTGGAATGAGCTTTCTTCTTATATTCATTGAAGAAAGGTTTCTTTTCCTAGTAGTAAAAAAAAATTGTTACTATGCCCTTCACATTGTAAATCGACCATCTGCATTCTTTCATACTTCAAGAGTATTGTTTCTATACTAGATGGAATATATACCAGTCATGTCATAATTTTATTTCCAAGAACCTTCCAAAATTATGATTCTTATAGGATCTTGATGATCCCTATTTACAAAATGACTACCTCTAACATAACATTAGAAAATGCTTGGATGAACTATAATATGCAATATGGTCCCAAATTTTCTCATTCTTGAAAGCTAGATGATTCCTACCAAAGAAACTTAACTAATTAGACTCTGATTATTCTATTATCACATGCTTCTTACTATGATGCCAAGCATTTAAAAAAAGCAAGACCCTTCTAGAGTATACAATAATGCATGCCACTCTACTTTCTATTTAATAAAATAAAGAAAAACTTTATAAAGAACCTGGAATGGATGAAGCGCCTTTTAATGGTACATACCCTTGGGATATTCTCCTTTCGACTACTTATTAGGTTCTCCCTTTTCTTCATCTATGTGAGCTTCACTTATTTCCCTTATTTTTTTTTTCACCTTGTTCGGAAAATCCCTCTTAAAGTGTCCATACTCATTCCATCCAATGCATTGAATCTTGGACATTTTTGTTTTTCTCATGGACTTTCAAAACTTCAGGATATATTCATCTTCTTGATTCTTGCAGTAATGGCTTGATACCTTTCACTTGATTTGGTGTCATCCTTTTCCTTGATCCTAGACTCCTCCAAAATACATTGAGACCAAATTCATAAAAAGGTGTAGTATCCTTCTTAGAGTAGATACTAGTTGCAAAATTGCTCCAATCAAGTGGGAAAACATTTAATACACAAATGGTCATTTCAAATTAGGAAACAGATTCCCCAAGCCCTTGCAATTGGTCTCTTATTTGTGAGATATTCATGAGATAAGTGGCCATATCTTCATCCTTTGAATTCCTTATTCTATATAGTTGGTTCCTAAAGGAAATATTTTAACCCAATGTAATTATTGAGTACAACTTTACCAACTTATCATACATATCCTTGGATTTCTTCAACAAAGGGAACAAGATGATATTTTATGGATACAACAATTATCCTTGTGCTCCTATTTCTCCCTTCTCCTAAAGGAAATATTTTAACCCGATGTAATTATTGAGTACAACTTTACCAACTTTTCATACATATCCTTGGATGTCTTCAACAAAGGGAACAAGATGATATTTTATGGATACAACAATTATCCTTTGTGCTCCTACTTCTCCCTTCTTGTATATTTCTGAATCCTAGGTCTTTTCTTTGTCTGGTATAGCCACTTCTCCAAGGACATATTCCATGACTTCATTTTCTATGAGTTTCAAGTCAATCCTCTTCTTCAATGTTAAGAATTTTTTTGATCCAACAAGCTTTTTGCTTTGCTTGCAAAAAGTAGCCATATGATCTGTAGATTGATACATAGAAAACAATATGATAGTTACTTGTCAACCAAGATTTCTCCTTATTGGCGATGTCTCCAACTATGTTCATATTTTCAAGATCTTCAAAGAGACTTCAACGATGCCCTAGAATGATGACTTCTAGGATGCCTTCAACAATAGTTTCTTTGATCAACTTCAAAGAGTGGATTATTATACCAATATTCTTTGATGCTTCATTTTCTTCAAGATGATGGAGTGTACTAGAGAGCTTCTAACAAGAGCTTATCCTGCATTCCTTCAATGAGATATTGATCCTTCTTGATATGATAAAATCGTTGATGTAGTAATCTTCCTTCTAGGTCAATAGGTCTTCTTCTTCTTTCCTTGTGTCCTTTTGCAAATGACTCCCTTTTTCAATCAAATCCTTTAATATGATCTTCCAGTCGCCTTCTCTTGTTCACCTTAGCTATGATAACATGTTGGAGAATGCAGTAGAGTAGTTATTAATTCAAATTCTCCTTAACCTTAATAATTTCTTGTGAGATTTATTTATCTTCTTATGTTTCTTTATTAGATATTTTCATCAAACAATTATCAAGAGAAAAACAATAAATTCAATGGACACAAGATATTGGCTCCAAGTCAAGGAAAAACCCCTACAAGGGGAAAACCCAGAAAGAATCACTTCTCTTCTTATAGAATTTGCTTCAAATGAGAAAACCAAGACCCAAATCTCAAGACCAAGACCTCCTTTGAGCACCAAGTCAACCCTCTAACAAATTTCCTCCAACTAGTCAAAGTTGAACCGTAAAAAAGAGTCAAATCCTTCGATAACTATTGCAATCTCAGAATTTTGGCCTCCAACAACTATATTTCAGACCAATCATAGGTTTGCAACTTCGTGCCTTGAACCAGTCCAGTAAATCCACACGTGTGAGAGAAATTAGGGCAAAAACTAGATTAGAGGCTCAGTTTTCCTTTCTCCTTGCTTTAGTTTCTCTCTCCTTGACTTTGTTGGCTTTATTCTCGTATTTTTCACTTCAGATCGAACTTCTTGATTGCATATCAAATTTGTGTCCAAATTAGGTCGAGTAGATTCTATTTATACTCATCTATGGAGGTCGAATAGCTCTCTCTAGGCCAACTTGTCTCTAGTAGGGTTGACATGTGCTAAGATGGTTATTCTAACTTTCTTGAGTCAAAATAAATTCTTTTACATGGTACATCTTACCCAAATGGATCTTATATACATGACATCGAATTTTTTGACTCATGAAAATATATATTATGGCATAAAAAACCTTAAAAGCATGAACAAGATGCTTTACCGAGAAGACCAATCAAAAGAAGCATGAAACCCATGCTTTCAAATAATAATTTTCCCTTATTATTTTGCTTGTTACATAAGATATACATATTGAAATGAGTACAATGACAATAATGAAGACCCAACTAATTACATTTTCCAACAATTTCAAGGGTTACCTGAGGGATTCGTTGTGGTTTATTATAAGACTAGCGAAGGACCTAGGAGATTTCATTGATACAACAATTCAAGGATTCGTTTAACTATGATATTGTTGTAGGAAACCTTAACCTTTGACCTATATCATTAACTGAGAATTTGATCCATTACAATAATCTATGGCTTTGATAAGAACGATGGGACTTCTCAAAAATGTTATGTAAGTGCATTAAAGGTCAATTAAATTTGCCTTATATTCATATGCAGAACTTAAGAGATTTAGTTGTCTTACTAAGAAAGTGTAGTATGGTTTTAACATTTGAAGGGTTCATTATCAAACAGTAAGGAAAAAGAAGCACAGTTATATCTACTGCAACTTTCCTTCCAACATTCTCATCAGTTTGGCATTCACTATATCAAAGGAAGTTACTTCAAGGAATATGTTATTGAAGGTACATATGTTAAATATATATTGTCATCATTTATTCATAGTTGTCTAGAAGAAAGAGAGTCAACAAGGGTTTTTCCATTTTCAACTTTTGGAAGGGATTTCTATTGTAAGGGTTTCATTGTATATCTGAAGAAGTTTTGTAAGTGGGTCATTATCTCTGATACGAGATCCCACAATTATTTGTATAGTTTTCTATCATTTTAAGGTGGTTGGGTGGTAATAGGTAGGTGGTTGAAGTAACCTTCAGGTTGGAGCCTGAAAACACTTCAGGGGTGGTAGGGTGGTGCTAGAGAAAGTTGGAGCTTGCAGGGCATTGTAGCATCCTTCCAAGGGGTGCTAGTAAAACAAGGTGTAGGAGCACCCTTTTAGGAGATGGAGCTTCTTGATAAAACTAGAATGCTTTCTCTAGATTACTAGGGAATTGGGGTTGCATTATTAGTTGGAGCTTAAATATTTATGTACTCACACATTTATTAGAGAAAAATTTAGTGGTTTTTCTCTTGGAAGGGTTTCCACTAGAAAATTTTGGTGTCTACTATCTATTGATTTGTAAAAAAAAATATTATGTTTTAATTTTATTAATGCTCTGAAAATAAATTAACTTATTGCAAGAGAAATATTGATTCTCCCCCCTCTCAATATTTCCAACAATTGGTGTCAGAGCATGTCCCTATACAATTAGTCTAACCGTTGAAGGGAGATCATGTAGTGCACCCAGAATGGAGTTCCTCTGTTTAATGGGAAAATCTATGAACTATGGAGTGGAAGGATGTAGGTATATATAATTGCACAAGGATATGATATTTGGGCGTTTTCGAAAAGGGTTATATAGCACCAACCTCTCCTCCAACAAATGAGAAAGGTAAGAAACCTATCGAAAATGATGTCAAAGCCGAGAATTTCATTATGAGTGGACTCATTGAATTTGTCTGTGATAAAGTGTTGGGATGTAAAAAAACTAAGGAACTTTGTGTAAAGCTTCAAAACATATATGAAGGAGACTCAAAGGTCAAAGAACAAAAACTTCAAATTTTCAGAGCACAATTTGAGCAACTTGTGATGAGAGAAGACGAGAACATTGTAGCTTACTTTCATCGAGTGGATGAAGTAAAAATTTCCCTGGAAGGACTAGGAGAACCAACAAATAAAAATTTTATTGTGCGAAAAGTCCTAAGGTCTCTTCCAACAATATGTAATCCTAAAGTATCCATCCTAGAAGATAGATAAAATTTGGAAAAACCTAGCATGGATGAGCTACACGGGATCCTTACATCTTATGAAATGATGATTGAATGGGAAGCACCATATACAAGTGAAGAAACATTCAAGGCCTTGAAGAAGATAAATAAGAACAAGTAGCAACCAAAACAGAAGTCCATTCAAAGTAATAATGAGGACTCAAATGAAGAAGTATCCAACCTCGTAAGGAAAATCAAGAGAGTAACCGACAAGTACAAAGGTAAGCTTCCTCTAAAATGCTTTAGTTGTGGAAGAATTGGTCACTTTGCTTCAAAATTTCCCTATGCAAAACTATCTCACAACTATGAATAAGATGAACCTCCTAAGAAAAATAAAAATCACAAGGGGAATAGGAAACAAGGTAAAAAGAAAATGCTTAAGAAAAGCCTCTACTCTAAGGAATACAGTTTTGCATCTGACAATGTGTTAGGTCCCTATAATACTAGTGTATCCTCTTATTTTTATTGTTAGTATAGCCCCCTTATTGTTATTGTTGTGCCCATGTAGTCCCCATATTGTTATAATTTTGCAACATAGAAGCCCACTATTGTTATTGTTGTGACCTTACATTGTTATTGTTATATCGGCTAGGATTATATTGTGACCCATTGGAATCCTATATATAGAAAGGAGGTTTTGTCATTTGTATCATCCAATAATTTTTCATTTATTTCATGTAAAGGAGTTTTCCCCCTTGAAGTGGTTGATTTCTAAGGCATTGATCTCTCTTTTCTTCTATTTTGAGAGTTGGTTTCATAACACAGTGATAGTGATAGTGATGGTGATTCAGAACAGGTATTGTTTATGGATTTTGAAAATTAATATGTCCCTGAGCATGAATAAAATATGGAAGGATAAGTTGACCTAATAGGCGAATCGGTAAGTTCCCTTGATGATTTGAAATCAGAAAAGAAACGTGTCAGGAAATTGAAAAAGGAACCAAATAAATTAAAAGAACAATTTGACTCTGAAAGAACCAACATCAATCTGAAAACACAATTAGAAGAAGAAAATAAGATTGAAGAATCACTCAAAAAATAATTGGAAGAAAGCTCCAAGATAAGAGAAAGACTGGAAGCATAAATGGTCTCCCTCCAAAAGGAATCCTAGAAGAAAAATATTCAATAGAACTTCATGAATAGCTCAAAAACACTGGAAGAGATCATAGGAAATCAAAGTTCATGTGATGACAAAACTAGGTTATGATATAATACAAACTTTGTTAAGAGATCAAGTTCCATGAAAGTGAAGGAAGATGAACAGAAAAGTTAGGTCAAAGCTGTCAAAGAATCCAGCAAGAAGAAACAGTCATCTTCAACTCAGGGTCAACCAACTAGAAGAATACCCAAGCAACAACTAGCTGACAACCCGCAGGAAGGTTCATGGAGAAGTGTACCACCAAGAATATTCTCTTCCTCTAGGTATCAAACTATTTTCCTTGGCATTTTTTATTCATGTAACAATTTTGGACACAAAGTTGTAAATTACAATGTTGGAAACATGAGAAATTATGATAATTATGTCAGGAGACCACATGAAGATCGCAATCAAAACTACAACAGTTTTTCATTACTAAACAATGAATTTGAATGCCATAAGTGTAATAACTTTGGGCATACAAAACAAGACTGTCAGATGAGCACTCCTTTGAAAGAGACGAAACCAAAATTCAATGCTCCTTCGAAAGAATGGAAAATAAAAGATGAGATATACAGCCTTTCTCACTGCAGAATGCAAGAAACATGAATGGTTAGTTGAAAACAGTTGTTTGAAGCATATGGCTGGAGAGAAGGACAGGCTCATAGACTTGCGAAAGGAAAAATATGGAGCCATGTCATTTGGAAATGATGGATTGTCCAATTTTTTGGGAAAAGGCACAGTTAATATTGGAGGTAAAGGTGCCAAGGAATAAACTTCCTTGCTCATTGAGAACTTGAATCACAGTTTGTTGAGTGTAAGTCATATGTGCGACTAAGGACACAATTGTTTTCGACTCCAAAAAGTGTGAAATAAGGAAGAAAAATATATTTAAAGTGGTGGCTACAACATCTTAAGGACACAATAACTTATACTATCTAGATGAAGTTGGAAAGGAAACATGTTGCATAGGAAAGGAAGACGAAAGTTGGTAGTGGCACAGAAGAATGGGTTATGTTCACTTTGGAAATCTTGTCAAATTTATCAAAAAGGAAGGAGTTAGAGAAACGCTTGAAATCACAAAGCCAACAAATGCCATCTGCAAACATTGTTGGCATGGAAAACAGACCAGGGTTGAATTTAAAACTAAGGAACGTACATTCTACCTCAAAGCCATTTGAGCTAGTGCACACTGACTTATGTGGACCCATGAAAACTAAAGGGCTAAAATGTGATTTATACTTCATATTATTCATTGATGATTATACTCGAATGACAGTTATCAATTGCATTAAAAAGAAATCGAAATATTTCAAGCACTTTAAGATACAATCAAAATGGTTGAAATGAAATTGATCTGAAGATAAAGTTCCTAAGATCAAACAATCAATGTGATTTTACATCTAAATAATTTCAGCACTATTATGAATAACATGGCATAAAAATATAGTTCGCATTAGCTAGGACACCTCAGAAAAATGGAGTAACGGAATGAAAGAATGGGATTGTAGTTGAAATGGCCAAGACCATGTTGAGTGACTCAAAATCGAGAAATACTTTTTGGTTCTAGGCAGTTGAATCCGCAATTCATATTTTAAACAGAGGAATGTTTAGAAGTAACAGTGAAAAAACTCCTTATGAATTATGGAAAGGAAGACAATTCAATGTCAAGCACTTCAAGTTCTTCGAAAGTAAATGCAGTATAAAGAGGGATGACCCAAAGATTGGCAAGTTCGATTCTCGAATAGATGAAGGCATATTTGTAGGGTGTTCCACCAAAATCAAAGCACACAAATGTTACAATCAAAGACTCAAGAAAATAGTGGAAAGCAATAATGTGACATATTATGAAGGTTGTAAGACTCAGACTAGACAAGATTCAACAAAACTAAAGATAAAAAACTAAGGAAAGAATAGAAGGTAAAGGAAGATCCATTAGAAGAAGAACCTAAGGAACCACTAGATAAGAAAGCAAAGACTAATAAACAAACATCTCAAGCATCTTATAAACCACCTAAGAAATGGTACCAGAATAATCATCCATAAGAACAAATAATTGGAGACATAGATGTAGGAATTCAAAGCAGAAGAAGGAAACAAGCACATGTGGCAAAAGAAGCAAATTATGCATGAATATCCACTTTTGAGCCTAGCAGTTTTGATGAGGCTATCCATGATGAACATTGGTTCAAGGCCATGAATGAAGAACTTGATCAGATTTAAATAATTATACATGGGAACTAAAGTCGAGACCAAAAGACAAAAATGTGATAGGGACAAAGTGGGTCTTTAGGAACAAGATGAATGAAGATGGACAGGTTATCGAGAATAAAGACATATTTGTCTATAAGTGATATGCATAGGTGGAAGGAATTGATTTCAAAGATACATTTTCTCATGTATCCATAATGGAAGATATCTAGATGTTCTTGGCATATGCTTGCTCAAGAAAGATCAAAGTATATTAGATGAACGCCAAATCTTCCTTCCTAAATGGATAATTAGTAGAAGAAGTTTACATAGAAAAACCTAAAGGCTTTATTCTTACTGACAAAAAGGACTATGTTTGTCAGTTAAAGCAAGCATTTTATGGTCTAAAGCAAGCCCCAAGAGCATGGTATGCCTACTTGGACAAATATTTGCAGAAGCAAGGTTTCAAAAAAGGAAGTGCCAACAAAAACTTATATTTCAAGTTTGAATAGGACATCCCAATGCTCATAGAGGTATATGTGGATGATATAATCTTTGGAAATGATGATGACAAGTTATGTAAGAAATTTGTTGGAGACATGCATAAGAAGTTTGAGATGTTCTTACTTGGATAGTTAAAATTCTTCTTTAGACTTCAGATTTATCAGGAAGATGGAATATTCATCTCTCAATCCAAATACATTAGGGACATGTTGAATAAATTTTTCATGAAGGATTGTGAGCCAATTAGGACTCCCATGGTGACAAGATGCAAGCTAAGAAAAGATGATGAATCTAAGGAAGTTGGTCGGAAATTTTACACATCCATTATTGGTAGCCTATTGTATGTAACATCCTTCAAACCAAATGTAATGCAGGCAGTTGGACAAGTTGCGTGATTCCAAGAATCACCAAAATAATCACACGTCCTTGTTGTAAAAAGGATTTTCATATATCTCAAAAGGAAAAATGATTTTGGTGTTTGGTATCCTAAAGGGAACAAATTGGTTATTATAGCTTATACCGATGCAAATTGGGTAGGTTGCATTGATTATCGCAAGAGCACCATTGGAGCAGCCTTTTACTTGAATGGATGTCTAATATCATGGTTGAGTAAAAAATAGTCTTCAATTTCCTTATCTATAGCTGAAGCAAAATATATAGTAGCAACAACATTTTGTACTCAGGTCCTCTGGATGAAACAAATGTTGCAAGATCTACAGGAAAATGTTGATGAGCCCATTGTAATATTATGTGATAACACTAGTGCCATAATTATCTCCAAGAATCTAGTCATGCATTCAAAAACAAATCACATTCCTATTGAATACCAATTTGTATGTGAGAAGGTTGCAAAAAAGAACACCAAGGTAGACTACATTGGGACAAAGGAGAAAATTGTTGACATCTTCACCAAACCTCTACCTTGTGAGGCATTTGAGTATCTTTGGCAGAAGCTCAAGATTTTACCAGGTCCACATTGATTGCTTTCAATTTTGGCAGATTGTTAGGGGGAGTCACCCTTCGTCATTGGTGTCAAAGTGGTATAGATTACAGGTTACAAGCCTACAATATCTAGGCATGGAGTCAAGAGGAGCAGTGATCGCAGGGGGAGTACATATGTTTCCATCATTGACAAAGGGGGAGTTTGTTGGACTATGGTTATCATTGATGTCAACCCAAGTAGCACCAAAAGGAGCCCCACCTTTGTTGACCAATAAGACATGGAAAATCATGTTTTTAGAAGTCAAAGGGATTTTTATTGGACTCTCCTCCTCATTCCGCTTCTGATAGTAAATGGCATGTCTCGTGGGTTTGCACGGTTTTATGAATATATGATTTTTTAAAGAGAATGACCCATGATCTTCATCCATAACCCCATGTGCAAATCCTTGTTTATCATGCATGGTCCAAGGAAATAATTATTATAAGGGCTTGTCAGTTGCATTTTAATTAATCATTGATACCAAAGATCTTAAATTTGAAATGTAGTTTTGTTTCCGAGACAAAATTTAAATCAAACATTTCGGTGCAAAATTTTTAATATTCATATCCCTCCAAATGATAAGTCAGCTTCTTAATGAAGACCCCCTTTCGATCCAAAGGAATTTTTTATCTGATCATCTCTTTTTAAGGAAGAAAATCAAACACACATCCTTGTGATCAAGCTCTATAATTTTATTTTCCCTAAGGCATGTTGAATATAAAACGGGAGGCTTATTCATGAGAAATTTTTCTTAGGGTTTTGGGATATGGATCTTTAAAGGGTTACATTAGGGATTCGTTGTGGTTTATTGCAGGACTAGCGAAAGAGCTAAGAGATCACATTGACACAAGAACTTAGGGATTCATTTAACTTTGATATTGTTGTAGACAACCCTAACCTTTGGCCTATATCATTAATGGAGAATCGGATCCATTACAGGAATCTATGGCCTTCATAAGAATGATGGGGCTTCTCAGAAACGTTGTGTAAGGGCATTAAAGGTAAGTTAAATTTGCGTTGAATTCATCTGCGGCAAATTGGTATCAGGACGAGTTTATTTTTTTGAGCAATTTCATCCCTGCGGTCAGCATACAAAAGGAATTTGTTGGCTACGATAACTCCAGTTTGAAAATTCAGAAACTTATCTGTTTATTTCTTTGTGACTGTTGAGACTAGCGAAGGAGAAATCACTTGTTTGATATAGTATTATATAGCCTTCTGTCTGGAGAAGACTGAGGGTTGTCTCGTGCAATTTTTGTGAACGTCTGCCATAGATTTTCATATTTGTGTAATTTCCAGCGGCCTTGGATCATTTATTTTGAGCAAAGGACTTCAATAAGGACAGATATCCTTGTTTTATTCCAGCTTGCTCTCCAAATAGAATGTCCTATATGATTGTATGTGCGTCGTTGAATATAAAGGTATGTATTTATACAGGAGACAGAAGTTCTAATTAAGTTGACTAACAAAAGGAAACAACTCAGGTATGTTCGCTTGAATTGAAGCAGTCTAGTAAACAAGTTGGATAAGTGATACATATTTAAAGAATTGAATGCATGGCTTAGAGTGTCTTGCTCAAGAATGAACATACTGGATTGATAAAGAGTTGAAAAACATTATCAAAGTTTTCAGTGATTGCTCCAGCTATCTATGTTATGACGCCATATTGCATTTGTTGATGAGATCAGTGTTGAGGGTTTTTTTATAATTTACAGCGGTTAGGTTTCATATCTGACAGTGTGTTTGGTATCAAAATTCTGAAGTGCTCCTATACCCTATCATTGATAACTCTGCAACATCTTCTCAGCAAAGGATACAATGAAATTATCTTCATTAAACACTTGTATTCTGACACTACTTTGCAAGTATAGAAAGTCTGGTAGAAGTTTTTTGTAACACACCCTCTCCAGCAAGAATACATATGTTGATTCATCAAATCTAAAATATACCTTTTTATCTGTTGACAATCAAGATTTGATGAGTTGTCTCATTGACTAGTGTATGCATAGCAGTGATAGGGGTTCTTCTTCTTGCAACAGAACTTAAGAAAGTGAAGTAGGGTTTCATCATTTGAAGGGTTCATTATCAAACAGTAAGGAGTAATAAGCACAGTGTTATCTACAACATCTTTCCTTCCACCATTCTCATCATTTCGGCATTCACTATATCAAACGAAGTTTCTTTCTATTGTCATCATTTCTTCACAGTTGTCTGGAAGAAAGAGTCTCAGCAAGGTTTTTTGTCATTTTCGAGGGTTCTGTCATTTGTAATGGATTTCCCTAGTAAGGGTTTCATTGTACATTTGAAGAAATTTTGTAAGGGGGCCATTATCTCTAGTATGAGAGCCCACAGTGATTTGTATGTGTTTCTATCATTTCAAGGTGGTTGGGTGGTGCTAGGTAGGTGGTTGAAGTCACCTTCAGGTTGGAGCCTGAAAACACTTCAAGGTGGTAGGGTGGTGCTAGAGCAAGTTCGAGCTTGCAAGGCATTGGAGCATCCTTCCATTGGGTGTTGGTAAAATAGGGTGTAGGAACATACTTTTAGGAGTTGGAGCTTCTTGATAAAACTAGAATGCTTTCTCTTGAGTACTAGGGAGTCGGGGTTTCATTTTCAGTTGAAGCTGAAATATTGATGTACTCACAAATTTATTAGAGAAGTGTTTATTAGTTTTTCTCCCGGAAGGGTTTCCACTACGATATTTTGGTGTTTACTATCTATTGATTTTTTCACTATTGTTTTATGTTTTAATTTGATTAATGATCTGAAAATAAATTAACTAATTGTAAGATAAATATTGATTCACCCTCTTCTCAGTATCTCCAACATACATTTCAAATTCCTTTAACATTTCCTGAGCAAATTCATGACTCATATCATCATTATTTCTTGCAAACTTGATATCGACCACATATACAAGTGTATTAATAGGTTGTCTCTTTCCATCTTGATGTAGAGATTATTATCAGCAACCCCTCTTTTGAAACCTTGTTGTTGAAGATAGTGGTCCAACCTAGCATACCACGCTCTTGGAGCTTGTATTAACCCATAAAGAGATTTCTTCAATTTGCACACATTGTCTTTATTTTCAAACAAGTAAAAACTTGTTGGTTTTTCTATGTAAACTTCTTCCTTTAAATCTTCATTTAGAAATATTGATTTAACATACATCTGATAAACTTTGAAGCCTTTTGAACACACAAATTCCAAAAACATTCTTATTGCTTCTATTCTGGCAACTGGAGCAAAAGTTTCTTCGAAGTCAATTCCTTCAATTTGTGCATAGCCTTTACAAATGGGTCTTGTCTTATTTCTGATCGTTTGTCCTTGTTCATTCATATTGTTTTTGAATACCCACTTAGTCCCAATCACATTTTTATGTTTATTTTGTGGCACAATTTCCCAAGTTCCATTTTTCTCAATTTGATTAAATTATTCCATAGCATCCACCCAATGTTGGTCCTTACTAGCTTATGCAAAATTGTTCGGCTCTATTTCATATAACAAGGCAAAATTTATTTTTCTTGGTGTATTGATCATTCTTCTCCAGGTTTATATACCTGCATAAACATCTCCAATGATTTGGTTCTCTGAATAATGTTTTTGTATGAATTTAAAAGTTGTTTTGGATGGAGATTGCGCTTCTTCTTCTTATTCTTCCTTTCTAGTAATCTCTTCTTGGTCCATGTATATGATATATTATGAATTTTCATTTGTTTTTTATGCTTCTTTCTCTTTCCATGCTTCATCTATTCTTACACCAATACTTTCCACAACTTTGAGAAATATTTTATTGTAGAAATTATAAGCTTTACTTCTTGTTGAGTAACCAAGGAATATTCCCTTGTCTACACCAGAGTCAAATTTCCCAGTTGATAATCATTTATCTTCATGTAACATTTTCTTCCAAAAATTATGAAATACACAACTGAAGTTAGTTTTCATTTCCATAACTCATATGATGTTGTGTCGTTGTTAAATCAAAGTTGTGCTTTGCTCATGATGTAAACTATTGCAATAACTACTTCTCTCCAAAACTTATCTGATGATTTGGCCTCTAACGACATGGTTCTTGTTGTTTCTTGCATTGATTTGTTCTTTATTTTTATGACTCCATTCTATTTTGGAGTTCTTGCAACCAAAATTTGTCTCTTGATTCTATGTTTCTCAGTGAATTCATTATAATCGTTTGAGGTAAATTCACCTCTATTTGATCTTAAACATTTGATTCTTAGATCTCTTTAATTTTCTTCTGAGGCTTTGAATGATTTGAAAGTGTTTAGAGCTTTTGGTTTTTCTTTAAGAAATGCCACTCAAAACACTATAGTATAATGATCAATAAAGAGAAAAAAGTGCCTTTCACCTTGATGGGTTGGTGTTGTTGTTAGTTCGCAGAGATATGTGTGAACAAGCTCTAGTCCTTGATGTCAAGCACTCCTTTTACTTGAAGCACATTCTTGATTGTTTCCCATGCATTGATAGGTGGTTGTCATTGATGTCAACCCAAACAGCATTAGGATCTACCTCGATATTTGTTGCCAAATTTAGCAAGGAAATTTGTGGTTTCTTTTCTCTTAATCAATTTAGTTAGATTCTCTTTGAAAATATATTTTTGTTGATATGTGGTACGCCCTGTGGTTCCTTCTGGTTTGAGAGAAAAATGAGTTTGAAGTTGAAGACCCAAGTTTATGGGCTAAAACCCCATGGCGTAGTAACATGGCAGCGTATTCACCTTTGTTTGTCAATATATGACAATGATTTTTTTCGTAATCTCATTGTGTATAAGTCGAATATCTTCAAGAAACAAAGACAATAAACCAATCATTGACTTCACAACCAGGTAGGACCATATGCGCTAAACCAATAATTGTTTTCAAATTTCTAATATCTCTACATATTAATAAAATTATATTATTTTTGACAATTCATTAAAATAATCATTCATCCATTAAATAGTCTACTCACTTAGGGCTTAAGGTAATTATGTGTGATTTTAAATTAGTCATACAATAAAATATGTTTAGGCTCTGTATTCTCCTCTAACGTCTATCATAGAAGCCCCTCCTTAGTCTTCATACTTGTCTATAAAAAGGAAATCTATTATCCTCCAAATACTTTAACGTATGATCTTGTGAAAAAAAATTCTCTAAAATCTTCGGTCATCCCTCGGGCAGATAACGCAGAGAAATTTTTGGGCTAGGGTTGGTTATGTTTTGGTTGGAAGTTCGTTTCTTTTAAATTCACCTTCTAAGAAAGAAAGCAAGGTATTTCTGCAAAAGAAAGAATCATACCTACATGTGATTACTACTTCGGACCTATGATTTGAGGGGTTGCAAGTTACATAAAGAGAGAAGTTACAGAAGCTACGAATCTGAGATTTGAGGTACTTGTTTCATCGAACGAATGATTTCAGAGTCACCTTTTAGGATTTAAAATTGTGGAGGTTAAGTTTGTGTATATTTTCAGGTAAGAGTGAGTTCATAACCACACTCTCTAGGTGTCTTTTCAAAGTAATACATCAACATACTATGGACATTGATTAAGTCTCTTTAAGGAACGAAGTTCAAAAAATTCAATTCATTGTTATAAGGTCTCAAACCTGTTTTGATTACTTGAGATAGTTTAGGTCTTTTGGATCTGTGGATATGGTGTTTTAAGAACATTTTTTTCACAAGTTTGATTCAGGTATGTTCTAATATTTTATGTTTGTATAAGGGTGTATTCTAGGACTGTGTTAGGGATAGTCTTTAGGTCAATTAAGGTTTCATAGTAGCTCTCTTTAGGTCTTGTTTTATATAGTGTCAAAAGGGGCTAAAGATTAAGTCAGTACTAGGAAGTAAAGGTTTTGTTCAAACCTTCAAACTTATACTAGTGAGGAATTCTTTCAGTGGAAGGGTTTGACCTTTTGCATCCATATATTCAGGTAAGTATTGCCGTAATATTTTATTTTTTTTTTGCTTCAAATCTAGCATATGTTGTCATTGCAAGTGGAAGTGAGCACACATCAAGTGGATTTGGTTTTTATAATTGATCATTTATGCGGCCTATTGGTACACTTCACTTGTTGTTTAAGATTCGCTTAATATTTAGGTTTGGGGTTATTTTTATGTGTTTGGAAATTGGTGTTTCGCTTGGGCATACGTTCAATTGTGGGTTCAAATATAATTCAAGCAACACAAAAGCCTTGAGCAATGGATCAGTGGCATGAACTTAAGGTTAACCAGTGACATCAAGTGAAGCGGTAAAGGCACAAGCAATAAAGAAGAGAGAAGCAAGAAAATCCACATCAATATATCTTAAGGATTTTTTCCAAGAGTCAATGTCATTTTTCAAACATTATACATCATGTACAAGGGACTTTATCCCTTGTAAAGGAACCCACATTTATAAGGAGTTTGTGTCATTACCTGGAATTGAAGAAGGAAATTTTGTTTTGGGATAAGGACTTGTGTTTCTATTGGACAAGAGATCTTGTTTTTTCAGGGCAAGGGTTTAGGTCCTAGAGTTGTTGGTTAGTCAAAGAAAATTCATTAAAAATATATCGTTATAACGTGGATCATTGTCCCTGGCACAGAAGTCCACACTTTTATTTTATTTTGTCTTTATAGGGCGGTATGGTGGTGCTAGGTAGGTGAATAAAGTCACCTACATGTTGGGGCATGTAAACACTTCAGGGTAGTAGGGTGATGTTGGGGTGAGTCGTGGCTCACTTGGGTGTTGGGGCATCATTTCAATTGTTTGTTGATAAAACCAGGGCGTTGGAGCATTCTTCTAGTGGGAGATGGAGAAGAATGATTTCTAGAGTTTTAAGAAGGTATAGCTTTCTTTTCAGTTGGGAATGGAGATTAAAGAACTTATTAGAAAAGCATTCAATGGTTTTTGAAGCAAAGGGGGTTTTCCACCTAAAAATATTGTGCCTATTGTCTCTATCTTTTGCATTGTTGTTTACTGCTTTTACTGAATAATTATAATAACTGAAAATTAGTTAACACTCTGAAAAAGATTAATAAAGCTTTTATTGCTAAGAAATGTTGATTCACTCCCAACAACCCCGCACTCCACCCCTCCCCTCCCCCCCTCTCCCATTATTTCCAACAATTGGTATCAGAGCTTGGTTCCTTTAGTAGTAGTTTAACAACTGGAAGGAGATCATGGAGTACACAAAGAATAATTTTTTTCTATTTAATGATGATAACTAGCACTATGGAGCGGAAGGATGCAAGTTCATTTACTTGTGCAAGGATATGAAGTTTGAGAAATAGTCGAACAAGGCTATAAAGCAATAACATATGAACAAGGTAAGAAAAATATCGACAATGATGCCAAAGAAAAGGATCTTAGTATAAGTGGACTTACTCAAACTGTCAATGTTAAAGTATTGGGTTGTAAAACAGCTAAAGAATTATGGGATAAGCTTCAAAATATATATGCAGGAGACTTGAAAGTCAAGGAAGCAAAACTTCAAATTTAGAGAGCTCAATTTGAACAACTAAGGATGAAAGAAGATGAAAACATTGCAGCTTACATTCAACATGTAGATGAAATCAAAAATGCATTAGAAGGATTAGGAGAATCAGTTGACAAAAAGGTCATCGTTTGGAAAGTCCTTAGAACTCTTCCAGCAAGATTTAATCCTAAGGTTTTTGTCTTAGAAGGTGTAATGTTCATTTTTCTGGTACTCCTTATGACATGGTTAGGGTGGACTTTCAGAGTTAGGGGCATACGGGTCACAGGTGCAGGTTGGTGTCATCGACAAACCCTGGGGGATTTCGGAAGGCTTTTGATGAGTTCTTATGAGGCCTGATGTCATTCGGTTGGTATATTCCACCATCCGCATAGTTTTCCTTTCGTTCCATTGCATTCCGAAAACTTTCATAAAATTGAGTTATTAATGGGCATAACTCAATTAATTACGCCTAAGGTGGCATTTCGAGAGGAATTCTTGGCATAATACCTTAGTGTAATAGCTCGTTGGAACCAGAAGGAGAAGATCTACAATATGGGATGGCTATGAGTGATTATCAATGACTTGAGGAGGCATGGTGGCCAATTGATCATTTTCTCACATTAAAAAGAATATTTTAATTAAGGGAAATGTGCTCAATGATTAAAATAATAATAAAATAGGAGATTCTAGAGTCCATCAGATCTATAAAAAGATGAGGAAGGACCATTAAAGATCATCTTGGATTTGATATTGCTTCTTGTATGTGACATTGAGAACCCAGTTCTCTACTCCATTGGTAGCCCCAAACGGAAACCATCGGGTGATTTAGAGAGATTGGGCAAGCACCCATCTCCCCAGCAGTGGAGTTCAGCTCAGTTTGGAGGGCTATTATAGCAGCTCAACAAATCATCTTTGAGGCAAGCTTTTATCTCAGCTATTTAGGGTTGTATGTGCATGTAACCCCAGTTTATCCATTATAATAAAAGCTGGGAATTTTCTTATTCATTGTGTTATTTAGTTGCAGTGCTCTATTTGTTTTATTTTACATCGCAATCTTATGTTAAATGAGTGATAATTTAATGGTGAAATTTTGGTTGAGTTAAATTTTCAGCAAATTATGTAAAATATTCTGAAAGAGATATTTCAGTGGTATCTGAGCCTTGTTCTTGGCTCAGCCTATGGGGTTTCAGATTGTTTGCAGTTGTTTTTAAAGATGTCGAAGAGAAATCGATTTTTCAGGGTTGTCCACAACAACACATTCATTAAGGTCGAGTTTTGGGAACTTGAGCTACTAAGCATGGATTTGTACAGGCCCCTTCTTGTGTTCTTGTGAATCACTGTGAGGCCAAATTGGGAAATGTTGAATCCCCTGCCTATAATTGTTGGTGCAATCAGAGACAGCAGCAAACGCATTATGCTCAAAGGGGTCATCGTATTATAGCAGCTAGTGGAAAATTTACGGGGGTAGAAGGTGCAAATTATTCGTTTAAGAGGGTGAATTAAAAAAGGGCAAATGTTCTTGTTGGTCGAATTACCAATTTCTTTCAATGTGTCGGGGTCGATTACATCATTTGTATGGGTCGTATTGGTATCGGTCGTGAGCCATTTATGAGCACGTCGTAACGCGTGGTTCGTGAAACCGGTGGCAACAATACTGGCGGCGCTAGAGATGCTTTTGGCGACGAGGCCTCGTTTTGGAGATTGTAGCCACCTATACACTCGTAATTTGTTTTTGGACATTTGAGGTGGTGTATTATCAAGCGAAGAGCTGCAAGAAATGGAGGGGGGGATTTTATTTTAAAAAGTTGGGGACGTGTTTGTACCTGGGTGAACAGTTTTGGATGAGTGAATTATTTTCCACAGCCTGGCCACACCAAATCAACCAATTAGATCGAGCACATTGATTGATCTCGCACAGATTTGTAGGGATCAACTGAGATCGAATATCCCTATGGAGAGGTCAGAAATTACCTATGTGCAGGGGTCAACAAAGGAGAGACGAGTTTAATACAAGACGAGTTTTTTTGTTTATTGTCAATCTAAAACTATTATCATAGGGTCGTATCTCATCTGAGTTAAAAGGGTTGATCTCTAAGTCAACGTACAAACTGAGTGACAGTGCACTTGTTGGCACGAATCAACATGAAGATTGACTGAGAGTTGAACAGAGGAACGCAGGTCAAATCTACTTTGTTGAGCGTCGAACAACGTTGAATAAATTTCATCCAATTATACATGCCGACAGCTGGGATTTTAATCTGGTGTATGGCGTGAATAGAAATTTCTTCCGTGAACAATTTTTTCTGCGTCGATCTGAGTGTCGATGTCACCCTCTGCGAGATGAAGTCTAGTGAATAGTGAAGCTGGTGAATGGAATGATTTGGCATCTTTTAGTTGTAGCATGTTCTGGTGACCAAGAAGGTATGATCAGAACAGGGGTCGAATCTCCTTTGTTGCAGACTGCACTAACCATCTTGTCAACACCCCAGTGAAGGAACCACTGCTTATGAAATGTATATGTGATAAATAACTGCCACAAATTTCTCATTGTTGTTGGATGTGAAATTCTCTGTTCTTAAGTTGAATATATATTTTTGGTTGTGGGAGATATTTGCTTCTTAGGCTATGTGGGCGTATTCATATCGGAACCTGGGCCGCAACTCTTGAAAGGTACTGGAACTTCATTTTTACCAAATTCCACATTCTTAAAGGTTGCATTTCTGAGCAAGTTGTTGATTATACTTTGAAGAGCGAGAAAGGTATTTTCCTGGCCAAGTTCATTAATCGCACCAAAATTATAATCCTGGAACTTCTTAGCCAACTTTGTATTTGTCATCTGGAGTATCATCTAAGACAATTTACATGTTGCCGGTGAAAGTGTCATAAGTTAGAAGCACTTTGCTGAGTTTTATGTAAGAAGAAATTCATATGCCATCATGAAGTAAGAAGCGTATGAATGAGTATCGTAGAGGGTATGTCTTGATTATGTCCCTTTGATATAGTGCTGATAGTCCATATGGCTGAGTAGGTTTCTAGGGGTTGCATGCATCTTGTCACAAAGAATGCTTGTGTTGTGAGAGGTCATAGAGTTGGTTGTCTTTCTTGTTGTTCATAAGCACTGAATGTCCAGCCATTGCTAAGTTGAATAACAAGTCTATGTATTAATTCATGTATGAAACACCTTAATGTACTTGTCATCATTAAACCAAAACATGGATAAAACCTTTAAAACTGCCCTTGATAAATTTGCAACATAAATTAACAAATCCCTTTCCAAAGGAATACATACCATGCTACAGCAAGAGCATCCACAAAAAGAGCATGACTTGAGACACAAACTCTTCACACTTGGAACAAATTTGAGATGCATGGGGGTGACAACAAAATCCATTCTCAAATTAGAAGAGCTTGCTTCACTTCTCTCCATGATGCATCAGTCAAATGGGAAGATTTTCATTTGGGCTCTAAAATCAGCCATGCTATGCTTTCTCTCATACAACACAAATTTTTGGAGCATCCTTGTGTAGGGATCAAAATTCCAGTTGCTTCTTGTCTTAGTAATATCATGATGATAACCACACCTATACCTCCTTATAGTGATGGCCTTATGAGGAGAGTATTCAGAATGATAGTGGAGACCTTTCAGGACGACCTGGATAACAGTGAGGGCCCTACCTTTGGGAAGAAGCTTGAGGTTTTAGAATTCATGGCCATGACCAGGACTTATGAGATCACTTTTGATCTTGAGTGTGATGGCTTGATTCTGGAGATGTTCCAATGCTTCTTCAGCATTAGGAAACATCATCTTGACACAGTCATAGCACACATGCAGTCCATTTTGTCCTCATGTATGGAAGGCCATGATGCCATTTGCAGTAGGTTGCAGTGCAGATTATTGGCCATTTGGAGTAGAGAGCAGTTGGCTTCACCTGCTGCATATGGACTATCCAAAAGGTTATTAGTGAAGAACATTGAGTTGTTCAAGAAACGATTGACCTAGGAGGAGTTGCAGAGGATTGGTGGACCATGCAGCAAGAATTAGCTGAGGAGGAAGGGTCTTTGCTTCATATGCAAAGAACCTTGGGGACCTTACCACCCTTGCTTGGGAGATGTAGAGGAGATGTCAAAGGTAGAGCAAAGGGATATTCCTTTTGTATGTTGGGATGAGGAATCTTCTTTGGATGAGCCCATGGGATCATATGAGGATGCCTCTAGGGAGCATGAGCAATCATGTGGAGTGGTTGACAGTAGGTTGGATTTATATTCCGGTGTGTATGGTGTGCAGTCAGGGGACCCTATGGGAGAAATTCAGGGTGATGAGTCACCCGTGATGATTCAGCATGAGCAACATATGGTGGAGCATGAGTCGACTGAGGAGGAGGATATGCACGATGATCCTTTTGTATAGAGCCAATTGGCAGAACATATTCAACTCGTGATAGAGGAGGATGAGCGGCCACCCTTGGGGTCAACCATTGGTGAGGAGCAAAAAGTTGTACAGGCAACTAGGAGGTTGGAATTATCTACAGACATTTTTCCTCAAGAGGTGTTGGAGTCTGGCAAGACAATTTTGCAAGAGATTGGTTGGCTAGAGGAGCATGGAGTTTCCTATCAGGAAAGGGAGACAGCAATGCATCCATATTTGGTTCCGCCCATTGATGAGGTGCAAGAGGATGTAGTGGAGGCCAACAGAGCTACAACATTTTCATGAAAAATCCCTCTCCAAGAGTACATAGATAAGGCTTGCAAAACAACTTTCCCACTTTGGTCCATTAATAATAGGGAGAGAGGCAGGATTTCTTGGACTAATTTTGTTGGTAGATCAATCAGAGCATCAAGAGTTGAGCATGGACCAGTATCTGCCTAGTAGGAATACTCCTTTCACAGGTGTCCATACATTATATTTGTGAGAGATCATGAGTTGTATCCTATTGATTATATGATCTTCTTAGTCAGGGGCATAGTGGAGCGAGTACCCTTAGACATGACAGGTACTACATGTTTCAATTGGTAGTGGGATACAGGTCAGTAGCTCTTCAGCATTTTGTCTCGGCATCAAGAGAGCAGGATTAGTATTAGATTGAGTCAAGGTTGGACTGGAGAGAGGTGATGAGTTGGTACGCAGTCAATGGCCCAACATTCTCGACCAGAGTTATAGTGTAGCAGGAGTCGTGGAGCACTGATGCTTGTTCTTGCTGGCATTGGGATCCAGGAGGATTTGTTGATGACATGCTCAGCCAGATATTTGTTTGGGATCCAGGCATTGAGGGGTTTGTTCCTGGTGAGTTGACACAAAGGCATAGCATCACCCAGTGTTTTGTATGGGATCTGGGCATTGGGTCTCAATTGCATCAGCCCAACGTACTAGTCCACATATTTAGATTGCTTGAGGGAAAGAAATCTTGGGGCGGAGGATTTTTAATGTTCCTTTTTCTGGTATTCCTTATGACATGGTTAGGATGAACTTTTAGAGTTAGGAGCACACAGGTCACAAGTGCAGGTTTCCATCATCGGTGAGCCCTGGGGCTTTTAGAGGGGTTTTGAGGATTTCTTATGAGGATCGATGGCATTCGCTTGGTATATTCCACCATCCACACAGTTTTCCTTTCATTCTGTTGCATTCTAACAACTTTCAGAAAAATTAAGTTATTAATGGGCCTAACTCAATTAATTACGCCTAAGGTGGCATTTCGAGAGGAATTCTTGATAGAACAACTTAGTGTAACAGCTCATTGGAACCAGAATTAGAATATCTACAAGATGGGATGGCTAGGAGTGATTTTCAATGACTTGGGAAGGCATGGCGGCCAATTGACTATTTTCCCACATTAAAAATAATATTTTAATTAAGGAAAATGTGTTCAATGTTTAAAATAATAATAAAATAGGAGCTTCTAGAGGAGTTCATCAAATCTATAAAAAGAGGAGGAAGGGCCATTAAATATTATCTTGGATTTTATATTTCTTCTTGTATGTGAGATTGAGAACCCAGTTCTCTACTCCATTGGTAACCCCAGGACGAAAACCCTCGGGTGATTTAGAGAGATTGGGCGAGCACCCATCTCCTGATGAAAAGCGAAAACCACTTAGGCAGTTCACCTCTCAATTCACCATATGAACCTGCAACTTCAAAATTTAAAGTCAAGATGCAACTTCATAACCCTGAAAAAGGATCTTGGGACCTATGGGGCATGGGCCATTAAGCTTCCTCGGCTCCACTCCAATGTCTAAATATATAACACATGTATTGGAAGCAAATTAAACAGAACCCATGGTCTTGGACTCAATACATGATGTCCTCTTTTATGGTTTAATACCATAATTAAACTAAAACGGAGATTTTCACAATCCCTTAACCAACAACGATGGCCACTTCGCTCGCTTGAAATCTCGGAACCTTTCTTGCTGAGTTTAAAATCTCTAAGGCTTTACTATATGACGGCTTAGCTCAAAATTGAATCCTTCACACAGGGTTTATACGCAGGCAATTATTAATCAAATAACGTGTATTCAAGTGCGTTCAGTTCAAGACAAGCATCTAAATCACAACTGCCCTCTCTGTTGTTTATAACCCAACAAAATATGGATCGATTTTGTCGATTCCACATAGGAAACAGGATTCAATGCTACGTCATTTTATGCAGAGCTTTAACGCAAGATTTAAACATGCTCATTTCAAACCTTGAGTTCTGACTGTCTTGAAGTCGGGCTCCATCGATCTTAGTTTCGTATCAAAACCCACTTGGAATTTACGTAATTGTTAACAGAACCCGTGGAGTTTAAATTGAACCAAAGGAAAACGAGCCATAATGACATCCATTCTATCATATAAACATTTAATAAATAATCATGACATGAACTCACGATTCAGATAAAAACATGAACTATCTTAACATAAAGAATCCACACAACAATTTCACTATTATGTACAGAATATCAGTTGAACAGATCTAAGGCATTTCAGCCTTAGCCCTAATCCCACTTCTGGTTACATTTTTTTCGCTCGCTCCTCCGTCGTCACACACACGCAGATTTTCATTTATATAGAAATTTCCCAAGATCATGAATCGATCGAACTTCCTCAAACGAACCCCTTAAGCTTCTGGCAGATCATCAGTTACAAAAAAATTTAATTATGTTTTAACAAATTTTTCCCCACTTTTGTGTGACCATTCGCATACCCGTCTCTTCAGCTTCAGATCTGAATTTGAATTCGAATCGCTCAGATGCCCCTGCATCAGACTCCCAAGGCACAAAAATTTATGACCTCCTAGTCATATGTCTTCTACAACTGTCAGCAGTTCTACCCACGTCCTTTGTGGAACTGCTCCTCGTGATCTCCCCGTAACAGCATGCTTGAACAATTCTCACCCGCATCCTCTGCGGAATTGTCCTCTGTGGGCTGCAACAAAACCTCTGCAATAGCAAGTCTTCCCTGCTACCAGATACCTCACCAAGCTTATCTCCTAAGCTTCGGCTTTTCGCATCTCTCTGGTTCGCTCCTGTGGAACCATTTGAGCACTCCTGCTCTAGGCTGCTGCAATCTTCAAGACACTTTGTCTTCAACCTCTGATTCTGCACATCTGGAGACCTTCACTTCATATCTAATCAAATCTATAAATTTTGTTAAACATATTTAAACATCAACTTTTCCTCACTGTTTCAGTACATGTGCATTTCAAAATAAATTTTCAAAGAGATATTTCAATTCTAGCTCTGATACCACCTGATGAAAAGCGAAAACTACTCAGGTGGTTCACCTCTCAATTCACCATATGAACCTGCAACTTCAAAATTTAATGTCAAGCTGCAGCTTCATAACCCTAAAAAAGGATCTTGGGACCTATGGGGCATGGGCCATTATGCTTCCTTGGCTCCACTCCATTGTCTAAATATATAACACATGTATCGAAAGCAAATTAAACAGAACCCATGGTCTTGGACTCAATACATGCGGCCCTCTTTTATGGTTTAATACCAGAATTAAAATAAAACAGAGATTTTCACAATCCCTTAACCAACAACGATGGTCACCTTGCTCGCTTGAAATCCCGGAACCTTTCTTGCCGAGTTTAAAGTCTCTACGGCTTTACTGTATGACGGCTTAACTCAAAATTGAATCCTTCACACAGGGTTTATACGCAGGAAATTATTAATCAAAGAATGTGTATTCAAGTGCGTTTAGTTCAAGACAAGCATCTAAATCACAACCGCCCTCTCTGTTGTTTATAACCCAACAAAATATGGATCGATTTTGTCGATTCCACATAGGAAACAGGATTCGATGCTACGGAATTTTATGCAGATATTTAACGCAAGATTTAAACATGTTGATTTCAAACCTTGAGTTCCGACTGTCTTGAAGTCGGGCTCCACCAATCTTAGTTTCGTATCAAAACCCACTTGGAATTTACGCAATTGCTAACAGAACCCGTGGAGTTTAAATAGAACCAAAGGAAAACGAGCCATAATTACATCCATTCTATCATATAAACATTTAATAAACAATCACGACATGAACTCACGATTCAGATAAAAACATGAACTATCTTAACACAGAGAATCCACACAACAATTTCACTATTATGTACAGAATATCAAATGAACAGATTTAAGGCATTTCAGCCTTAGCCCCAATCCCACTTCTGGTTACATTGTGTTTTCTCGCTCCTCCGTCATCACACACACGCAGATTTTCATTTATATAGAAATTTCCCAAGATCATGAATCGGTCGAACTTCCTCAAACGAACCCCTTAAGCTTCTGGCAGATCATCAGTTACAAAAACAATTTAATTATGTTTTAACAAATTTTGCCCCACTTTTGTGTGACCGTTCGCATACCCGTCTCTTCAACTTCATATCTGAATTTGAATTCAAATCGCTCAGATGCCCCTGCATCATCTCCCCTTGGTGAATTCAACCAGAATTCATAGGAGTGCTCAGTATTGAAATTCAGTTCAGTTTGGAGGGCCAGCATAATAGCGCAGCAAATCATCTTTGAGGCCAGCTTTCATCTCAATTATTTTGGGTTGTACGTGCATGTAATCCCAATTTATTCATTATAATAAAAGCTGAGAATTTTCCTTTTCATTGTGTTATTGGGTCGCAATTATCTATTTGTTTTTTTTTTACATGGAAATCTCATGTTAAATGAAAGATAATTTAACGATGAAATTTTGGTTGAGATAATTTTCCGACAAATTATGTAAAATATTATGAAAGGGATATTTCAAAAGATAGTGCAGATCTAAGTATCTTGAGTATGGACAAACTACTTGGGATATTTATAGCATATGAAATGAAGATTGAAGAGGAAAATGGCTCATACAATATAGAAACTGCATTTTCATCATCCAAGAAGATCTAGAAAGATAAGAAGGTATCCAAACCAAGCTCCAATTTGTGCAAAGAGGAAGATAGTTCCTCATCTGAAGAAGAAAGTGACAGTGATGAAGAAAACAAGGAAAGGGTATTATTTATTATTAAGTATAACAAGAAGGAAGCACATAACGAAGAAGAATAAATGACTGAAATCGAATTTTCAAAACGAAGCTATCAAAGTTATAAAATAACTAAAAATAGAAATAAAAAATGTCAATTCATTGGAAGCCAGATTGAAGGAGGTAAAAGAACAAGCCAAGAATCTCAACAAAAGGAATGAAGAAGAAATCATCAACCTCTGAGTAAATTTATAAGAATCCTTTGAAGAATCACTTAGGAATGAGTTAAAAGAAAGCAATGAGGCAAAGGAAGAACTACAAGCCCAAATAGTCTCTCTATGAAAGGAAGCAAAAAGGTATCAGAATAAGATTTCAAACCATATATAATGTTAATGTTGGAATCAGTACTTGGATTGTGACAAGCGCCTGACCAGACACATCTTAAGCTCAAGGGATTTTCTTATAATTTGATTGAGCTTTTTGGAAAGTGGTTGAAACTCACACACATTGAAAGGGATTTTGAGCAAATAAGAATCTCTCACACATATCAGGGCACTGGTATATGAAATGGTAGAAAAATTGGGTTTGTAGCTTGAAGCTTAGAAGAATGGAAGATAAACAGTGGATATGTAAAACATAAGCCCACTACTAAGAGGAAAAGGTGACACAAATTCCAGATCTGAAATGTATAGTGAAAGAATGCTTTTAAAAGACATACAAGAGTCTCACTCTACATTTAAAGAATCCCATTACAACGAATGTTTCTGACTAACATGACCTCATGAATCAGAAATGCTTGATGAATCAAGACAGACAAAAACATATTATCATGCATGCTAGATTAAAAGACTTATAAAAACATGAAAAAGGATTTAATTCCACCTCAAGGAATGTTTATGAACAATCTTCAATTCATACTGAATCAGGAAAGCTTGGAACAAGACTTACAAAAACAGATCCATATGTTTTGGAGGTTCACTAGACTTGTAAAAACATAAGATAGAAATTTTATGATAAATCTGGAAAGATAGATAAAGTATGTAAAAATAGAAGGGAAAACAATACATACACCACACAGTTTGTGAATCCTCAAGAGTGCATTTGGATATATTATAAACTCATAAATATTCAACATAATATACAATAAGTTGAACAACCAACGAACCATTTATTCCTCTGTCTTCTTTCTATTTATAATTTTACAATAGATCTGCCAACAAGGCTTAGACCTTCGGATTCTTTTCATAACAACTTAACAGAAAACAGATAAGAAGGAGAAAAAGTAGATTGTCTGTTATTTTTAGAAATTTATAATCCTAACAGAACTCTGATGGAATTAATCATATTGACAAACTTTCTTTGAGCTTTAAAAAGACAATGTTATTTGTTGATAGATGTCGAATTTTTAAAACCTTTACTGGCGGATTTTCTGTAAACTTGTGATTGTTCCTTGAATGTTAACTAGTGCATGTGGAAACGTGATGGTGCTGAGAGTAATGGTGGTGCGGGTCTAGTAGAAATTTGTTTCAGAGAAACTCTGATGTGGTTTCTTTTATTTGATTTCTTATTTGTCATGATAGGGTTTTGAAATAAACACGGAAAGAGTGTTAGAGTGGAAAAACTCTATAGATAGCTTTCAAACAAAAGGGTTGGGCATATGAAAGATATAAGGAGACATGTTGAATTGTGGGCCAGCAAGAGAAATAAAAGAGTGACAAATATGGAGGTTTTATGGGTTATGGAGATGGATTAAAAGAGATAGAGGAATTTTATTTTATTAGCGGGAGAGATTTTTAAATAAATGATGAGCAGGAGGAGAAACCCATTTATACATATATCAGAATCGTAGATCGAGGTCGGAACATTTAAACATAAGACACAAGCGGGAGGGAATGTGATTTGTGATGGGGATGATGACGTGGCAGGGAGGGGTGGTCCCACTTTATACCACAATCGAAAGAAGAGGGCGTTCGAGGAGCTAATGGACTTTGTGTTTTGCGATTTGTGATATCGAAAATCGAGGAGACCAACTTTATTGTATTTCGGGACTGTAGACTTATCGCATTTCGGGGATCAGAAAACTTATCGCATATCGAGGATCGGGGAAATGGGGCAACTAACATGAATGGATAACAATAGAATTTATGATATGTGATATGGAAGGTGATGTGGCAGGGAAAGGTCCCACTTTAATATCGCAATCGAGGAAAAGGGAAGGCGAAGGTGAATGGATGCAATGTGAAAATGTGATTTATGGTGGGGTAGGCCCCATTAAAGGCTTTTAAAAAAGGAAAGTGAAATTTTTGTTAAGTCGTGGTAATATGATATAAAGATGCCCAAATAATAATAAAAAGGATTTATAACGCATTTGAGGCATATAAAAGGGAAATATGGGTCCCATATGATACCGCAAATCGCATTTCAAGGGTTTTGTAGGAGACGACAATTGCAACGTGAATGAAATTTGAAACTGCGATAAGTCGATTGTGATGAAAGGGTAAGGGGTCCACAATGTTATTAAGTGCAGTAAGTGATATCACATATATAATATATGATATATTTAAAAGTTTTGTTGTGGAGTGGGCAGAGCTGCGGTAAAAGAAAAATGTGGTAAGTTTAAAAGGAAATACGATATGGTTGTTAATGGGTGGGCGGAGCTGCTTTTTAACTATAAAAATTGAATTTTAATAGTTGAAAAGGGACTTTGAAAGAAATGAGGCACTGGACTTTGGGTTTTTGGAAAAATGAAAGGTAAAAGAGGGAAAATGAAATGAATGAAGGCAGAAATGAAATTTTCTCATCATTACACTTTGGCAGCAACACTTTCTTCTTTAAATTGAACTGAAAAGGCAGATTGATTCCTTGGAGCTTTAACAGTCATGGATAAAATGATGAAACAACAAATCAAACCTAGACTCTTTTCGTGACCAGAATGTATTTTGAGAACTTGTTCGAAAAGAACAAATTTTGATCTAAGACTCAATGAAAAACTCCTAAAAGAGATATTTTTTATCGCTGATACATTGACACTAACATATTGGACTCAGAATTGGTTTTGGATTTTGTTAAAAAGTGATAAAGACTCATACATTTTGACTCTCCAGGGCTCTCCACCATAGGTTAGGAGACAAGAGAGGATCAAATACACGACTTACTATGATGAATAGACTTTCAAAAAATTTGAAAAATTATAGTGCTAACATATAGTATACTCCCATTTGATCTAGGAAATTGGAGTAAAAAATGCATTCAAATATAGAGTATCTAAATGGGGCATCAAAAAATACAAAAATTATATTTCCAAAAGGCTCGAAATGTGTTATTTGCGTATGTAAATTTCTTCCATTTGGACAACCTTTGATATCAATAACAACCATTTTCAACAAACACATCCTAGCTCACCATGTTGATAAAATATGTACAAATATATGCAAAGGGTCAAAGGTGTTAGACTCTCACATTAGAGGAAATTTCAGCGTAAAAGTGGCCTCATAAGGAAAAATAAAAAAATAATAGTTAAAATAATAGAATAAGAGTTATGAATTTTGGAGGGAAAAGAAGAAAAAAAAAATTAATTGTATTTTCGGCTTATCTCCTTATAGTTTTACTCAAATTTCATGTGTAGACACTCATTAGATGCGGAATTAAATTCCACATCCAATGAGTACCCATTATGCACTTTTGAGAAGACCCACATTGATAAAAATTGCATATACATCAAAAAACATGTTGAAACACATTTTTTTAATGTATCTGCATTTTTTATCAAGGTGGGTCTTCTCAAAAGTATGCATAATGGGTACTAGTTGGATGTGAAATTTATTTTTGCATCCAACAAGTATCTAAACTTGAAATTTGAGTAAAACATATAAAGAGATAAGTCAAAAATACAATAAAAAAAATAGTTTTTCTTCTTTTCCCTCCAAAATATTTACATGTACCTTTTTTTTTAATTTAAAGAATTTTGATTGGTTTACATATTATAACATGGAAATTACATGAAAATTTCATGAGCAATTTAAACTAAAAATTCCTTTAATAAACACTTCCATTACTAAAATATTCACTTAAAAAAATTAATATATCAAATTATAAAAACATTGAAAGTATATTCATTACATAAAATCAAAAAAAATAAAAATCATTTCAATTATAAATATGACCACACTTTAATTCATTATTATCAAACATTATTATTATTATTCCATTGAAATTATGGTAACATTAATTACTATCTTGAATGAAAAAAATAACAAAACCATGAATTATACAAACGAGACAACCTTGAGAAGAATTATATATATATATATATATATATATATATATATATATATATATATATTACTAACTTTATTAAAGTAAAAAAATATCATTGTGATTAATTTCTTACCAATATAATAAAAATCAAAAATCAAGCAACGCAAACCCACTGCCATTTGAAAGGAAAATCAGTAATTTACTATTAGTTCTAAATATTTTGACCCTTGAAAGCCCTTTTACGCATCCTAGAAGAAATATCCAATTATTAAAAGAGGTCATTTATTAAATGAAATTCATGTAATAATATAGTACCCTTTGGAATTAAAAGAACACAATTGTCCAAGAATAACCCAAAACCATATATAATTGAAGAAACTTTCAAATAAAAGGGCAAGCTTCTTACTCGAAGCCCTAAATCGCCACATAGTATAAGAAACAAGAAATTTATTTATCTTAACTGCTTGTTAAATTTGTATTTAGAAGATGAGAATGTGAATGAAAATGATTTTCTACGAGGAAGACTAAAGAATAATTTTCTATAAAGAAAGGCTACTACTAGATTTTCCTTTTCATTGTAATTTATATTTTTTTTAAATGAAAGAAGTTATCACTCACCGAAATTTTGTTAAATATTTATATTATGCTTTGAATTTAACGTAAGCTATTCTTGTGATTCATTAGTGCATTGGAACATTGTAAAAATTGAGTAACCTTATTGTAGATCATTCTTATCAATGGGTATTTGTTCTTATTCGATCTTGCTTAATATTTTTGTATGTTTAGGTACAAAAATGTTTCTTTTAACTGTGTTTTGCATACTATTCTCAGTTTAATGTTTGTGATGTGTAAAAATATTTTGTGAATGGCTTAAAAATTAATTATTACTTTGCATTTATTTTAATATTGCTATAAGTAAATTTGGTAATAAATATGGATTCTTGAGCTTCTAGGGTTAGCTCAATTGGTTGAGTCCCAGTCATTAAGGGGAAACAAGAGCGGGAGGGGTGATTCTTAGCTCTGATGGAAAAACAGAGATATAATTTGTGTGGGGAATGGGAACGACAACTAATAATCAAGCAGAGTTTATCGCTCTATGGCAAGGATTAAAACTAGCAATTAATCAAAATTCAGGAAAGCATTGTATTTGGTTACTCAATCATCGTCATTTGACGCTTTTAGGAGGCATTTTGTCACTCCAAAGAGCTCTCCTCCCCAATAGAAGCGAGGATTCTTCTCCAACTCCACCAATTTGATAAAGTTGAACTCATGCATGTGGCAAGGAAATTAAATTCCTCAGCAATTATATTTGCAAATCAAGAATCAAGGATGTCACAAGAAGTACAAGAAATTAACCATAATCAAACAATAAATACTCCTTTTCCATGAAAATCCAAGTTTGCATAACGGGATTAATAATCTCAATTGATGAGAAATCAACTAGAAGGGATGACAAATTTATTTTGAAGTGTGGGATAAGACATCACTTAAGGTCATTGAAACTGCGACTCAGATTGGTTTGGCGGCCAACTCTTATGGATTGTTATCGATTTCCTCCAGTGGTGTAGCCCTGGCATTTCATAACCAACACTTGGATGATGCTCTCCTTATCGTACTGCATGGAATATTTCAAGTCTTATGTTGGGCAGAGGATATTTAGAAAGTCGAGTTAGAATCATTTAATTCGCACTCAGTGGGAGTCACTTCCACACAGTTGGCATAGCAAGTGGTTCTTCTAGCGAGGATCTTTTAGTGATTTCTCCCTGCATTTATCATCACTGCATTCCATGGAGGAGGTACCAGACATCAGCGGTTTCACAAAATGTCAAGGTAGAAGGATCTTTCATACTTGCATCCGGTAAATTAGTATTAATACCCCCCTTTGGTCATGTTGTTGGGCAAGCTCTTCTCACTTTTTCCATCTCCAAGTTTCTCTTTACAACTTGGTGTCATAGTTGAATATACATGCCATGGATTCTAAGGGCTCTTCTTCCCACGATCTTAGACTCTGTGGATATCAATTTAATTCCGGATAAATTCCTTGATGCGATGGAGAGCATGCAATTGGGATATAAAACAAGGCAAGATGTGGAGAAGAATGCTCATTACTCATTGCAGCTAATTATCAATTTGAAACTTGATCTCATGCAAGCTAAACTTGATAACCTTCAGCATGAGTTAAGGATGGAAGTAGAAGACATTCACTACAAACTGGCAGAGATGGAGGAATTGTACACCATTGGACTGCAGTTTTCTCTAGAGGACCCCACAACACAAAAGGAGACAGTGAAGAGACGAGGCAGGTCAGCCCATGCCCCTGGCCACCTAGATTAATCGTATGATGATTGGCATAGTGTTACCCAATTTTGTTTATAATGCACTACAGATATAGTCTTTAGTTACGTTCTTTTGTTAGGATATATAGCAGGAATATTTTTAGAATTATAGGGAAAATATGTCATAAGCGTAGATTGCATGTGTATTGGACCTCAAAATCCATAGTTTTGATGGAGCTTTTTGGATTTTGCAAGGGTTATGCCATTTACTCCAAATTTTACCGCTTTTAATAGAAAACTCGCTACTCCCTTCTTTGAAGAAAAAAAAAATTCAATTATATGCTTTCCTAGCTTTGTTTAAATATGTTAGATGCAATATAGAGTTGTAGCCTACATTTTCAATTTTGAACTATTACTAGTTGGTTGTTAGTTACGTTAAAATTAATGTAATCTTTTGCACAATGAACTAATTTCATGTTACCATTTTCATTTGTATATGTTGACTGTATTTGCATTTTATGTTTTTATTAGTTTAGATGTTGGCATTTGCACATTAGTTAGTTGCATTTCCATTTATTTCATTTGAGAATCCTAAAAGGTAGAGTAGGATGCAACCTGTAAAACACTATATAGTAATGGCTACCAAGCCAAAATCCAAATGGATTTTCCTATATCAAACAAAATAGAATCTAATTGGACATTTATTCTAGGAATAACCCTTTTTTTTATGCTATAAATTTCACGTTATCAACAAATTATAAACTGAAATAACGATAAATACTATTTTTTGGAAATGGGCTATGACTATGTCTTCCCCCAATTCCAATGGTTGTTGTAGTTTTTATCACAGAGATTGATTGTCTATTATAAAATATGAATTTACAATTAAAAATCTCAGGACCAAGAATTCTACGCGTACCATTACCTCTTTCCGTAGGCAAAAATTGAAAGCGGTATGATTAATGAGCTTCCTTATGGTAGTGTTGTATACCAATAGAACTATTAGTATATGGTCATGTGAATATTACTTATATGTTCCAAGTCCCATAGGAACATTAAGAAATTGGAGTTCATACTCTTAGGGCCACAAGATAAGGAGATCTCGATAGCACAAAAAGGATTGGTCTCATATTTTTTGAAACCCTTAGGGGCCCAATAGGTAGGAGAGATGTAGTGAGCATTGAGGGCATCACAAATAAGGCTTGTTATAATGTTAAGGGCAAAACCAAAATCAACAACGATTTATTTGATCTTGAATTCATTATAATTTACCTTGATAAACAACGAGTTGACCATGTTATAATGTCATTCTTCAAATGTGAGGATGTTGGAAAGTTTTGAAGGAAAGGGATAGAGAATACCCCTGAGAAAATTTGAGGAAAAACTCTAAAAGGGACCCGATTATGCAATCCCTTTGTTCAAGTCACACCCTAAGGACATCCATAAAGGACATCATGGAAGTGTAAAATAAGATTCTCTATAAAAAGGAAGAGGAGAGAGGATACGACGGTCAAAGGCTTTTTTCGCCATTAACAAACCACTTTGATCCAATGAGAGGAAAAGGTGTCTTTAACATCCTGTACACTGAGAAGGGATTCAAACATGGATTGGTTTAGAGAGACACCTACCCAATGGACTAGGAGGATGGTGTCAAGATCAACAAGTCGCAGATGGAATTCAACAAAAGGTGTGCCCACTTTGGATGAGAAAGACTCATGGCTATAATACACTAAGGGGTGGATCCCAACTGTTATGCAACCAACTCACAAAACAGAAGAAAAGATAAATAAACGACTTAAAAAGTATCCTCTTTGAGGATGAAACCTGCTTTAAATTACATAAATGAACAATTCTTGGATGATATTTATGATAAGACCTCCTTGGTATATATAGGAGTCTAAGGGGTCACAATATAATCAAATCCTACATAACAATAATAATGTAAGAGCATAACAATAACAATAGTGAGCTTCTATGGGGCACAACAATAACAATAGTGGGGATACATGGGAACAACAATAACAATAGGGGACTACACTACAATAACAATAAGGGGGATACACTAGTATATAGGGACCTAACATGCCCCTCTCCTTCAAAAAAGTGTTGTCCTCAATGCTTGCGTAGTTCTATATTCTTATGTATAAAATTATCATCCTCCCATGTGGAATCTTCAGCGGGTAATTTTTTTCACTTTATGGGATACTCTAATATTAATTGATTTTGTAGCTATTGGGTTCTTGTTTTCATGACTGCTTTAGGCTCAAATATTTTTTCCTTATTTAAACACAAAACATAGAAAATTAGGTGTACTCGGGAAGATGCAAGTAGCTCCAATTTGTATGCCATAGTATCAATCTTTTGCAACACCTTATAAAGGACATATTCTAAGGGTCACAATATAATCAGAGCTTACATAACAATAATAATGTAAGGGCACAACAATAACAATATTGGGCTTCTATGGGTGTTAATTTTGGGAAACTAGGTCCAAACTCCATGTTGCACTGCTCATATGACAATGGTCATATTTTTTTTGGATTCCTCTTTCGGAGAGGTGCAATATTGATCTAAAGATCATCTTGATCAAATGAGAATAACTTTTATTTTCAATTTATTTTCCACATGTGCAAGGTTTGCCAAATTTGTAATGTAGGCTCACATGCCTGATAGATGCGTCACACACCCTCATTGATGGATATAAATTGGAGAGAATTGAAGGTCATCTCATCATCAACTCATCACACATTCTCTTATTCTAATCTGATTGGTTCAATAGCCTTTGGAGGTATTTTTCCCCTCACACGTGTGGAGTGAAGCTGCTGATTTATGTGGATCTATCTAGGGCTTTTTGTTGCGCGTTGACTGTGGTCAACCCTTGGTCGTTTGACCTCCAACTTCTGCCAAAAATCCAATTTTAGGAGGTTGTACAAATGGGCACTAAAATCGAGGAATTCTCGGTTGCTTGACCGAAGCCCTAATTTGTTGTGTTGACTTTTTTGTTGTTGCCCATGTTGACTTTTCTATGTTGTCTTTGGGTTGACTAGTGTTGACTTGTGATGAGTTGTATTTGAGGGATGTGAGTGTGACACATGGAAGATTGGTTGACCGAGAAATACTTTGTTGGTTGAAGCATCCTACTGACTGTCGTAACGCAACAATATCTCGTATCTTTTTTGGACAAAAGGAATTGTAAATCTAATCTATATTTGGCTTGTCTTCTATTGATCTATTATTGTGTTCTATCAGCATTTTACTTTCATGTTTATGTGATTTCCATTTTGTATCGGGTCTAATAAATATTGAATTAAAAGTGCATCAAGCATAGAACACCATGGTTATCTAAATTTAACATGGTATCAGATCTGAGGTGAAGACAAAGTCAAAGAGTCCAAGACAGTGTTAGAAGAAATATATGAAGGAATAAATCCTATCAAGGAAAAATGGCCTCCTCAACCTACAAGGGCTTTAAGGCTGATGATAAATTGACTGATAAGTCTAATTATCATGCATGGAAGATGTCCTTAGATTTGGTGCTAGAAGATCAAGATGTCATGGACTATGTGCAGGGGAAGATCCAAGAGCCTCCATCAAATGCAGTTTTTGCCATGAAGATGAAGTATAAAAAAGGGGAAATCAAAGAAAATATGATTATCCGGGATTCTATTCATAAGCACACGATTGCTTTAAATTTATGAGCTAAAGAAATCTAAGGAGATGTATGATAAGCTGGTGAGCCTGTTCAGGGCTAGCAATGCCATCAAATCCTCTTCTTCAAGAATCAATTGAAGAATATCAAGAAAGGTAAGGATGAATATATTCAATCCTATTTTATGAGGCTCACTAAAATCAGGAATAACCTCCTAGCTATTGGTGAGGAAATATCTGATCGAGAGATGTTTCTTACTGCACTCGGAGATCTCCCCCGTGATTGGCATGTATTCAATACCATTATTCTCAATAATAATGTGATTCCTGATTTTGATGAAATATTGACGAGATGCACCCAAGAGGAAACAATAATGATGGAGTATGCCTCTAATGGTAACGGAAGTGATCCTACTGCCTTCGTCTCTCATGCAAAGAAGAAGAACCATGGTGGCCGGAGAAATCAAAACCATGGTAGAGCGAGGCCCAAAGGAAGGAAGGGAATATGTTACACTTGTAACAAGACCAGTCACTATGCAAGAGAGTGCCCTAATATAAGGGACTCTCCTAGGGATTATGACAACAAAAACTCGAGAATAAATGGCAAGACCAACATGTTCCAAGGAAAAAGGAAGTCTCCCTCTGATCGTAGTGGAAATGGGCAACCTTTCAAGAGGTCAAGAAATTCCAGGAACGATGAGTCTAATGTTGTTGATAATAAGAGAAATGAATTTATTCTTGTATTTTCCCTCTTTGTTGCATCTCCACCCGACACCATGGATGTTTGGTTGATTGATAGTGGTGCTTCAAGGCACCTCACTTGTTATAAAGAAGCCCTTTCCAATTTGGTTGAGAAGGATATTAATCTAAAAAGTATCCTTGGATATAATGCCACCTATCATGTGAAAGGTACAGGGACTGTGACCTTCCATCTATCTCAAGGTGAATTCCTCTGATTACAAGATGTGTTGTACGTACTTGATTTGAAGAAGAACCTTGTGTCCATTTCGGCAATGGAAGACAAAGGGTTCAAGGTGGCATTTGTTGATGGAAAGGTACTTATCTGGAATAAGAAGTTCAAGGAATATCTTTCTATTGGTTTTAGAGTTGATACACTCTACCAGGTTGGAGGAAGTCCATTGAGGGCTATGACATGTGATACAACTCTTCAAACAGATTTATGGCACCGTAGGTTTTCACACATTCATTACAAAGCCCTTCCCGAAGCAAGGAAGGTGGTGATAGGGATGCCCGAATTTAGAGATGATCATAAAGGTATATGTCAGGGTTGTGCCGAAGGGAAGCATACAAGGGGACCATTCCCCTCAAGTGTCACAAATTCAACTAATATCTTGTATTTGATACATTCTGACTTATCTGGTATGTTGCCTGTGACATCCTTGGGAGGATTTTCCTATTACATGACTTTTACAGATGACTTCTCCTGCAAGACTTGGATATATTTTTTGAAGAAGAAGGACGAAGCATTCAAATGGTTCCATACCTTCAACTCCTTGGTGGAAAATCAAACCGAGAAGAAAATAAAAGTTATGAGGAGAGACAATGGGAAAAAGTATGAGTCAAATGACTTTAATGGCTTTTGTAGAGAAGCTGGCATTAAGAGGGAGACCACTTTGCATACACTCCTGAGAAAATGGTGTTGCTGAAAGAAAGAACAAGACGATTATGGAAGCTACCCACGCCATGCTATGTGACCAAGGTCTTCCGAAGTTTCTATGGGGAGAACCTATGAAAATTGTTGTGTATGTTCAAAATAGATGCCCGCATTCCGCTCTAGACTCCAAAACTCCCGAATAAGTCTTCTCTGATAAGAAACTGATGTTTCTCATTTTAGAGTTTTTGGTTGTCCTGTTTACTTTCATGTGCCGAATGAAAAGAGAAGCAAGTTGGATGCTTCTAGAAAGAAGGGATTGTTTGTGGGATACAGTGAAACTTGGAAGGAATATATAATCTATGTGCCTGGTCAAAGAGAAGTGCAGATATGCCATGATGTCGGCTTCAATGAAGATGTTGCCCTCAACAAAGTGAGAAATCTTCCTAGCTCCAAGGAAGACAAAGAAGAAGAAAAAGCAGAGAAGATGGAAGAGCCGAAGGATGACTTGATGCTCGATGTTGAAGGACCTATGGATCCCATTGATCCACCTCCAGAAAATAAGAGAAGACCCTCATGGCTTAGGGATACTCTCGAATATGCCGAGAGACATATTGCCCCTAAGGAGACATTCTGTGAAAGCAAGAAGTCGAAGAGATACCAAGGGTATCTAGCAACCATGATTACAATAGTGCAATCTAAGCCTGGAACATTTGAAGAAGTCGTAAAGCATCAAGTTTTGAAGTATTCTATGCACAAAGAGTATGAGTCCATTATGAAAAATGATGTCTGGGAAGTGGTCCTGAGACTAGAGGACAAATATGTTGTCACCTTGAAATGGCTCTATAAGATCAAGCATGGATCTGATGGAAGTGTTGAAAATTACAAGGCAAGATCCGTTGCACAAGGCTTCTCTCAAAAGGAAGGCATAGGTTATAATGATGTATTTTCACCCGTGGCTCGCTATAAAACCATCTGACCTATTATTTCCCTTGCTGCTACGCAAGGATGGGGTCTACAACAGATGGATGTGAAGACCGCTTTTCTGCATGGATCTATAAAGGAACAAGTGTATGTGGAGCAACCTCTGGGGTTTGAAGTCCGAGATAGAGACACCCGTGTATGCAGGTTGAATAAATCCCTCTATGGATTGAAGCAAGCCTACAGGGCTTGGTACGAGAGGATACATATCTACTTGATAAATTTGGGCTTCACTTGAAGTAATGCTGATCTGAACCTTTATTTTAAGTTTGATAGAGAAAGGCCTCTCATTTTGGTTCTCTATGTGGACGATCTCTTCCTGACAGGTGATGACCCTCTTATTCATCAGTGTAAGAGGGAGCTATCTTCCGAGTTTGAGATGAAACACCTAGGACTAATGCACTACTTCTTAGGCTTGGAGGTTTGGCAGAGACCATGCGAGATTTTCCTTTCTCAAGGAAAATATGTCGTGAAGTTGCTGGAGAGATTTGGTATGGTGGACTGTAAGTCTATGTCGACACCGATGGAACTCAACTTTAAGAAGTTGAGTGGAAACGTTGTTGGGCCCGTGTAGAAAATCCTACATAGTATCGACAACTTGTGGGAGCCCTAATGTTATTAGTGAACTCTTGTCTGGACATATGTTTTGCAATGAACACTTTGAGTCAACATATGGTTGATCCGCATCACATTCATTGGATTGGTGCCAAGAATCTATTGAGATATCTTCGGGGCACAATCAACCATGAGTTGAGATACACTGCCGGGAGTTTGAGACTCCATGGATATACTGATGTCGATTGGGCGGGCAATGTGTTGGATCGCAAGAGTGCATCTGGATGTTGCTTCACCTTAGGTTCTGCTTCAATATATTGGATGAGCAGGAAGTAGAAGTCGATGGCTTTAAGTATCGTTGAGGCCGAATACATTGCAACGAGTATGGCCTATTGTGAAGTTATTTGGTTGTGAAAGCTCTTCAGTGAGTTGTTTGGGCATGTGCTAGATACCACAGTTATCTTTTTTTATAACAAGAGTGGAATTTGTCTTTCTGAGAATCCCACTTTCAATGATCGATCCAAGCATATTGATATCAGGTACCATTTTATCTGGGATATGGTACAGTGAGGCACTATAAGGCTCAATCATATAGGAACTGATGAGCAAGTCACGGATATTCTCACGAAGCCCCTGGGGAAGGTCAAGTTCCTAACCTTCCGTGAGAAGCTTGGAATCGTGGAAAGACCCTATTCTAAGGGTCCTGATTTAGTTGGACTATGAGTTGTGGGAGCTCTAGGGGGCTTGGGGATAGCTTCTTGGAGCTATAAGCACATACGGGGCTAGGCTTGCTAAACCTTGTTGTGCTTTTGCCCCACCATTATGATATTGAGTTGGGTCGCCTCTCTCTGATTTGTGCCCCGCATGCATCCTACCCATGGAGTTTCAGACTCGTGGGAAGTACATCTCATTTGGCCAATGAGGTGGTAAATGTGGATAGAGACCAATAGCAAGACCAATGGACGCATCGGAGACTGTCATACTCTCTATGTCTAGGATGGCACATGTCCAACACCTTGATCCGGGATCAAGTATGATGAGGTTTTTACATCTAAGCTGACTTCGGGTCAGTAAACTAACTTTGGGTTAGTAGGAGACTCTTTTGATTCCAAGAGAGGTATTTACCTCTAAGATGACTTCAGGTCAGCTGTGTGTGATGTATTTTTGACTTGCCTTTTGTTCTATCTGAAATAAAAAGCCAACAAATCAAGTTACGGCAGGATGACGCACGATGTTTGGTGAAAGTACATGATGGTACTTGTGGACGGATGGATTTCTCCCTAATTGAGAGGGAGTGTTAATTTTGGGCAACTAGGTCCAAACTCCATGTTGCACTGCTCATATGACAATGGTCATATTTTTGTTTGATTCCTCTTTCGGAGAGGTGCAAGATTAATCTAAAGATCATCTTGATCGAATGAGCAGAACATTTATTTTGAATTTATTTTTTACATGTGCAAGGTCGGCCAGATTTGTAATGCAGGCTCACATGCTTAATAGATGTGTCACACACCCTCATTGATGGATATAAATTGAAAATACTTGGAGGTCATATCATCATCAACTCATCACACATTCTCTCATTGTGATCGGATTGGTTCAATAGCCTTTGGAGGCCTTTTTCCCCTCACACGTGTGGAGCGACGCTGCTGATTTCTGCAGATCTGTCTAGGGATTTTTGCTGCAGCATTGATTGTGGTAAACCCTTGGGCATTTGACCTCCAAATTCTACAAAAAATCCAATTTTAGGATGTTGTACATTTGGGCACTAAAATAGAGGAATTATGGGATGTTTGACAGAAGCCCTAATTTGTTGCATTCAATTTTAAGTTATTGCCTTGTTGACTTTTCTGCGACGTCTTTAGGTTGACTAGTGTTGGCTTGTGATGAGCTGTCTTAGAGGGTTGTAGGTGTGACACATGGAAGATTGGCTGACCGAGAAACACTTTGCTAGTTGAAGCATTTTGTTGACTGTTGTATCTCATATCTTTTCTAGAAAAAATGAATTGTAAATCTGATCTATATTTGGCTTGTCTTCTATTGATCTATTATTGTCTTCTATCAGCATTTTAATTTCATGTTTATGTGATTGCTATTTTGTATCGGGCCTAACAAAGATTGAAGTAAAAGTGCATCAAACATAGAACAACATGGTTATCTAAATTTAACAATGGAGCACAACAATAACAATATGGGGGATACATGGGCACAACAATAACAATAGGGGGTTACCCTACAATAACAATAAGGGGGATACACTAGTATTATAGGGACCTAACACCAACTCACCCAAGGTCTTCTAGATCATTTGGACTCTCTTTACAACTTTAAGACACTACCTAGGAGAAGAAACAACAAAAGCCTTACTTTTTTTCGTGGGGCAAGGAGACAGCCTCTTCTTCGTCTTTGTAAATGGAATCAAAGGAAAGCTCAAATGAAATCTCCATTTTCTTAGAAAATTTGCAATAGGGACCATGATATTCCATGGGGTCCTTGTATAATCCAAGTTTGATATCTTCTCCAACAATGGTTTTGTGTTTGAGAATTTGGTCGGTATGTCTTTTCTAATAATTCAATACTTTAACATTTTAGTAATCTTATATGCTATGTGTCCCAATTCTAGTATTTCCATCACATTATAGTGGTTCGGGTATAAGGGTCAATTTGAGTGTTTTCTCTAGCGTCAAGAATTGCTTCAAGTTTAAATTTTAATGGGGTACTTATGTTACCCCATATCCTATTGCACTTATGTTTGAGACTTGGATCTTATGTTGTTTAGGTTTTCACTCCACAACAATCACTTTGACATAGGAGATATTGATTGTAAATTTTGGATAGATAGAATGTTCTATGCTTAATGCAAATTTACTTCAATATTCTAGGGCCTGATACAATATAGCAATCACATAAACATGAAAGTAAAATGCTGATAGAAAATACCAATAGATCAACGGAAGACAAGCCAATAAAATAGATCATATTTACATATCTTCTTGTCCAGCAAAGATGGAGAATATTGTGCGTTACAGCAGTCAACAAGATGCTTCAACCAGCAAATTCTTTCTCAGGTCAACCAACCCTCCAAGTGTCACACACACAGCCCTCAAAGACAGCTCATCAAAAGTCAACATAATTCAACAAAAGAATCCCTCATCTAGATTTACGACATCCAGATTTCCGACATCATCCATATTTTCGGCATCCATATTTACCGCATCATCCATATATAGCATCTAGATTTATGTTATCATCCAGATTTACGACATCCATTTCCGGCATCATCCAGATTTTCAGCATTCATATTTACATGTGGGAGAGAGAGAAGCATCTTCTAGGCTGAACGAACCAATAAAATCATGAGGAATGTGTGTGATGATATGATGATAAAATTACCTCCAACTATCTCCAATTTTTGTCCATCTGTGAGGGTGTGTGACACATATGTTGGGCTCTCAAACCTACACTACAATTATGGTCGACCTTGCACATAAGTGGAATAAATTCAAAACAAATGTTCTGCTCATCCGATCAAGATGATCTTTAGATCAATCTTGCACCTCTCCAAAAGCGGAATCCAATAAAAATATTGGCATCATCATATGAGCAGTACAACATGGAGTTTGGACCTAGTTGCCCAAAATTAACACTCCCTCTCAACTAGGGAGAACTCCATCCACCAATTCCATCCAAACATCGTGCGCCATCTCGCCGCAACTTTCTATGTTGGCTTCTTTATTTAAAACGGTGAGTCACAAAGACATCACTCTCGGCTGACTCAAAGTCATCTCAGATGTTCTAAACCTCTATAGGACTTAAAGGAGTCTCGTACTAACCCGAAGTTAGTTTAACTAAGCCGAAGTCAATTAGAGGTCCAAAACCTCACTTCGACTCAAAAGAGTCATATACTAACCCGAAGTTAGTTTAACTGACCCGAAGTCAGTTGGAGGTCTGAAACCTCACTTGGACTCAAAAGATTCATTTACTAACCTGAAGTTAGTTTAACTGACCTGAAGTTAGTTGAACTGACCCGAAGTCAGTTGGACGTCCAAAACCTCACTTGGACTCAAAAGAGTCATATACTAACCCGAAGTTAGTTTAACTGACCCGGAGTCATTTGGAGGTCTGAAACCTCACTTGGACTCAAAATATTTATATATTAACCCAAAGTTAGGTTAACTGACCCAAAGTCAGTAGGAGGTCTGAAACCTCACTTGGACTTCATCCCAGATCAAGTGGTTGGACACGTGCCATCGTAGACATAGAGAGTACGGCAATCTCGAATGCGTCCATTGGTCTTGCTATTGGTCTATATTCACATTTCTCACCTCATTGGCCAAGATGAGAGGTACTTCCCATGAGTCTGAAACTCCATGGGTAGGATGCATGCGGGGCACATATCAAAGAGAGGTGAACCAACTCAATATCATCACAGTGGGGCGGAAGCGCACCAACAAGGTTCGGCAAGCCTAGCCCTGCGGTTGCTTATAGCTCCAAGAAGCCATCCCCAAGCCCCTAGAGCTCCCAGAGATTATAATCTAACTCAAGAAGGACCCTCAGAATAGGAACATTCCATGATACCAAGATTCTCACGAAAGGTTAGGAACTTGACCCTCCCCTAAGGGCTTAGTGAGAATATTTGCGACCTGCTCATCAGTTCCTATATGATCGAGCCTTAAAGCGCCTCGTTGAACCATGTCCCTGACAAAGTGGTACAAAATATCAATATACTTGGATCAATCGTGGAACACAGGATTCTCTGACAAACGAATCCCACTTTGGTTATCACAAAGGATAACGATGGTTTCTAGCACATTCCTGAACATCTCAATGAAGAGCTTTCGCAACCAAATAGCTTCACAACAAGCCATACTCACTGCAATGTATTCAGCCTCAGCGGTGCTCAAAGCCATTGACTTTTGCTTCCTGCTTATCCAAGATATCAAAGTAGAACCAAGTGTGAAGCAGCATCCTGATGTTCTCTTCCGATCCAGCACACTTCTAGCCCAATCGGCATCAGTATATCCATGGAGTCTCAAACTCCCGGCAGTGTATCTCAGCCCATGGTTTATCGTGCCCCAAAGATATCCCAAGAGATTCTTGGCACCAACCCAGTCAATGTGATGAGGATCAACCATGTGTTGACTCAAAGTGTTCACTGCAAAAAATATGTCCATATGGGAGTTCACTAAGAACATCAATGCTCCAACAAGTTGAAGATACTCAGTAGGATTTCCCAATGCGGGCCCAGCAGCATTTCCACACAACTTCTTGAAGTTGAGTTCCATCAGTGTCGACACTAACTTATAGTCCACCATACAAAATCTCTCCAGTAGCTTCACAATATATTTACCTTGAGAGAGGAAAATCTCACCAGGTCTCTGCCAGACCTCCAAGCCTAGGAAGTAATGCATCAATCCTAGGTCTTTCATCTCTAACTCAGAAGCTAGCTCCCTCTTACACTGATGAATGAGAGCGTCATCACCTGTCAAGAAGAGATCGTCCACATAGAGAACTAGAATGAGAGGATTTTCTCTATCAACCTTGAAGTAAAGGTTCGGATCAGCATTACTTCGAGTGAAGCCCCGCTTCATCAAGTAGTTATCTATCCTCTTGTACCAAGCCCTAAGGGCTTGCTTCAACCCATAGAGGGCTTTCTTCAACCTGCATACATGAGAGTCTCTATCCTGGACTTCGAACCACGGAGGTTGCTCCACATACACCTCTTCCTTTATCGAACCATGCAGAAAAGCGGTCTTCACATCCATTTGATGGAGAATCCATCCTTGCGTGGCAGCAAGGGAAATAATAGATCGGATGGTGTTATAGCGAGCCATAGGTGCAAATATATCATCATAGTCTATGCCTTCCTTTTGAGAGAAGCCTCGGAAAACGAATCTTTCCTTGTACTTTTCAACACTACCATCAGATCTATGCTTGATCTTATAGAGCCATTTCGAGGTGACAACAGCTTTGTCCTCCGGTCTCGGGACCACATCCTAGACATCATTCTTCATAATGGAATCATACTCTTTGTGCATATCATCCTTCCAAACTTGATACTTTACGGCTTCTTCAAATGATCCAGGCTAAGATTGTACTATCGTACTCATGGCTGCTAGATACCCTTGGTATCTCTTCAAATTCTTTCTTTCACAGAATGTCCCCTTGGGGCCATATGTCTCTCGACATCCTCGAGTGTATCCCTGAGCCATGAGGGTCCTCTCTTCATTAAAGGAGGTGGATCAATAGGTTCCATTATTTCTTCAACATCGAGCATGATCTCATCCTTCGGCTCTTCCGGCTTCCCTGTTCTTTCTTCGTTGTCTTCCTTGGAGCTAGGAAGATTTATCACTTTCCTGAGGGATGCATCTTCATCGAAGGTGACATCGTGGCATATCTCCACTTCTCTTTGACCAGGCACATAGATCCTATATGCCTTTGAAGTTTCATTGTAACCCAAAAACATCCCTTCTTTCCAGAAGCATCCAACTTGCTTCTCTTTTCTTTCGGCACATGAATGTGGACAAGACAGCCAAAAACTCCAAAATGACAAATATCAGGTTTCTTACCAGAGAAGACTTCTTCGGGAGTTTTGGAGTCCAGAGCGAAATGCGGGCATCTATTTTTTACATAAACAGCAGTGTTTGCAGCTTCTCCCATAGAACCTTTGGAATATCTTGGTCACATAGCATGGCACATGAAACTTCCACAATGGTTCTATTCTTTCTTTCAACAATGTTATTTTTCTCAGGAGTATACATGGTTGTGATCTCCCTCTTAATGTCATCTTCTTTGTAAGAGTCATTGAACTTGTTTGGCTCGTACTCAGTGTCATGATCGGTCCTCAAAATCTTGATCTTATTTCCTGTTTGATTTTCCACCAAGGCCTTGAAAGTATGAAACCATTTGAATGCTTCATCCCTCTTCTTAAAGAAATATATCCAGGTCTTGCGAGAGAATTCATCTATAAAAATCATATAATAAGAACATCCTCCCAAGGATGTCACGGGAAGCATATTAGATAAATCAGAATGTATCAATTGCAAGACATCAGATGTCTTTGTGACACGTGAGGGGAAAGGTCCCCTTGTATGATTTCCTTCGGCACAACCCTGACATAAACCTTCATGATCATCTTGATCTTCTAATGCCAAATCCAAGGACATCTTCCATGCATGATAATCAGATTTTTCAGTCAACTTATCATCAGACCGTTGGTCCTTGACAAGACTTCTTCTTCGGTGATTTATTTTCACACTATCTTGGGCTTTATCTTCACCTCAGCTCTGATACCATGTAAATTTTGGATAGACAGAATGTTCCATGCTTAATTCAAATTTACTTCAATCTTCTAGGGCCCGATACAATATAGCAATCACATAAACATGAAAGTAAAATGTTGATAGAACATACCAATAGATCAAAAGAAGACAAGCCAATAAAATAGATCAGATTTACATATCTTCTTGTCGAGCAAAGATGTAGAATAGTGTGCGTTACGGCATTCAACTTGATGCTTCAACCAGCAAAGTCTTTCTCAGGTCAAAAAACCCTCCAAGTGTCACACACACAACCCTCAAAGACAGCTCATCAAAATTCAACATAACTCAACAAAAGAATCCCTCATCCAAATTTCTGGCATCCAGATTTCTAGCATCATCCATATTTCTAACATCTAGATTTATAGCATCATCCATATTTATGACATTTAGATTTACGACATCCATTTCCGGCATCATCCAGATTTACGACATCCATTTCTGGCATCATCCAGATTTACGGCATCCATTTCTGGCATCCATATTTACACATGGGAGAGAGAGAAGCATATTTTTGGCTGAACGAACCAATCAGATCATGAGGAATGTGTGTGATGATATGATGATAAAATGACCTCCAAGTATCTCCAATTTATATCCATCGTGAGGGTGTGTGACACATATGTTGGGCTCTCAAACCTACATTACAATTCTGGCTGACCTTGCACATGAGTGGAATAAATTCAAAATAAATTTTCTTCTTATATAATCAAGATGATATTTAGATCAATCTTTCACCTCTCTAAAAGAGGAATCCAATAAAAATATTGGCATCATCATCTGAGCAATACAACATGGATTTTGGACCTAGTTTCCCAAAATTAACACTCCCTCTCAACTAGGGAGAACTCCATCCACCAGTGCCATCCAAACATCGTGCGTCATCCCGTCATAACTTGATTTGCTGGCTTCTTTATTTCAAATAGTGAGTCAAAAAGACATCACTCTCGGCTAACCCGAAGTCAGCTCAGAGTTCTGAAACCTCTATAGGACTCAAAGGAGTCTAATACTAACTCGAAGTTAGTTTAACTGACCCGAATTTAGTTGGAGGTCAATAACCTCACTTGGCCTCAAAAGAGTCATATACTAACCTGAAGTTAGTTTAATTGACCGGAAGTCAGTTGGAGGTCTGAAACCTCACTTGGACTCAAAAGAGTCATATACTAACCTGAAGTTAGTTTAACTGACCCGAAGTCAGTTGGAGGTCCAAATTGTTGGGTGTGGAGCCTGATTTTCATCCTGATTCAGAGATCCTTGTTTTAGCCAGACGTATACCCCAGGAAAACTGTACACCCCTGCAGTGTGGGGGGGGGGGGGAGTGTGGGGGGGCCTTGTCCCCCCCGCGGGGTCCGGGGGGGCTGACCCCTAGGCTGGGGGGGTCTAGGGGCCAGCAATCCCTCGACGAGGGTTTCGGGGGCAGCGCCCCCGAAGCTAAAAACAGATGTAAATTTGCCTTATAAAAGTATAGTAATTTCTAGTCAATCTGGATCGTTCATTGGCCGGATGATATGACGATAGAATTTATGTTTAGTTTAGGGTTTTTTGCCTTAGAAGGTAACCCCTCCCTTGTATGAGGGTATTGTATTGCGGTTGTGTATTTTGCGTGTATTCTCAGAGCGAGAAACAAATAAGGAGACTGTGAGAGAGAAAAAAGGATATTACAGCAGATTTTTTGTAGGTTGTGTCTCTTTATTTTGCTGGATAATAGAAAGGAAGGACTGGTTGTTCGAGGTGGACGTAGCCCAAACTGGGTGAACCACGTATACCTGTGTCTCTCTGGTTTTATGTGTTTTGTGTGCTTGAGTTTTTCGAATATTTTATGTGTTGCATTGCTCTGTAATGTATAATTTTCTAACACAAACCTCACTTGGACTCAAAAGATCCATATACTAACCCGAAGTTATTTTAACTAACTCGGAGTCATTTGGAGGTCTGAAACCTCAATTGGACTCAAAATATTCATATACTAACCAGAAGTTAGTTTAACTGACCTGAAGTCAGTTGGAGGTCCAAAACCTCACTTGGACTTGATCCCAGATCAAGTGGTTTGACATTTTTCATCCTATACATAGAGATTAGGACAATCTCTGATGCGTCCATCGATCTTGATATTGGTCTCTATTCACATTTCCCACCTCATTGGCCAAGATGAGCAGTACTTCCCATGAGTCCGAAAATCCATGGGTAGGATGCATGTGGGGCACAGATCAAAAAGAGGTGAACCAACTCAATATCATCACGGTGGGGCGGAAGCACACTAACAAGGTTCGGCAAGCCTAGCCCTATGGTTTCTTATAGCTCCAAGAAGCCATCTCCAAGCCCCTGGAGCTCCCAGAGCTCATCTTCTAACTCAAGCAGGACCCTCAGAATAGGATCGTTCCACGACTCCAATATTCTCATGGAAGGTTAGGAACTTGACCTTACCCAAGGGCTTAGTGAGAATATCCACAACCTGCTCATCAGTTTCCATATGATCGAGCTTTAGAGCGCCTCGTTTTACCATGTCCCTGACAAAGTGGTACATAATATCAATAAACTTGGATCGGTCATGGAACACGGAATTCTCTGACAAACGAATCCCACTCTGGTTATCACAAAGGATAATGGTGGTATCTATCACATGCCCGAACAACTCACTAAAGAGATTTTACAACCAAATAGCTTCATAGTAGGCTATACTCGTTGCAATGTATTCAGCCTCAACGATGCTCAAAGCCACTGACTTATGCTTCCTTCTTATCCAAGTAATCGAAGTAGAACCAAGTGTGAAGCAGCATCCAGATTTGCTCTTGCGATCCACCACACTTCCAGCCCAATCAGCATCAGTATATACATGGAGTCTCAAACTCCCAACAATGTATCTCAACCCATGGTTTATCGTGCCCCAAAGATATATCAACAGATTCTTGGCACCAACCCAGTGAATGTGATGAGGATCAACCATGTTTTGACTAAAAGTGTTCACTGCAAAACATATGTCCGGATGGGAGTTCATTAATAACATCAATGCTCCTATGAGTTGACGATACTTGATAGGATTTCCCAATGCGGGCCCAGAAACATTTCCACACAACTTCTTGAGGTTGAGTTCCATCAGTTTCGACACGGACTTACAGTCCACCATACCAAATCTCTCCAGTAGCTTTGCAATATATTTTTCTTGAGAGAGGAAAATCTCGCCAGGTCTCTGCCAAACCTCCAAGCCTAGGAAGTAATGCATCAGTCCTAGGTCTTTCATCTCGAACTCAGAAGCTAGCTCACTCTTACACTAATGAATGAGAGGGTCAGCACCTGTCAAGAAGAGATTGTCCACATAGAGAACAAGAATGAGAGGATTTTCTCTATCAACCTTGAATTAAAGGTTCAGATCAGCATTACTTCGAGTGAAGCCCAACTTCATCAAGTAGCTATCTATCCTCTCGTACCAAGCCCTGGGGGCTTGCTTCAACCCATAGATGGATTTATTCAACCTGCATACATGAGAATCTCTATCCTAGACTTTGAACCCTAGAGGTTGCTCCACATACACATCTTCCTTTATTGAACCATGCAGAAAAGCGGTATTCACATCCATCTGATGGAGACTCTGTCCTTGCGTGGCAAAAGAGGAAATAATAGATCAGATGGTGGTATATCGGGCCATAGGTGAAAATATATCATCATAGTCTATGCCCTCCTTTTGATAGAAGCCTCAGGCAACGAATATTTCCTTGTACTTTTCAACACTACAATCAGATCCATGCTTGATCTTATAGAGCCATTTCGAGGTGACAACAGCTTTGTCCTCTGGTCTTGGGACCACATCCCAGACATCATTCTTCATAATGGACTCGTACTCTTCGTGCATAGAATCCTTCCAAACTTGATACTTTATGGCTTCTTCAAATGATCCAGGCTCAGATTTTACTGTTGTACTCATGTCTGCTAGATACCCTTGGTATCTCTTCGGCTTCTTGCTTTCACGGAATGTCTCCCTTGGGGCCATATGTCTCTTGGCATCCTCGAGAGTATCCCTAAGCCATGAGGTTCTTCTCTTCATTGAAGTAGGTGGATCAATAGGGTCCATTGGTCCTTCAACATCGAGCATCATCTCATACTTTGGCTCTTCCAACTTCCATGTTCTTGCTTCATTGTCTTCCTTGAAGCTAGGAATATTTATCACGTTCCTGAGGGAAGCATCTTCATCGAAGGTGACATCATGGCATATCTCCACTTCTCTTTGACCAGAAACATAGATCCTATATGCCTTCGAAGTTTCACTGTAACCCACAAACATTCCCTTCTTTCCAGAAGCATCTAGCTTGCTTCTCATTTCTTTCGGCACATGAATGTAGACAGGACATCGAAAAACTCTAAAATGACCAACATCAGGTTTCTTGCCAGATAAGTCTTATTCATGATTTTTGGAGTCTTGAATACAAATATTTCAAATCACATTTGTTTGACATTATAGTCCTTCACAAGAGGTAAATTCTTGTAATTTAAAAGGAGAAGGAGAAACTAGTGGAGCAGATCCACGATCCTTGGGATCTGGATCTCCTGTGATCTTGATATAAGAAAAGACACTAGAAATCCTAGACTTAGGTAGTGTAGTGAAACCACCTAAGGAGTTGAGAAATACCCATAACTTCCCCACTCGAATAATACCTCCTGACCAAGAAATACCTGAGAATTATTGGCAAATATTCAATCAGATGGAAACTCAGGCACAACAAAACCAAGCCTCGACATTAGAATATCCTATTATCGATCTGGTGGTTAATGCCCCGATGAAGGCCATCCCTTTATATAATATTCCAACTTTCCATGGGATGACTTAAAATGACCCAAATGCCTTCTTATTTTAATTTGATGCCTTCTGCAGAGGGTATGATTACACCACCGATCCACAAAGATTAAATTTGTTCCCTTTTACCTTGAAAGGGGCATCATTACGATGGTTTATGGGCTTAGGAGGGGGCACTATCAATTCTTGGGATGTAATTAATAATTTCTTTCTTAAAAAATATCAATATTATTGTCAATCTAGGGATTTAAAAGATGAAATATTTAAAATGACTGCAAAATACAATGAAACTTTAGGAGTACGTTGAGATATTTCAGTGCAACTTACAAAAATCCCCATACACTACCTTACCAAAAGAAGTATTAAAAGGTACATTGATAAAACGCATGAAAGATGAGTGGATAGAAACGTTAAATTTAATGGGTCAAGGTGATATTTATCAGGAATAATATTACAACATTGTTAAACTGTGTATCAGGTATTCACGTGGCAGCACACGAGCCAGATCTGGAGTACGAGATCCCCTCACCAGGATCAGTAAAACCACTGGAGGAGGTGTAATGCACACAAAGATTAGTAATATTTTAGAAGATTTTAAAACCAACATTTTGGGCACACTGACTACAGAATTAGATGTTTTATAGGCTAAGAAAAATCAAGCTAACGCAGAACGAGCATTGGCCATATCGTGTCCACGATTCTAGAAGAAGCACATGGATATGGAATTCTCGAGGGATACAGTTCGAACCTGCGCTATTTGCACTAAAGAGCATTCAAAGGATCAATTCCCATCACTTTCTGGATTAAAATTTGTGCTCAAGGAAGCCGAGGAGGAAACAGAACTTGTATACCTAATGGTTGAACGTCGATAATGGCAATCATGCCCTCCAGGTATGATGCAAGACCCCTCCTTATTTTATTATGGAAAATACATGCAACAGCAAAATCCTGGAAATGCATGGCAGGCACAATCGCCCTTTAAATCCACCTGGAAATCCTAGTTATATCTGACTTCACCATGGATGAACCCATCATGGCCAAATCCTCAATATCCTACCCCATTATGGAAAAATCCAATCACTAACTCCTATCCCTCACAATGGTCAAACACACCTAAACAAAACTCGATGTGGCCTCCAAACTGGCAGTGTCCTGCGGGATTGGTAAGTCCACCCTTGGGGCCGATCCCTCAATCTCAACCCACACTACCAGCTCCATTTCAGTTACCTCCTAATCCTCAGCCTTTGATCCGTCCTCAACTGCCAACTCAATCGAATCCTAACCCCAACAATAGACCTGTCCAATTCATCAAAAATCTAGTCTATGGACTAAATTCAGTGGGATGTAATGAGCTTTGAATGAGGTCTAGGCGCATTGTTTCTCCAGCATAAAATCAGAACGATCAAGAAAGTCGTAAAGAAAAGCAGACTATAGCAAATCCCTCGACTGTAGTTATCACGGAAATGGAACCAGCAGAAACCGCAGTCGATCAACAAAATTTTGAGAAAATAATAGCCACCCCTCTCCATTTCCTGAAAGACTCGTGATCACCAAGCCAACAGTTTACCCTGAGGTTGATATTGTAGGGGAGTTGAAAAACTTATGTATAAATATTCCACTCCTGCAGGCTATACGAGATATCCCGATCTATGCGAAAACAATCAAATAATTATGCGAGAAAAATCCTGGGAGAAAACCAAAAGATTCACCCACAGTTCATGTTGTAGGAATACTATCTAACCTCATCCTAGTAAAACAGGTCCTTGTTAAGTATGACGATCCAGGAAGTCCAGTCGTAACTATCCAAATACATGGTTGCACTTTCTCGAACACACTGGTAGATTTAGGAGCAACCATTAATTTGTTGACTTATGAGACTTGTTGTAGAAATTAGTATACACTAAGCATGCATACATCCAGATTCCCCCGATCTCACAATATTTAACTTCTTGCAAAATATAGAATCATTCCATTGTTAATATTTTGCAGAAAATTAATTACAAATACATGTGAAGCATAAATAAAAACAATCGCACATAACATAGTTGTTTAATGGGAAATCCTGAAGCTAAAAACCCCAACTATCATATATTATGTATCATGGAGATCATGTAACAATCTCATACAAAGCTTAGTACATCAAGCTCTCAATACAATCAATCGTCACACACTCACATAGAAGAAATCTGCAAATCCATGCACCAATCTCTACCCTCCTGCTAGCCTGCCTCCACTGTGCAATCCCTGTTGAAGAATAGCTCTGAATGAATTCGAATTACCCTTGCCTTGACTGCGCAATCCTCATTAGCAACTCCAACGTGTTTGTGGTGCAATCAATGCATCACTATAGTCACAACAGATAGTCCATCTTGTCCTTTCACCTATCTCTCCACTGGGTCTCCACTTTGGGTGACACCTTTGTGATTATTTATTATATTATTCGATTGATTAATAGAATCATGTTGTGAATTAATTAACTAATTAATTCACACCACTCTCCTAGTTTATATCATTAGAGTTAGACTAGATACAACTAGCTCAACTGAGTCTAACTGAGTTAAACTGAATACAACTCCATGAACTACTCTTCCAACTCTGTCATAACTTTTCCACTTCAGTTCTAACTGAGTCCTCCATGCATGAACCACCAAGTTCCCTTGGGAATTGTGTAATTCCCTCAGCCCACTTATTTTCCAAATCCGTGCAATGAAATTAAGTGCTCCAAGAGAATACGTTGTTGTTTATTGTCAAATTATTATTAAGAGCTAATAATAATTGACACTTCTATTTTTAGATCGATGATCTATAAATAGACTTCGCCCAGTATTCTAAAAATAGAATTTCATCTATTTTTCCAACTTGATCAACCATCCATAAATAGCATCCTGCAACTTCTAAAATATGATCACCATGTATAAAAATAGACATAGTCTAAAAATAGACTTGCACCAAAAATAGCCTGCGGGCCCACTTAGTGAAGGCGACTCTTTTCACTAAGCTCATCATCTTGTTGAATCTCAACACTCCCTCTCAACAAGATAGGGATTATCCTTCACCCCGATCCTGCCTCTATGGTATTCCAATTTTCTCCTGGTGAGCGCCTTTGTCAATATCTGCATCTTGATCCTCCGTAGGAATGTAGTGAAGCAACATGATCTTCCGCTGCACACAATCTCTGATATGATGATACCGGATATCAATATGTTTAGACCTATCATGAAACACAGGATTAACTGAGAGTTCAATGCAACTCTGATTATCACAATGTATCACTGTGGGATCTAAATGTGAACCGAACAAACCGACCAGGATCCTCCTCATCTAGATAGACTCACATGCAGCTTGACTTGCTGTCATGTATTCTACTTATGCTGAACTGAGTGCCACGGATCTTTGTTTCTTGCTGTACCAAGAAACTGTCGTAGATCCGATACTGAAAATCCCTCCTGATGTGCTCTTTCTGTCTGTTGGGTTGCCTACCCAATCTGCATCCGTGAATCCATACAACTTCACCTCATCCGTCTATTTGTACCATAAACCATACTCAGATGTGCCCCTGAGATACCTCAGGACATGCTTGCCTGCCTTCCAAAAGAGCTTGGTAGGATTAACCATCGCTTGTGAAATCTAGTTCACTGCATAGCATATGTCCAGTCTTGTATTGACTAAATACATGAGCGAACCCACCAACTGTCGATAAACAGTGGCACCCACTACCTCTGCCGATGTAGCATCCTCTTTCCTCGAATTTCCTAGAAGAGGAGTGTCGATAGGCTTGCATCCTTGCATGTGAAACTTCTCCAGTATCTCCTGGGAATACTTTCCTTGAGACACAAACAATTCACCTTCCCGCTGCCATATTTCCAATCCAAGGAAATAATGAAGGAGGCCCAAATCCTTCATCTCAACCTCCTTTGCAAGATCTACCTTGCATGAGTGTATCAACTGCTCATCACCTGTTAGTATTAAATCATCAACATAAAGAACAATGATTAAAAGCTTACCCTCCACCACAATTTGGTACAAGTCCAGGAAATAGTTGTCGATTCGAGTGTACCAAGCACGTGGTGTTTGCTTCAGCCCATATAGCGCTCTTTTGAGCCTGCACACATACGACTCGCTGTTGTAGATCTCAAATCCCTCTGACTGCTCAATGTACACCTCTTCCTCAATGATCCCATTAAGTAACGGAGTCTTCACATCCATCTGATGAATGTTCCAACCCATATGCGCTGAGAGAGCAATGATGGTCTGTATGGAAGAATATCGTGTGACAAGTGCAAAGGTTTCTTCATAGTCAATTTCCTTGATCTGTGAGAAGCCCCAAGCAACAAATATTGCCTTATAATTCTCGACTCTCCCATCAGCAGCTTTCTTTACCTTGTAGATCCATCTTGATCCTACAACTGATTTTCCCACCAGCCTTGGAACAATATCCCAAGCATTGTTTCTGACAATGGAGTCATACTCCTCCACCATGGCATCTACCCATGTGGGCTCCTGCACTGCTTCTTCAAAAGAAGATGGCTCTGTCACGATACACTTGCTCATAAGAGCCATGTATCCAGTAAATCGTTCAAGTGACTGTCTCTATCTGCGCTGTGATGTAGGGACTCCTACATTCTGTGCCGCATCAAGCATTAGTCTCTCAACTTTTGTGGTCCACTTTCTACATTGTCTAATGTTTGGTTCTGCATGAGTGGACTCCTCCACTCCATGAATCTCCTCCTATGGTTGATCCACATCTAGAGGCTCACCTTTGGGAACAAGAAGTTCCTCCTCTGCATGCAAGTGTAGCTCCCTCTCAAGTAACAACTTCATGGCTTTCACCTCATTGAATTTTATATCCCGTCGCACCACAGTCATCCGACTATCTAGAAAATACACATGATAATTATGGGTTGTTACTGTGTATCCCACAAATATCCCAACTTCTGCAGTCAGCTCCAACTTCTTCCTGGCGTCCTTTGTCACATGAATGTAAACAGATGAGCCAAAAATATTCAAATGAGAAATATCAGACTTCTTACCAATAAAAGCTTCTTCAAGTGTACTCATGCCAAGTACTCTATGAGGACAACGATTTCGCACATAAACCACAGTGTTGCATGCTTCCGCCCACAAGTGCATCAGTAGGCCCTGGTCATGCAGCATCGCTCGTGTAGCACCCATGATCGTTCTGTTCTTCCTCTCCACAACCCCATTCTACTATGTGTTATGAGGCGTTATGAGTTCTCTTTGAATTCCTTCTTTTCTACAGAAGTCTTTGAATTCGCCTGAGATGTATTCACCACCATTATCGCTCCGTAGAGCTTTCACTTGCTTCCCCGACTCCTTCTGCACCAATGCTTTGAATTCACAGAACTTTGAGAATGTTTTGCTCCTCTTCTACATGAATAAGATCCATCATCTACGAGAATAGTCATCAACAAATATAACATAATACCTGTGTTTTGCTATTGAAGCAACCGAGAAAGGTCCACACACGTCTGTGTGAATTCTCTCCAGGATCACCGAAGCACGATTCTCCTTCTCATGAAAGGTGGTCTTCACAAACTTACCCATAGTACATCCCTTGCATTGATCTGACTGCGCAAGAGTACTGTTGGGAAGTCCAGTAGAAATCTGCTGCAAAATCTTCAAAGTGCCATGGTGAAGATGGCCCAATCTCCTGTGACATAATTCGCCCTCATCCTGGCTCACCACTTCTTCTGCTTTGCCCACCATTGCAGCGCAACCATCTACCTCCAACTTGTAGAGATTCTTAATTTGAACCCCTATCTTCTTGGTTTGACATAACCTTTGTCTTCCAACATTGCGACCGACACCAAGTTCTTCTTCAGACCTGGAACATGCATAACATCCTTCAACAAGAATGGATTACCAGAATCCCTCTCAAAGGTAATGGTCCCAATTTCGGTTGCACTGTACCGACCATCGTCGCCCATCTCTATATGCATCTGGAGGTCCTCCTCCTCCAAGTCACTAAACAACTCCTTTTCTTTTGTCATATGGAAAGACACCATTATCAAGATACCACACCAATCCCATATAGCTTGAAACCAAGCATGTGATCAAAGAGAAATCAAGTTCAAATTGCGAGGCTAAGGCCTCTCCAGCTGCAGCTCCAGCAGCCTTCATTTTATTCTTCTTCTTCTGAGGGAAGTTAGTGGCGAAATTCCCATGTTCGTGATAGTGAAAACACTTCACTTTGGACAAATCCTCCTTCTTGCCTTTAGCATCAGATTTTGAAGGAAATTTCTTCCCCTTCCCTTTCCTTGCTTTGGCAGCCAAAGCGCAATTCTCTTCATCTTCAATCTTCGATGAAGAGCCATCCCTGGTACCCCGCCTTATCTCCTCCTGCACAAGATCCAACCAAAGTCGCTCCCATCCCAGCAGTGTCTCTCGTCCATTGACAGAGTCTTCATAGCTATGCCAACTCTTCGGAAGCCCAAGGAGAGCCAAGCTCACCAATTCTTCTTCATCAAAAGTAACTCCCACACTTCCGAGTTCATCCTTGCAGTGGACAAACTTTGTGAGGTATTTTGGAATATTGTCGCCAACTTCCTCTGGTTGCTTCTGCTTTGGACTAAATTTTTCAAAGCCTTCCACATTAAGAATGGAGTGGCTTTCCCATGAAGGCTGGACACAATATGGTCCTTCACACCTTCCAACAAAATTCTTCTTGTCTTTGCTATCTTCTTTTTCCATGCGTCAAGTAATGCAGCATAGCTAGATCTCGGCTTAGGAACATCGCTATCGATGAACTCCTTCATTCCATTATCCTCCAGCACCGCCTTCATCCTATCCTTCCAGGCTATGTAATTCGAGCTCCCATCAAGGGAATACTCCAATCGCAACCCATTGAAAGACATTTCAATGTATACTCAACTTCTGCACCAAGAATCTTCTGTAGCAAATTCGAATTGTCCACCAACACAAACTCGCTAATTCTTCACAATTGCAATCTCCAAGAATTAACACTCCTCTAATACCATGTAGAAATTAGTATACAATAATCATGCATACATCCATATTCCCCTGATCTCACAATATTTAACTTCTTGCAAAATATAGAATCATTCCATTGTTAATATTTTGTGGAAAATTAATTACAAACACATGTGAAGCATAAATAAAAACAATCGCACATAACACAGTTCTTTAACAGGAAAGCCTGAAGCTAAAAACCCAAACTATCATATATTATGTATCATGGAGATCATGTAACAATCTCATACAAATCTTAGTACATCAAGCTCTCAATACAATCAATCGTCACACACTAACATAGAATAAATCTGCAAATCCATGCACCGATCTTTTCCCTCCTGCTAGCTTGCCTCCATTGTGCAATCCCTGCTGAAGAATAGCTCTGAATGAATTTGAATTACCCTTGCCTTGACTATGCAATCCTCATTGGCAACTCCAATGTGTGTGTGGTGCAATCAATGCCCTTTCACCTATCTCTCCACTGGGTCTCCACTGGAACTGACATGCACTGTAGTTAACTGTTATATTTTTCAGTTGATTAATGAGTTATTATTTGTGAATTAACTAACTAATTAATTCACACCACTCTCAATAGTGTATCATTTATTTAGACTAGATACAACTAGCTCAACTGAGGCTAACTGAGTTAAATTGAATACAACTCCATGAACTACTCTTCCACCTTTGTCATAACTTTGCCACTTCAGTTCTAACTGAGTCCTCCATGCATGAACCACCAGTTTCCCTTGGGAATTGCATAATTCACTCAGCTCACTGATTTTTCCAAATCTGTGCACTGAAATAAGTGCTCCAAGAGAATAAGTTGTTGTTTATTGTCTAATTTGTTGGGTTTGTGTTATATTCTTTCCACGATTAATCACGTGTGGGGGGGTTAACAGGGGGGGCGATGGCCCCCCTTGTATGTGACGCTAAGCACAACGTCGGGGGGGTCACAGGGGGGGCGGTAGCCCCCCCTGTCGAGGTCCATGGCAGCGCCCCGGGAAAAAAAAAAATTGGTCATTATTTTCCGTGGGTGGACCCGCCCATGGTTTTGTGCATGGGTTTGCACATGGTTTTGGGGCATGATGGTTTTCGACCCCTGGTATTTTGTAGATCCGATCAAGAGAACTATAGTTATGTTCTAATCCAATGTTAATGGATTGGGGTTTATGTATGCTTTAGCATGTATATATATATATATATATATATATATATATATATATATATATATATATATATATATATATATATATCTGTGTTGTAACACTAAAAGGAATATAATGAAAAATCAAGCTAGTCGTCCCGATTTGGGATCCAGGGGAAAATATTTGTGTTTATCTATTTTATGTTTTATGCTCTCGCTATTGTTTATTTTATGTTTTAAGATTCATTTATAGATAATTTCTGTACAAAGTTAAAACCTACAGGACTATTATTAAGAGCTAATAATAATCGACACTTCTATTTTTAGATCGACGATCTATAAATAGACTTCGCCCAATATTCTAAAAATAGAATTTCATCTATTTTTCCAACTTGATCAACCATCCACAAATAGCATCCTACAACTTCTGAAATATGATCACCATCTCTAAAAATAGACTTGCACCAAAAATAGCCTGCGGGCCCACTTAGTGAAGGCGACTCTTTTCACTAAGCACATCATCTTGTTGAATCTCAACACTTGTAATATCTTGGGTATCACAACTTTGAAACCAACGTCAACCTTGCTAGAATTAGCTGATAGGTTAGTGGTCAAACTTGAAGGAACCCTGGAAGATATCATTGTCTTTGTAGACTCTTGGGAATATCCTCTAGACTTCCTAGTCATCAATCCAAGAAGTATACTAGATGGACATCCACTGATACTAGGAAGACCATGGTTAGCAACAGCAGATGCATATATATGATGTCGAGATGGAAATATGTCAATTGCAAGAGGAAACGTCATTAAAAATCTTGTTTTGTATCCTCCAGCTAAGCCTAGTCCACCTGTTGTAAAACTTCATGTACGCCCTCCTAAATACCAAGAAGAAAATTTGTGTTCACCTCTTTCTATGGATGAAGCTCTTGAACTCAAAAATAAATTAGAAGATGATGTAATTAGCAGTTTCATCAATAAACCAGTTGTTATTGGAAACCCGACATGCCAAATGTTAAAAGCTCTGCTCGAAAATGATGCACAAGGAGACCCATTAGAAAATTTAAATGATAACCATATTCCAACAACTGTTGTCCATAACAGCATTACAATTGAAATAAAAATAGGAAAAACTCTTAATATTAATGTTGGTTTGGAAAAACATCAGCAGCAGCAATTAACTGAGGTCCTTCGCAAATACAAGAAAGGCTTTTGCCTCGGAATATTCGAACATGAAAGGTATTGACTCGCAACTGTGCACCCACCACATCTATATTGAGAAAGGCGCCCACCCTATTTGGCAGCCCCAGAGGAGGTTGAATCCACACCTTAGATACATCGTGAAACAAGAATTGCAGAAATTGTTGGATGTCAACTTCATATAACCAATTTCAGATAGCTAGTGGGTTTCCTTGTTGGTAGTCGTCCCCAAGAAGAATGGGAAGTGGAGAATTTATGTAGACCACAAAGAGCTTAATAAGGCTACCCAAAAATACCATTTTCCCCTTCCGTTCATAGACCAAATCCTTGATACTCTAGTTGGAAAGAAAAAAAATTATTTCCTAGATGGTTTCAGTGGTTACAATAAGATTCAGATTTCCCTGGAGGACCAAGATAAAACCATGTTTACCTGTCCATGGGGGACATTTTCATATAGGATTCTACCATTTGGATTGTGCAATGCTCCCGCAACGTTCCAAAGAGAAATCTTGAGCATTTTTTTGTTAATCCAAGTTGTCATTGATGGCAACAGGTTGAATGAATGAATACACTTGATAAAGATGATGTTGTCCTATTCACCTCCTGCACACAAAAAATTAAAGACAGTGACAAAGAAAAAAAAAATTATCACCTTGGAGGCATCCTATCCACATGGGTCCTATACCATCTTGTAGAGTATATTTTTCCTATTCTAATGAGCCCTTGTTTGTCCCAAAACTTCCTGTAGTTGAAGAGATAATGAATTTTTAAGGTAAGAAATATATATTCTATTGCAAGCCGACCTACCCTTAGTAATGTCCCTTCAGTTTCATATAAAAATCGTTATAAATACATGTTCGAGCCTCCATTTCTAGGCATTAATTTAGTCATCTATTACGGAGAGAAGAACAAAAACCAGTTCACATCTCATGAACTTGAAGGGTCACAAGAAAGAGAACAAGGAGATATTTTTGGGCTTAAAGATCACATTAAACCACACTGAAATTTCTACGAAGACTCTCAGAAAAGTTGCAGGGCTCTTGAAGCTTAATGTCGGACCTGTGAACTCGTATTGGAGCAGCCTTTATCTTGGGTCAAACCTGTCCAAAACTTACTGCAGCTCAGATCTATTAGCTTGGAACTGGTGCAGAATTTTGTGACTCGAAACAGTAGCACAATGCCCATACACAACAGCTCGGATCTATTAGCTTGGAACTGGTGCATAATTTTGTCACTTGAAACAGTAGCACGGTGCCCATACACAATAGCTCAGACCTATTATCTTGGAACTAGTGCGGAATTTTGTGACTTGTAACAGTGGCATGGTGCTCATACACAACAGCTCGAATTTAAATTCTTGTGGCTCGAACCAGTGCCATCTTCTCACTGCAATACACTTCAATACCTCGGATCTGCCACACTCTATGAGTCGAATATATAAAGGTCTGCCTCGGGATTGTGAAGGACAGTTTCCACCTAGACACAATCTTCATCATAGGCAATCATACCTCAAACACTCCAACTGGTGATAGAATAAGGCTCATTTGGAAAAATTTGACTACTTTGGACTTGTGACTGTAGTTTGAAATGTGAAGAACAGTTTTTTGGAAGAGATAGCTACAGCACTAAGAAGAGCATTAAGTTCAGCACGTTGAAGATTTAGTGATTCAGTGACTATGGTGACATCATCAAGCTGACTGTGAGGACATATGCAGTCAATGGTGGAGACCTAAACATTAAATAACATTCGACAATTTTGAAGATAACTGAAGCATTGAACAGTGCAGAATCTTGTTGGAGCTACTCAAGTAAGTACATTACTCATTGTATTAAAGAAGACTTAACGATTGGTGTCCTTGGAGTAGGAGCTCCCAAAGACAAGGTTGGTGCCTTGAGAAGATAGGGTTAAAGCCCTAGAGGTCGGAGCCTCATCAAATTCCAAGTTGGTGCTTGGAAATAGGTTGGTGCATGTTTCATTAAAATGGTTTGTGCCCTTCACTCATCTATTGTATACTATTATTAAAAAAGGGGATTGAAGTTCTTATTAATCCTTAATATCATTATTATACACCTCTTTGTCTTTAATTGTGAAGAATCTAAATGGAAATAATTAACAATTGAAAAGAAATACTGATTCACCCCCCTCTCAGTATTTCCAACAATTGGTATCAAATCCAGCTTCTTCAATATCAGCCTAACAGCTGGAAGAATGATTCTTAGGCACAATGAAGAACATGGAAGCAACAGGGAAACTACCTATCTTTGATGGAACGAATTTTGGTTTTTGGAAAAAGAGGATGTCCTACTATCTAATGTCTCTTGGTCCTGAAGTATGGCACTATGTTCTAGATGGGTACAAAGCTCCCACCAATCTTCCAACTGATCAAGATGAAAGAAGAGCCTACATTGCTTATGCCAAAGCTTTAAATTCCATCACTAGTGGAATTACCGATTCCGAATTTACGAAAGTCATGAACTGTGACTCAGCGAAAGAAGTATGGGATAAGTGGGTTTCTCTATATGATGGCGACTCCAAAGTCAAGAATGCAAAGCTTCAAACCTATAGAATACAATTCGAGAGTCTGAAAATGGATGATGAAGAATATATTGCATCATATTTCCTCCAAGTAGCTGAAGTGGTTAACTCTCTTAGAGGACTAGGAGAAAATATTGAAGAAAGCACCATTGTTCAAAAAATCCTGAGATCGCTTCCTAACAAATTTGACTCCAAAGTAAGTGTTATAGAAGAAATGAAGGATCTAGATACTCTCAATATGGATGAACTCCATGGAATTCTCATTGCCTATGAGATGAGGAAAGGGAGTTCAAATTTCAAAGGAGCAACCTTCAAAGCCTCAAGATCTACAAAAGAAGGAAAATGATGGAATTACAACAGCAATGAATCTGATACTGAAAAACAATTAGCTCAATTTGTACGAAGACTAAAAAGGGGATCCAAGCTAAAAGGTAAGTACCCTCTTATTTGTTTCAATGATGGAATAATAGGTCATTACGCTGCAAAATGTCCCCATAAACATGATAGTGATGATGAAAAGGACTTTAAAAAGATGATGTACAAAAAGAAAGGGTTTAATAAGAATAACTTCTCCAAACAAGATAAGTCCGATGAAGATGAATTTGTAATCAAAAAGAAATCAACCAGAAATATGCGTCATCACAAAGAAAGAGATGATGAATCAGATGAGGAAATTGATTATGTTGGAAGCAAAGAAACGTTATTCATGGCATTTACAAATGATGATGACTCAAAACTGGAAGATGAAAGAAACATGGATAGTTTGCTGATGAATGCCATTGAAGAAAATGAGAATCTACAAAAGAAGATAATTTCTCTCAAAATAGAAAGAGAGGAAGCAAAAATAAGGGAAGACTTCTTGAACATTAAGCTAAAAGAGAAGGATGATATCTGTGAAAAAACGTGAAGCTGAAATAGTATCTCTAAGAAAGGAATTAGAGCAAGTCAAAAGGAGTTGGAAAAGCACTCTAGCTCTTGACAATATTCTTAATACTCAAAAACCTTAACAAGTCTGGAATTGGTTTCAAAGGAGAATCATCAAGTACAAAGAATAATGCCAGAAGTTATGCTGATGTACTCTCTCGCCATCCTAAAGAAGAAAATTCATCTCGTCATAAACAAAGTCCCATCTCAAAACCAAGAATTGAAGAAAGAGCAACTCCAAGGAAGAATGTTGGTTCAAGTTATGGATACTACAACAGGTATCAAACTATTTTTCTTGGGCATTGTTACAATTGTAAAAACTTTGGGCATCAAGCTAAACATTGCAAGGCTCATAAGAATGAAGCACCAAGATCGAAAAATCAAAACTTACAACTCTTTTGATCCCTTGGCTAAGTTTGATCCGTCTTGCTCATTATGTGATAATTATGATCATAATGAACAAAATTGTCTTCTCAAAAGGGAGAAAGCTAAAAACATAAATCTCAAAACTGATAAATGTGGCCTAGCTCTATGTGCTCATAGTGAAGAAAATCATTGGTTCGTGGATAGTGGATGCTCAAGACATATGACAGGAGACCAAAATAAGTTTATCTCATTGAACAAGAAAAATGAAAATGTATCTTTTGGAAGTGGATTCGCTAAAATCACTGGAAAAGGAACTCCTACCCTTGTCAATGGACTAGGAAAGGCTCAAAATACCTTGCTGGTAGAAGGGATCAAACTCAATCTCTTAAGTGTTAGCCAGATTTGTGACCAAGGACATAATGTTGTCTTCAGTACAAAAAACTGTGAAATAAGAGACTCATCCACGGGAGAACTTGTGGCGAAAGGAGTAAGAAAACCAGATAATGTTTACATACTCAGTAGAATCCAAGAAGATAAATGTTACTTAAATCAAACAGATGAAATTTGGTTATGGCACAAGCGATTGGGGCATACAAGTTTTGATAACCTAGTCAACATCAGCAAAATTAATGCAGTAAGGGATATTCCAAAAATGTGCAAACCAAATCAAGTTGTATGTGGTCCATGCCAACATGGAAAGCAAACCAGAACTAGCCACAAAACTAAGGAGTTATCAACAACAATACCTTTGGAAATCATTCATGCATATTTGTGTGGGCCAACTAGAACTCCAGCTCTTCAGGGTGAAAGGTACTTTGCTCTACTTGTTGATGACTATACCAGAATGATGTAGATATATTTCATAAATATAAATCTGAAGCATTTTAATGTTTTAAAAATCTTAAGGCTCTCATTGAGAATGAGAAAGATTCTAATATTAAATGTCTTAGAATGGATAGAGGAGGAGAATTCACCTCAAAAGAGTTTGATGAATTCTGTAAAGAGCATGGAATCGAAAGAGAACCCTATACTGCTAAGACACCCCAGCAAAATGGAATAGTTGAAAGAAGGAACCGAACCATTCAAGAAATGGCAAGGGCAATGCTACTAGCAGCCGATTTGCAACCAAAATTTTGGAGAGAAGCAGTTGGCACTGTAGTTTATACCTTAAATCGAACTCAACTAAGACCAAATAATTAAAAGACTCCTTATGAATTATGGAAAGGAAGACCTGCTTCAGTCAAATATTTCAGGGTTTTTGGAAGCAAATGTTTCATAAAAATAAATGATGACTCAATTTGATTCTAGAGTTGATGAAGGAATATTTCTTGGATACTCCACTAGGAGCAAAGCTTACAAATGTTACAACTATCGTCTACGAAGAATAGTGGAAAGCATTGATGTGAATATTGATGAAGGCCTTCCAGAAAAAGGAATTGAAGATCATGAAGTTGAGCCTTTCTTTGAACAATGTGAAGAAGAAGAACCTGGAAAAGAAGAGGAGAATGAAGAACCTCAAAGTGAACCTCAAAATGAATCTTCACAAACTCCCTCCAAGATCAAGTTTGTTCAAAGATATCATCCAGAAGAACAGGTCATCGGAAATATAGATGAAGGAATCCAAACTCGAAGAAGGATGATAAGCACCCCTAGAAAAGATGATGTGGATCTATTATCTTTAATAGAACCTGAAATTTTTTCTCAAGCAAGCAAAGATCCTCGTTGGATAAAGGCCATGGAAGAAGAAATGTCTCAAATCGAAAAAAATGAGACTTGGGAACTAGTACCTCGCCCAAAAGATAAAAATATAATTGGAACAAAATGGGTATTCAAAAACAAGATGGATGAAGAGGAAAAATCATCAGAAATAAAGCCAGACTTGTCTGCAAAGGATACTCGCAAATCAAAGGAATTGACTTCGAAGAAACCTTTGCACCAATAGCTCAAATGGAAGCCATAAGAATGTTTTTAGCATTTACTTGCTCAAAAGGATTCAAGGTTTATCAAATGGATGTAAAATCAGCATTCCTGAATGGATATCTCAAGGAGGAATTTTACATGGAGCAACCAGAAGGATTTGATCTTGCTGAAGGAAAAGACCTTGTATGCAAACTAAAAAAGGCCTTGTATGGATTAAAACAAGCCCCTAGAGCATAGTATGCAAAGTTGGATCACTATATACAACAAGAAGGTTTCCAAAAGGGAGTGGCAGGTAGCAATCTCTACATGAATATGGGCAAGGAAAAACTTCTGATCACTCTTGTTTACGTCGATGATCTAATCTTTGCTAGAAATGATGAAGAAATGCGCCATGAATTTGCTCTAAATATGTTCAAAAAAATCGAGATGTCAATGATTGGTGAGTTGTCTTACTTTCTTGGGCTACAAATATCTCAAACCTCTGCAGGCATGTTTATATCTCAACCAAAATATCTTAAAGACGTGCTTAAAATATATGGGATGGAAGATTGTGCACCTATAAGCACACCAATGACCATAGATTGTAAATTAAGAAAAGACGATGATACCCCCCAAATATATGCAACTCTTTACAGGTCAATAATTGGATCTCTCCTATACTTAACTACTACAAGACCAGATATTATGCAAGCAGTAGGAATGGTAGCAAGATTTCAGTCAAGTCCTAAACAATCCCATCTAGCAGCTGTGAAGAGAATTCTTAGATATCTAAAAGGAACGACTAATTTCGGTCTTTGGTATTGTTTGGTCAATTTAGTGTGTCCTAAATTGCTGCATTTAATTTGTCAATCCGGGAATCATAAGCTGATGAAGTGCGGCGCACTATATGTGCAAGATAACCTATTTCTTAACTTTTTGTCGTTTTTGGTTTTCTAAGGTGAAATGGAAATTCTAAGATGAAAAAAAGTTTGGTTATGTTTGTTCAAGGAAGTGATATCCCCTATAATGATTTACCAACTTGAAATTTTAAAAAGAAATTTGAAATTTACAATGACAAGACTTGAAAGGAAATGAAAATGTGCTGCTGAAATGAAAAAGTGCTGCTAGTCTAGTAAATCAAAATAATGAACTATTGAGCATGAAAACTAAACTATTCTTGCTGCCAACTAAACATAAAAGAAACTATGCTTAAGGAAATTCAAAATTGCAACAAATTAAATCTAAATCAGATTACATCAATTTATCTTATGATCCTTCATCATTAGTCCAGCTATGATTTTCGAAAGTAATCATAAACAATTTGAGTAACTGATATTTAATTTGCAGAAAGTAAACTAATACTAAACCATACACTCATGATTCAATCCCTCACCATCAGTCCAGCTGTGGCTTTCGGAGGCAACCGAAGATGTCATGCATGATTTAATATATCTAAATTTGCATAAAAGAAACTAATATTAAACTACACATTTCACAATACAATCCCTCACCATCAGTCCAGCTGTGGCTTTCGGAGGCAACTGAAGATGCTATGAGCAGCTTAATATATCTAAATTTGCATAAAAGAAACTAATACTAAACTACACATTTCATAATACAATCCCTCACCATCAGTCCAGCTGTGGCTTTCGGAGGCAACTGAAGATGCTATGAGCAGCTTAATATATCTAAATTTGCAGAAAAGAAACTAATACTAAACTACACATTTCACAATACAATCCCTCACCATCAGTCCAGTTGTGGCTTTCAGAGGCAACTGAAGATGCTATGAGCAGCTTAGTATATCTAAATTTAACTACTGAAGCAGATAAGCAATACTGAAATCAAACAAAAGCTATGAAAAGCAAATTAGTAGCAGAACAATGTTAGTTCCATGTCACTAGTCAAAAAGCTATGAAAATGCCCGGGCTGCCTATCTATAACCTGAAACAAGAACACTGATCAGTGATTATCAACATAAAACATGAAAGACAGGAATGAAATGGAAATTATGGAAGTTTATAAATAGAAATGAAACAAATGCAATGTATGAACATATGAATGGATTATGACACAATGAAACGAAATTAAAATTATACAATAATGCACAAAACCTTAGCTGAGCAGGGGCCCTCTACACCAGCCTTGGCAACGGTCCTCAAATACGAATTAAGTTGGAAAACAGAGTCTTCTTATATTAAAAAGCAGTCATTACAGAATGGTAATGTTACGGCACAAGTGCAGCGTAATCACACTACAGAGCAGACTAATAAAAGATAACAGAGACTAACATTCACTAACATCGACTAACTCTATATGCGTATGCAAACGCATTATATATAACAAAAAACTATAATTGTCTCCTAAAGTTCATGCTGGTGGAGAGCACGTAGACCACTACGTCCACGGATATAGGAGCATGGTCGTGTTGGAAAGTAAATCTACGAGAGGTGGATGCTTGAATTCGACTCTGGAGCCCTGTACAGATGTCGATTTATCCTCTGCAGGCTTAGAAACGGCCGTATGAATCTTCATGTGACACGAAACAGAGTCCGGCCGACATGAAACTCCATGGTTGACTTCCATGGGGACGCCTTTGACCGCGGCTTCTTTGGATGAGTTTTCTTGAACCAATAGGACACGAACCATGTCCACGTCATTCCTGACCTGCCCATGTGGCTCGTTTTCCTTGTAGACACCTGTAGCATAGAGTTTCACAAAATAGCTGCGGAAAGTTGCAGCAGCTACGGAAAGTGGCAAGATTCCGCAGCTGAATGAACAAAATCTAGATAAAATAGCAAACACAAAAATATAATTAAAAACCATGTTAGATGCTCTTTTACACATGATATTGACAATTGGGAGGTTTAGGTGAGTGAAAAAGGTATAGAAAAGTGTATGGAAAAGATGCAGATTTGAGACTCAACAGGTATCCTAAGAGTTCAACTCTTATTGTGACAGCTTATTCTGATGTTGATTGGGTTGAAAGCATGGATGATCGAAAAAGCACCAATGGAAATGCATTCTTTATGGGAAATTGTCTTGTATCTTGGCTCAACAAAAAGCAACCATCTATATTCCTTTCTACAGCTGAAGCCGAATATATAGCTGCTGCTGATTGTTGTACACAAATTCTATGGATGAAGGAAGCCTTGAAGGATGTCAACATAGAAACTAAGCAACCAATTACTATTTTTTGTGACAATACTAGCGCCATCAGTCTTTCAAAGAATATGTTGATGCACTCAAGAACCAAACATATTACAATCAAATACCACTTTCTCCGTGAACAAGTTGTTGAACACAATATTAGGTTGGAATACGTCAATACAAAAGAGAAAATTGCGGATATCTTTACAAAACCCCTTCCACGAGAAGCATTCAAGTATCTTCACCAAAAGATGGGGTTCATTGCTCTTGCATCACATTAAATCAAGCAGTATGTCAGGGGTACAGTATGTTAGGGGGAGCAGCATGACGAGGGGAGCACTTTGGCACCCCATTTCCATTGATGTCAAAGGGGGAGAGAAGAAAATATTGCCATCCAATGACAAAGGGGGAGATTGTTAATCCAAGTTTTCATTGATGGCAACAGGTTGAATGAATGAATACACTTGATGAAGATGATGTTGTCCTATTCACCTCCTGCACACAAAAAATTAAAGACAGTCACAAAGAAAAATTGTTTTTATCACCTTGGAGGCATCCTATCCACATGGGTCCTATACCATCTTGTAGAGTATATTTTTCCCGTTCTAATGAGCCCTTTTTTGTCCCCAAACTTCATGTAGTTGAAGAGATAATGAATTTTTAAGGTAAGAAATATATATTATATTGCAAGCCGACCTACCCTCAGTCATGTCCCTTCAGTTTCATAGAAAAATCACTATAAATACATGTTCGAGCCTCCATTTCTAGGCATTAATTCGGTCATCTATTACAAAGAGAAGAACAAAAACCAGTTCACATCTCGTGAACTTGAAGGATCACAAGAAAGAGAACAAGGAGATTTGTTTAGGCATAAAGATCACATTAAACCACACTGAAATTTCTGCGAAGACTCTCAAAAAAGTTGCAGGGCTCTTGAAGCTTAATGTCGGACCTGTGAACTCGTATTGGAACAGCGTTTATCTTGGGTCAGACCTATCCAAAACTTACTGCAACTCGGATCTATTATCTTGGAACTGGTGCAGAATTTTGTGACTTGAAACAATAGCACGGTGCCCATACACAACATCTCGGATCTATTAGCTTGGAACTGGCGCAGAATTTTGTTGTTGAAATTTGGTACCGGAGGACAGGTGGTTCCCTAAGGCTTTGATCTTTGGCCTAGGGAAAAGTGTCCAAAAGAATTTAAATTTTTCTCCTAAAGTGACTTTATAATTTTTATAAAGTCAAATCTAATTTTAAAGTGACTTTAAGTGATAAAGTTACTAAAGTGACTTTATAAAGTTATAAAGTCAAATCTAATTTAAAAGTGACTTTAAGTGATAAAGTTATTAAAGTCTAATTTTAAAGTGACTTTAATAAAGTCAATGTAAAATTAGAAAGGAAAAAGTGACTTTGGAAATAAATGACTAAGTGGGTCTTTATTAAAGTGGGGTGAATTAAAAATAGAAAGTGAGATTTAAATGAGCATTTAATCTCAGCCCTAGATCTCAATCTATTTCAGCCATTGGATTTAGGGATTCCCCAAAAGTCACTTAGGATTAGGTTAAAGGAGGAAAAGGAGGAAAAGGTCATTCATTCTTTCATGAGCAGATTGGGAGAAGGAGAGCAAGAGAGCAAGGGAGATTTCTGGGCAGTGAGGAGAAGGAGGCAGCAGCTTGGCACGCATTCCAAGGCAACATTTCAGCAAGACATTTCAGCAAGACAAGTGCAGTAGATTTAGCAAACAGAAGGCAGATTTTTGGCACGGTTGTCTAGGCAGGGAGGCCGTACAGCAGGGCCATACAGCAGGCCATACAGCAATATTGGGCACGGAAATCGAGGCAGCAAGGGGCTATACCGTACAGCAGATTTTTGCAGCAGTTTGGCACGCAAATCGAGGTTTTGGACAGCAGCATTAATTGTTGTTTGCATAGATTTTGAGGAGGCCGTACAGCTGCATTTATTGCAGATTTCTATGCACGCAAAACGAGGAGAACGTACAGCATTTATTGCTGTTCTGTTTTTGTTGTTTGTACATTTTCCGAGGCGGTGGTTAAGCACGGAAAAAGAGATAAGTTGTAAAAGTTTGTTTGCTGATTTTTATTTTGCTGAATATTTCTCTCACTGTAAAAAGCATTTTTCCATAAATAAGAAGGAGCTTTCGAACTGGTTTTCCCCAAGAGTTGTAGGGGGTTTTTCCAGGGTCACCTTGACCAAAAATTACTGTGTTATGATGTGTTGAATCACTGTTTGTTACTGCTGTTTTTTTATTTCTGCATTTTCCAGCATTCTGAAAAATTTCCAGAATTTGTGTTTTCAGCAAAATTTATTTTCCAGTTGTTGAATGTATGGTTATGGGAAAGGGCATTTAACTATTTTGGAGTAATAAGGTGAAAAACTGAAAACCGGGGTGGGAAACTATAAATTTCTACATGGTATCGGAGCTTGAGTGCTGAAGGGCAGTTTGGGACAGCAAGGAGGAAAATTACAGCCTGCTGATTTTTCACTCAGAAAATTCCAGCAAGCTGATTTTTCACAAACAACAGTTTTATCTTTACTACAGCAGTGCTATTTTTCAGTTTTAGGACAGCAGGATGTCTTTGGGATTGAGGGTGGAGGATAGGTTGGATGGGCATTCCAATTACAGCATTTGGAAGGAGAGAATGCAGAGTATCTTTGAGGAGGCAGAAGTCTGGGACATTATGGTGCATACCACACAGAACCCTGTGAATGTGCCTACTGATGCTACTCAGTTGGCAGCTTATAATAAAAATAACAACAAGGGTAAGAGATTGATTCTAGACGGAATCAAAGACCATTGCATTCCTCATGTGAGAGGGAAGAGAAATGCTCATGAGATGTGGACAGCATTGTCCAATCTCTACCAAAGTACCAATGAGAACCGGAAAATGGTCCTGAAGGAGAAGCTGAAAACCATTAAGATGGGTAAGACTGATAATGCAGCTGGATATCTCACAAAGATTACTAATGTGAGAGATGAGTTGGCAGCAATTGGAGAGGTCATTCCACCCACTGAGTTGGTGCGGATTGTAGTGAATGGCCTCCCCAGTTCATGGATGAACTTTGCTGATGGGGTTTGTGCACGTGAGACCCTTCCTACATGGGAGAGGTTTTGGGATGATTGCATTCAGACAGAGATCAGGAAAGGTCAGCTTGGGGCAGCCAAGCCAGTTGAGCAGGATGAGGATGTAGCACTGTTGGCAGGACGCAAGAAAGGCAAAGGGAAGAAGCAGGCTTCCACAAGCAATGGTGGGGGCAAAGGCAATGGTAAAGGTAAACAGGATAACACACAGAAGGACTATTCCAAAGTGAAGTGTTGGAATTCTCAGAAGATGGGACACTATGCAGTTGTGTGTCTGGAGAAGAAGAAGAAGAAGGGGAAGAACCAGAGTATGGCAGCTTCAACAGAGGTTGAGGACTTTGCAGATCGTTTTGACCGGGAGTTTGGGTTCACTGCGTGTGAGTCCTCTAGTGCGGGATTATATGCCATAGAGGATCAGAGGGAGCATGCATTTCCCTCGATTAGCAGAGCATCTTCGGGTATCTGGTATGTGGACAGTGGGGCTTCACGTCACATGACAGGATTCCGTGAGTACTTCTCAGAGCTTTCAAAGAGTGGCATTGATATAGAGGTAGTACTCGGTGATGAAAGAGTTGTTAGAGCAGTCGGTGTGGGAACATTGACATTTCAGAGGGAGTCCAAACCTCCCTTGAAGGTGTCAGATGTTCTTTATGTGCCAGGGATGAGGAAGAACCTCATATCCGTCTCAGCTTTGGAGGATAGAGGATATGAGGTATTGTTCAGGGGAGGACAAGTGTTGATGTATCCCAGGGGCACTCCAGCTGATTCAGCTAGAGTGATAGGTGTACGCCATGCAAAGGTGTACAAGTTTGCATTTCAGTCCCTTTTGGCATTGAGCAGCAGTACCGACAACAGAGCTAGCAGTTCTGAGCAGTGTGAGATTTGGCACCGCGGGATGGGGCACATGTATCATGGAGCCTTGAGGACTTTGCGGGAGATCACTACAGGTGTGCCAGATTTCAGTACTGATCACTTTGATACTTGCAGAGGATGTGCGATGGGCAAGTTTTCCAAATCCCCTTTTCCCAGCAGTGACAGCAGAGCGACTAGGATACTTGATTTGATTCATTCCGATGTGAGCGGTCGGATGTCTCATGTTTCCTTGAGTGGATATGAGTACTATGTGTTATTCATTGATGATCACTCCAGGAGGACCTGGATTTATTTCTTGAAGACCAAGAGTGAGGTCTTCAAACGGTTTCAGGAGTTCAGAGCTCTTGTGGAGACACAGACAGTCGGAAGATCAAGTCCCTGAGGTCGGACAATGGGGGAGAGTACACCCTTGGAGAGTTTGTTGACTATTGTGCGGAGGCAGGCATTAGGAGGGAGCTCACTGTTCCTTACAACCCCCAGCGCGTAACTATGATTGCGAGAGGAAGAACAGTCCACCGAAGGGGTCACAAAGCCATGTTAAGTACGATCGGGGGGGTCGCTATTGTTTTTGTGCGCAGGTCACGTAACAACATGTTCGTTTATTTGCACGTATCCGCATCGTGCCTTGGGGCACATGACTCCGCAGGAGGCTTTTTCTGGGAAGAAGCCTGATATTGGTCATCTTCGTATCTTTGGGTGCATTACATACTCCTACATACCCAAGGAGAAGAGGACCAAACTAGAGCCCACCGCAGAAAAGGGTATCTTTGTGGGCTACAGTGAGACCTCAAAGGCCTTTCGGATTTACATTCCTGCACAGAGGAAAGTTGTTGTCAGGAGGGATGTGAAGTTCCTCCCGAGGAGGACAGGCCTTTTAGGAGGTCACGCCGGGAGCAGAGTATCCGGACCGCCCAGACCTCGGCCAGCAGCTTGAGAGCCGCCTGCTGTGGATCCGGGCGGTGGACCGGGGGAGGATCCGGAGGTACATCTATGACGATGTCAGGTCCGTCAGTGGGGAGTGGCTCACCGAGTCAGAGAGGTGGTGCTACGGGCAGCATGCAGAGCAGTCCACAGAGAAGTTCACTGGGGAGTCCACTAATGGACAGTTCACACAGTACCTCAGCATCTACAGGTTCAGGTGCAGGCAGGAGGACAGCAAACAGACAGTTAGGATTTCTGGCTCCTGATGTTGAGGAGGAGGAGTTTTATTCTCCAGCGGGAGAAGTGTGCTCAGGGAAGAGGAAGCCCAAGTGGCTTCAGGACACCTTGAGAGATGCCACATCTGTTGCTGAGCCTAAGAGGCCGGTCAAGGAGAGCAGACCACCTGAGAAGTTTTGTAGCTATATGGCAATGGCTACCAGCATCCTTGACTCTGAGCCTTCTAGCTATGAGGAGGCAACCAGCCAGCAGGTCTGGAGAGAGGCCATGCACGAGGAGTATTCTTCTATCATGAAGAATGATGTTTGGGAGGTGGTGTACATTGAGCAGCCACAGGGCTTTGAGGTGCATGTGAAGGAGTCCCATGTGTGCAGACTGAAGAAGGCCCTTTATGGCCTGAAGCAAGCTCCCAGAGCTTGGTACTCCAGGATAGATACTTACTTGCAGAAGATGTGTTTCACAAAGAGTGAGGCAGATCCGAACCTTTACTATATTGTGATAGGTGAGGAGCCTCTCATTCTGGTGCTGTATGTGGATGACTTAGTCATTACAGGTGCAGAGAGACTCATAGAGCACTGCAAGAGAGATCTTGCGGCGGAGTTTGAGATGAAGAACATCGGCTTGATGCATTACTTTTTGGGTTTGGAGGTGTGGCAGGAGGAGGGGCATTTCTTCCTGGGACAGGGGAAGTATATTGTGGACATCCTTGGCAGATTCCACATGGAGGATTGTAGACCCATGTCGACACCGATGATCACCAACTGGAAGAAGCTTCATGCTTCGGATTCTGATTTGGTGGATCCCACATTGTATTGGCAGCTGATTGGTTCCTTGATGTATTTGGTCAACACTAGACCAGATATTTGTTTTGCAGTCAACACGATGAGTCAGTTTATGTGTGAGCCTAGGAAGGTTCACTGGGTGGCTGCAAAACACATTTTACGATACTTGCAGGGGACAGTGGATTATGGTCTGGACTACAGGCAGGGGGATGGAGTGAGATTGGCAGGTTACACTGATTCTGATTGGGCAGGTTGTGCTTCTGATAGGAAGAGCACTTCAGGGTGCTGTTTTGGGTTGGGTTCGGCAGTGGTGTCATGGTTCAGCCGGAAGCAGCAGTAAGTAGCATTGAGTTTAGCGGAAGCAGAGTATATGGCAGCGAGTCTAGCTAGTTGTGAGGCCATCTGGCTTCACAAGATGTTGTTTGGTTTATTTGGTCAGCCGTTGAGACCTTCAGTGATTTACTGTGATAATCAGAGTTGCATTAAACTCACGAAGAATCCAGTATTTCATGATAGGTCAAAGCATATCGAGATCAAATATCATTTCATCAGAGACTATGTTCAGAAGGGAGCTGTGAAGCTTGAGTATATTCCCACTGATGAGCAGGTTGCAGATATTCTTATCAAAGCCTTACCACGGGGCAAGCATGTCTACTTCGCAGACAAAGAGGTGGTGGTGAGGAACACCTTCCTCGGTAAGAGGGAGTGTTGAAATTTGGTACCGTGAGAGATTCGTGGTTCCCTAAGGCTTTGATCTTCTTGGCCTAGTGGAAAAGTGTCTAAAAGAATTTAATTTTTCTCCTAAAATGACTTTATAATTTTTATAAAGTCAAATCTAATTTTAAAGTGACTTTAAGTGATAAAGTTACTAAAGTGACTTTATAAAGTTATAAAGTCAAATCTAATTTAAAAGTGACTTTAAGTGATAGAGTTACTAAAGTCTAATTTTAAAGTGACTTTAATAAAGTCAATATAAAATTAGAAAGGAAAAAGTGACTTTGGAAATAAAAGACTAAGTGGGTCTTTATTAAAGTGGGGTGAATTAAAAAAATAGAAAGTGAGATTTAAATGAGCATTTAATCTCAGCCCTAGATCTCAATCTATCTCAACCATTGGATTTAGGGATTCCCCAAAAGTCACTTAGGGTTAGGTTAAAGGAGGAAAAGGAGGAAAAGGTCATTCATTCTTTCATGAGCAGATTGAGAGAAAGAGAGCAAGAGAGCAAGGGAGATTTCTGGGCAGTGAGGAGAAGGAGGCAGCAGCTTGGCACACTTTCCAAGGCAGCACTTTAGCAAGACATTTTCAGCAAGACCGTACGGCTGAGATAACACAGTAAAAGGCAGATTTTTGGCACGGTTTTCTAGGCAGGGAGGCCATACAGCAGGCCGTACAACAATATTGGGCATGGAAATCGAGGCAGCAAGGGGCTATACCGTACAGCAGAGTTTTGCAGTGGTTTTGGCACGCAAATCGAGGTTTTGGACAGCAGCATTAATTGTTGTTTGCACAGATTTTGAGGAGGCCGTACAGCTGCATTTATTGCAGATTTCTGGGCACGCAAATCGAGGAGAACGTACAGCATTTATTGCTGTTCTGTTTTTGCTGTTTGTACATTTTCCGAGGCGGTGGTTAAGCACGGAAAAAGAGATAAGTTGTAAAAGTTTGTTTGCTGATTTTTATTTTGCTGAATATTTCTCTCACTGTAAAAAGCATTTTTCCAGAAATAAGAAGGAGCTTTCGAACTGGTTTTCCCCAAGAGTTGTAGGGGGTTTTTCCAGGGTCACCTTGACCAAAAATTACTGTGTTATGATGTGTTGAATGGATGTTTGTTACTGCTGTTTTTGGAAATTTTCCAGAATTCTGAAAAATTTCCAGAATTTGTGTTTTCAACAAAATTTATTTTCCAATTGTTGAATGTATGGTTATGGAAAAGGGCATTTAACTATTTTGGAGTAATAAGGTGAAAAACTGAAAACCGGGGTGGGAAACTATAAATTTCTACATTTGTGACTTGAAACAATAACATGGTGCCCATACACAATAGCTCGGATCTATTAGCTTGGAACTGGTGCATAATTTTGTGACTTGAAACAGTGGCACAGTGCTCATACACAACAGCTCGAATTTAACTTCCTGTGGTGCATAATTTTTCCCCAAGAGTTGTAGGGGGTTTTTCCAGGGTCACCTTGACCAAAAATTACTGTGTTATGATGTGTTGAATGGATGTTTGTTACTGCTGTTTTTGGAAATTTTCCAGAATTCTGAAAAATTTCCAGAATTTGTGTTTTCAACAAAATTTATTTTCCAATTGTTGAATGTATGGTTATGGAAAAGGGCATTTAACTATTTTGGAGTAATAAGGTGAAAAACTGAAAACCGGGGTGGGAAACTATAAATTTCTACATTTGTGACTTGAAACAATAACATGGTGCCCATACACAATAGCTCGGATCTATTAGCTTGGAACTGGTGCATAATTTTGTGACTTGAAACAGTGGCACAGTGCTCATACACAACAGCTCGAATTTAACTTCCTGTGGCTCGAACCAATGCCATCTTCCCACTGCAATACACTTCAATACCTTGGATCTGCCACACTCTGTGAGCCGGATATATAAAGTTTTGTCTCAGGGTTGTGAAGGACAGTTTCCACCTAGACACAATCTTCATCATAAGGCAGGCATACCTCAGACACTCCGACTGGTGATAGAATAAGGCTCATTTGGAAAAATTGGACTACTTTGGACTTGTGACTGTGGTTTGACATGTGAAGAACAATTTTGTGGAAGAGATAGCTACAACACTAAGAAGAGCATTAAGTTCAGCACGTTGAAGATTTAGTGATTCAGTGACTATGGTGGCATCATCAAGTTGACTGTGAGGACATATGCAGTCAATGGTGGAGACCTAAATATTAAAGAACATTGGGCAATTTTGAAGATAATTGAAGCATTGAACAGTGGAGAATCTTGTTGGAGTTACTCAAGTAAGTACATTACTCATTTTATTAAAGAAGACTGAAGGATTGGTGTCCTTGGAGTAGGAGCTCCTAAACACAAGGTTGGTGCCTTGAGAAGATAGGGTTAAATTCCTAGAGGTCGGAGCCTCATCAAAGTCCAAGTTGGTGCTTGGAAACAGGTTGGTTTCTGTTTCATTAAAAGGGTTGGTGCCCTTCACTCATCTATTGTATACTATTATTAAAAAAGGGGATTGAAGTTCTTATTAATCCTTAATATCATTATTATACACCTCTCTGTCTTTAATTGTGAAGAATCTAACTGGAAATAATTAACAATTGAAAAGAAATACTGATTCACCCCCCTCTCAGTATTTCCAACATTTTTTTGACCTGATTAATGAAGGACTTGAATTGTATATGGATGATTTTACACCATTTAAGGATGATTTTGATCAGCTCTGAAAAATTTAGAAAAATTCCTCGAACGTTTTATCGCTACCAGACTGTGTTTAAGTAATGAAAAAAGTCATATGATGATGACTGAAGGTGTAGTTTTAGGGCATTACATTTTTGTTGCAGGTATCCAGGTGGATCCAGCCAAAATTGAGGTAATCCTTAAACTTCCTATGCCCTGCACACAAACAAAGGTACGAAGTTTTCTCGTTTATGCAGGGTCTTATCGTAGGTTCATAGAACATTTTTCAAAAATAGTTGCACCCTTATATACTTTAACAGGAAATATTGAATTTGAATGGTCTAATAATTGTGATGTTTCATTTGTAGGCCTCAAAGAGCTACTCTTGACATCACCAGTATTAAGAGGACCAAACTAGAAACTACCTTTTCACATCTCTTCAGATGCATCAAACACAGGGATAAGCGTTGTTCTGGGGCAATAAGAGGATAAAAAACCTAATGCTATTTACTATATCAGCAGAAAACTCACTCCTGCTGAGTTAAATTATACAGTAACATAAAAATAATTTTTAGTTGTTATTCATGCTATTAATAAATTTCGACATTATATAATAGGCTATCCAATTTTTCTGTATATTGACCACTCTGCCATTAGGTTCTTAGCTAATAAACCTATTACTAATGGTCGAGTAACTCAATGTTTATTGTTGTTACATGAATTTGATATCACTAGCAAGGATCGGCCAGGAAAAGAAAACTTCATGGCAGACTCCCTATCTCGAGTACCTAAAATAGATGACCATCAGCAGGTGGATGACCAATTTCCAGATGAGCATATGTTTGCAGTAACAATAAAAACACCCTGGTATGCTGATGTGGCAAACTACTTGGTAGTAGGAAAGCTACCAACGCATTTATCACTGCGAGAAAGGAAGTTGATTATACAATGCAGCGCATGCTTTTCCTGGATCGGTCGTTACCATTTCCACATTGGTTCCGACTTTCAAATTCGAAGGTGCAATAGAGAAGATGAAGTTTTTGATATTCTGAGGGCATGCCATGACGAACCCTACGAAGGACACTTTGCAGATCGTCGAACTGGACATAAAGTTCTTCAAATGGGCTACTATTAGCCCACGATATTTAAAGATGCAAAAAAAATATGTGCAAGCCTGTGATGGTTGTCAACAAATGGGTCGTCCTAGCCAGGCTGACGAAATGCCCTTACAACCGCAAGTAGTGGCAAAACCATTACAAATATGGGCGTTGCACTTTGTCAGTCCCTTTAACCCGCCATCAAACCAGAAACTGTACATATTGGTTTTCATGGATTATGTAACCAAATGAGTCGATGCAGTAGCCTTGCCAAGAGCTATGAAGGAGTCAGTAATTAATTTCTTGTTCGAACTTTTTGTACGATATGGATTACCAAAGAAAGGTAATAACAGTTGTGGGGTCGTAGTTTACAGGTCATAAGATTGCAGCCACCCTTCGGAATTATCATATCAAACATAGAATTACTTCCCCATATCACCCTTGGGCAAACGGACAAGTGGAAAGCACTAATAAAGTCCTAGAAGAAATTCTAACTAAAACTGTATCTGCAAATCATCAAAATTGGGCAACCAAACTCCCTGAAGCACTCTAGGCTTATCAGACAACATGGCGGAACACTACTGGTCACTCCCCATATCATTTGGTCTTTGGAAAAGAACCCATTTTTCCAATAGAGTTTGAAATAAAGGCTCTCAAGACTATGAGGAAACTTGGATTGGATGTCACAGAAGCCCAAAGACACTACTGGTCACTCTCGATATCATTTGGTCTTTGGCAAAGAACCCATTTTTCCAATAGAGTTTGAATAAAGACTCTCAATACTGCGAGGGAACTCATATTGGATGTTATGGAAGCCCAAAGCCAACGACTGCAACAACTTAATGAATTGGATGAAGCACGTCTATCTGTTGTGGAACACACTACTATTATACAGCAACAAAGAGATAAATGGCACGACCGATTGATTAAAAATAAATCTTTTAAAATTGGCGATTGGGCATTTCTATATGATTCTAGGTTCCATGATTTCCCAAGGAAATTACAGACACGGTGGCTTGGGTCATGCAAAGTCAAAGAAGTCCACAAGAATGGTATTGTAACCTTAAACACCATCGAAGGATCATGTACCTCTTTTTTAGTAAATGGACATCAATTACGCCTTTACCACCAACAGCTCACAAAGGAGTCTTTTTATCACGAGGAAAGCAATAAGCAATTATTCTGTTTTTCAGATCTTAGCCGATTGGGGTAGCAACCCAGCAGTTTCACCTTCATAAATCTGATTTTCTTTATCGAACTCAGTATATAATGTACATATGTTTCCTTTAAAAGATTTAATTAAATTTCTTGATTTCATTTTTTCTCTCTTTTTCTTTTGCTTTCTTCTTTTCTTTTGATAATAAAAGGAAGGGGTAGAGAAGCCTTCGACACAATTGTTGATCCCTTGGGCATGATTGTTGTTCTCTTTCTCTTTCATGATCATTGTTCCCATGGGCACGATTGTTGTTCCCTTTGGCACAATTGATGTTCCTTTCGGCACAATTGAGATTCCCTTTCTCTTTCACGATCGTTGTTCCCATGGGCACGATTGATGTTCCCTTCGGCACAATTGATGTTCCCTTTCTCTTTCACGATCGTTGTTTCCATGGACACGATTATTGTTCCCTTCGGCACAATTGTTGTTCCCTTGGGCAGGATCGTTGTTCCCTTTCTCTTTCACGATCAATGTTCCCATGGGCACGATTGTTGTTCCCTTCAACACAATTGTTGTTCCCTTGAGCACGATTGTTGGTTCATTTGCGCTAAGGAATTTTTCACGAAATTAATGCCAATTCTTTTTTAAAAGGAACTGAAAAGGTATTCATATTTACTTTATCATGATATTAAAAAGTATGTCTTATCTATCACCTGATGAGGAACAATATTTTATCCTTTGGCACATCATATTTCAAATATTTGCTTACATTCGAATCTTTCTGAAAGAATTTTAAATTGTTCATGATCTATCACCACCATAGCAATTTTATCTCTTTTGTACATCTTTAAATGGCGATTTTCTTTTAAGAATAATAAATGATTAGCACATATTTTTACTTGGCATCATTTTCCTTCTTGACGTCATCGTTAAACTCTTACGGAGTTGATGAGCCACCCTTGATGAATAAAAACAATTAATCTTTCAAAAGATGATGACACTCAAAACTAGATTTCTTCATAAAGATAGGGGGTCTCATCACGAGCCGACCTACTAAGATCATAAGATAATAACATTAGTGACATTTACATCATGGCTACCAAACCAAGGTTATGGCCTGTTTTGACAATAGTGTCAAAAAGGACAAGAGGTCTCATCACGAGTCGGCTTGTTCACTTTGTTATAATCTAGTGAGTAGCATTGTTGCTACTTGGTCACCATGCCAGAACAATGACCTTTTGAGGAAATCGATTTAAAAGAATAAAAAATATATATCATCTATAGGATATTGGCTCATCTGCAGGTTTAAAAGACAACCCTATCGAGGCTATGGACGCCTGCTGGAAACAATGACTATGTCTATGGTATTGGAATAAAATCTTGAATTGCCTTATCCCAATTATGTTGTTGTATCTCTTTCTTTTATAAAGAAATCACCAATCCTCAACATCTACACTTCCAAAAAAATTGTTAGAGGTAGCATACATACTATAACAAGAGCACATCCTTAAACTTCCGGACCTCCGAAATATGTAGATTATCTATAAAAGGAATATCGTTGGATATCTATTTTTTGTTCCTCAACGGTTATTTATCTTAAAAAGGAAATATCTTTTTCATACGTAATTTATCATTATTATTATCATACGTCGACAATCCACGTCTATGTGCCAAATAATTATCCATTTGTTTGGTTGCACCTGATTTGACTACTTCCTTGCGCATTTCTAACTGCTTCCGCGTAATCATTTAATTCCCATCTTGTTACCAGTCGTGGTCGACCCTCTTTATTGGGGGAGGTAAAGCACAGCACGTGAATGATTGGGCTAAGCATAATTAACAAAAATAGTAATTTTCGTCGCATGAAACCATATTAAACAATGTTATTTTGTTTCAGCCCTTATTCTATTTTTAAACAACTTTGTGTTAGTGATTGCAGCAAATCCTTTCAAATTAGCGTCGTGTTAGTGATCGCAGAAAATCCTTTCAAAACTAGCGTTGAGTATAGCTTGTTGCAGCAATTCTTTTTAAAAAATCAGTTGCAATGGGAGGTAAATACATTCGTAATGAGCCTGCTACACTACAAGTAATTGAACAAGCTCGAAAATCCTGGAAAGGGTGGGATGGCTCGAGTATTTCACCCGGTTACACGGATTTGATAATGATGTGATACTGGAATTTTACAAAATTTAAGAGATGAAAGCACAATTGTCAGAGGAAAGCAGATACTAGTGAACGAAACAGTCCTGGCGAAGGTCACAGGTCTCTCCACGGAAGGGGAAAATGGATGGACAAGCATGTTGGACTCCAGAGTGCAATGGAGTTATTCGTTAACCTTGGGGATGAATTGGTGGGCAAAGGAAAAGGCCTCCACCTTGCTTCATTCAGAGAACCATGGCAAGAGATTGCAGACGTAATCCAGCAATAAAACACATGTGACAGTCACTATGATGTGGTAAGACCACAACACCTAAAGATACTAGCAGCTTTAAGACAAAAGATAGTGTTGAATATGTCGTTCTTTCTAAATTTCTTCTACATGAGGTTGTTGGTAGAATAAGTAAAACCTTGGGGATGAATTGGTGGTCAAAGGAAAAGGCCTCCACCCTGCTTCATTCAGAGAACCATGGCAAGAGCTTGCAGATGTAATCCAGCGATAAAACACATGTGACAGTCGCTATGATGTGGTAAGACCACAACACCTAAAGATACTAGCAGCTTTAAGACAAAAGATAGTGTTGAATATTTCGTTCTTTTTAAATTTCTTCTACATGAGGTTCTTGGTAGAATAAGTAAAGCTAAGGATCCAACCACTGTAATTAGCCCCCATCGTTTAATTAAACTAATAGTTAGTAGGGAACTGGCATTATCACACAAGAGTTGGGACAATTTTTTGGGACAGAATAACCTACCATCTGTACAAGGAAGACCTAAAGAAGAAAACAACCAACCTCACATAAAAATAGTCAGTTAAGAGAAGAAAATGTTAATGAAACCCTTGCTTCGCAAAATTTGTCTAGAGCCGAAAAGAGGTTAGCCTTCGTTCTTGTTTCCTAGCCAGCTAAGTGTAGAAGGTCTCAAAGGCTAGCCAGGGCAAAACAATTGGTAGAATATGAAGTGTATGCACCAGAAAATGAACCTCCAACGAAACAGCAACATGACTCACCACGAATTAGAGAAGAAGAGATAGCCCAAGTTTTGGAAAACATGGAGACCTTTTCTTCCGAGGAAAATGAAAATCGTTGTGAAAATGTGGATGAATCAGTTGTTAATCCTTTAGCCTCTACCCCCAATTCTCATAATACAGAGATCCTGTCGTCCCTACCCAACATACATGATCGATACCATCTGGAAGAATCGGCTAAAATGATAGATGAACCAGACTTTTCCAGAGAGGGAACCATCCCTGATGACCAGAATTCTGAAGGAAATTCCATTGTCACTGCCTTGATTGAGGAAGAAATTAGAACCCCTCCAGACGTTATTTTACCATCCTCACTCGCAATACCAATTATGGAACCCACTGAAGGGTTAACTGAGAGATAAAAAGAGAATTAAGATATTAAAGCAAGAAACCCTGAATTTACGGAGGAAGATGAAAAAAACTCAGAAAACGGCTTAGAGATTACAGCCGAAAGAAAATACAAACCAAGACAATTGGTGAGCATTTCTTTACTCATGCAAAAGTCCAGACTGAGGAAGTCCCCCAGTACTCATGTAGGAGTTCAAACTGAGAAAATCCCCATTGCTTATGAAGAAGTCCAGACTGAAGAAATTCCCCTCACCCGAGTAGAGAACCAAGTTGAGAAGATTCCCACTAGATCTATGGGAACCCAAACAAATATGAAGCTCTCTCTAATTACAGTTGAGGCAATGAGTCAAATGAATCTACCAGAGACCGTCAACCAGGCCGCACAAACTTAGGTGGTACATCCTTACTCCCATCTCATCAAGGAGGCCACAATTCAAATGCTAAAACAGGAGCTGGAAAGGCACAAACTTGTAGTACCCAGAGGAGAACATCGGAAATTGTTGCGGAAATTTAAAGCTTTGACCATCAGTAAGGACGTGACTCGTGCCAAGTTTAGGAAGGAGAAGAAAGCAGAGAAACTGTAGGGGCAACTTCAAAAAGCAGTGGAACAGCTCAAAGAAATATGCTCTGTATATTCTAATATATTGTCTTGCACATCTCCAGCCAAAAATTATGCCCTGTTTTAGCTTGAATGTTACCTTTTACTAAAGGTAAAAGCCATACGGGTTAGCCAACCTGTTGAGTTCAGTTCTGTCTCTGATTTTATCAAATGTTTTCAAGAATAGGAGGACAATATTAGATATCTTTTGTGTGAACTCTATATGCACAACTTATTCTTGGAAGAGCAAAGGGATGGAAGCCCCAGTCCTTTCATTCGGAATGTACAATTCCAAGCCTTCGTATCTTTTGCAAAGAATCAAATTAATTGGCACATATCCTATGACATATTTCAAAGGAGAGAAAACGGGTTAGACCTTTGGGTTAGAGGAGAACCTAGTAGCCCTTTGCAGACTTTCATAAAGCATAAAAGGTTCATGTAGCGACTTGGAGTCGTTGCAGTGTTGGCACCCACACATAAGGAAGTCCTTATTTCCAGACTCAAGTATTTTGAAGACATCAAGGAAGAAACCCTATAGGCAGGAAAGAAGCAATGGTCGGTATCTTCTAAGGAGATTAAGAACCGAGAACCTTTTGGGTACAGGAATTTTCGAGCAACAGCTAATCAAATAAAACTGTATAATCATATGGTCATGTCCAAAGGACCTACGTGGATTGGATGTCAATTTCGATTACCTGTCATGTGGTATCCATTGGATGGATATAATGTTGAGTATGAACTCCCAGAAGGTGCAAAGAGCGAAGCCTTCAAGACTTTTAGAAGTAAAAAAGGATTATGGATTTATGTTGAACAGTCTTACCTAGCCTACTCTCTGACTTTGTTACATAAGAATCATATTTTTGCATGTGGACATGCAAATAAGTAAGTTGTGGGGTAATGTTGGATCACGAAAAAAGCATAATTTCCTTCCTTCTTTCCTTGTTAGTTATTAGATTTTTAGCCAAGTTTATCCTTAACTTGTAATAATTCAAGAGAAAAGAGTGATAAAAGCAAGTTGAGAATGATATAGTTAGTATAGTTTTTCTGATATTGAAAAGGTTGTAATTTGGGTAAACTGTTATGCAAATCGGCCTAAAGGAACAATTGTTATTCCTTAAGATATATGGGTGGATGTTGATTAAGCCAACGATGTAATAATAGTAGTTATAGCTCGATGTCCAAGACGTTATTGGAAAACGAAGGCAACAAGAAACTGAACGATATTATATGGAGATTTTATGGTTGAAGGAGCAATCCTGAGAATCTTTCGATTCTTAGGATAGCTCTACATTTGTTTTCAAGATGTAATATATAAGACAGTAAAATAAGAAACAAATGTGGTTCGATTATTGTTAATGTTCCAATTTATTATTTTACTATATGTCACAAATCACAATCTGAGATAAACCTTTATGAGTTATTCTATAAAACATTTTGAGTAATGAAGTTGAATGAGATTTCATCTTAGTCTTTCAGATTGAACTTGTTCAGGCAATACTTCTGGGGACCGTGGGCCCATTCACCAGAGTTTTCACTGTCTACTATGTATTATGGATAGTTAAATTACCTTTCTATAGTTTGCATTAGTTGTGTTATCTTTTATTTACTTTTGCATTTGCCATGAGTAATCGATTGAATTCTGCATCTTAAATGCTATTGAGTGTTTTCTGAAAGTTGTTGATTAAATAATATTATTTAGATGTAGGTGTGAGTGTATGAATTTGCAAGTTACTTTTGAATCACTGATTTGCTAGTATTTGTGTGATTCATGATTTTTCCCTCCCGCATTGGATTTACTAAGAATTGGACCAAGATAAATTGAGAGCTAAAATAGTTCTTTAACCAGAATTGAAATTATATGATTTATTGTGTGTTTTTATCATCTCTGCAACGGTAATGATTTTACGCACTTTGTCATAGCCTGAGACTTTATGATTGCATATACTTTGTCGATATCCTTGAAATAGCAGACGAATCCCAAGTTGATCAAATGAATGAGATAGGTTTAAGATTGCTTTTCAAAAAGTCATCTTAGCGCCCAACACTACTGAGAGCAACATAGTAGTTGAAAAGTGATTCAGTGAAACAGGGGCCATTTGATTTGTCAGTGTTTTTGCCATAAAATTTTGTATTGAGCACTGACAACTACTTTGTTAGCAATAGTCTTCTCTATTTTGCACCAACCACTAACAATTGTTTTGCCAACAATTGTCCCAATTTTGCTCCGATATACAGTGTTGGTTGTTTTGTTAGTGCCCAAAACTTGGAGTGGCTTAAAGCATCGGTTAAAGATGCGTTTTGAAAAAGTACCCAAAGGATAAATATTGAACATATTTAGCCTTTATGAGATTAACTCCAAAGTTTAAAGAAATATGATTTTCAGCGTACTTTTAAGGCGTAAAACAAGGCAATCTCCAAATTTTGTGACGAAACTCAGCACTCAATTTTCAATGTCTTTTCATCAGCAGTTTTCTCAGCGTCAATTCATTTTGGATATCACTGTTTAATCACATATCATGAAGAGACATCAAACCCAAATTTATTTTTTGACAATGTATATTTAATTAGCATCAAAAATAGGACTTATTTTCCAAAATTAGACTACAGATAAACTTTCTTTAATTTTTTAAGTTTGTTGTAAATGTTTTGGCATAAAGCAATTCTGAAAGACAAACCAAGGGTTTGGAATTTTTAGTAGAAACCTTGCATATTTGGTAGACATTTGACATTAATAGAATTTGCTATGAACAGGGTTACTTGTGCAACTTTTACAGAGATTCATGTGTGATCAAAATTTGGAAATTCATAAATCAGAGATCCATGTGCAAATGGTCTACCACTAATAATTTAATTAAACCTTTATGATATACAGTAGACTTAGGCTTACTTTGGACTCGTGTTGACATTTTCAAACTATTTAACAAGAGAAAGGGCACATTGATGTGAATTTGAACAGAGAGGTGCTAAAAACAAGAAATGGAACATAGTAGTTTATGGTAATGCCCCTCACGAGTAAAAACCATTGGACGACAACCAGTGTTTCATGACATTCCTTCTTTAACCAAGTTCTCTGTACACTTGACCGCCACAGCTCATTCCTATATTCGGCCTTTAGGAAAATAAGAATATCGATGTCAGCGAGGGTTCTACTCTTGAAACAACACCTTCAATCGATACACCAATGGCCTCTAAAATACTCAGCTCTGTGACTGAGAATGAAATGTCAACAATTTTGACATTTTCACCATTAAAATTTTTGGCAAACATTTGTGCCACATCATTATGATAGGTGAAAATTCTGCAACGTAGAATCCTACTACAGCTACTTATTATCTTTCTTCTATTGCATTCTCAAATACAATTATTTAACATTTCACTGTGTTAAATAGCAAAATAAAATATGCTGCAGACTTCGCGATCTATAAACAACATAAAAGAAATAGCACAAGTATTCACACAAGTATAGACACCGTTATTTTTGGACAATCGTCCCTGGAAAAACCCAATGCAAGAAAATCGATGCACCAGATCTTAGGGTTTCTTTATTATGCAGAAATTCTAAGTACAAATGTGTGATTATAATTATCAATCAATCACCTGAAGAAATCTAATGAGAATATGCTTAGTGAGACAATTCTCACTTCACCACAAAGCTCTGGCACTGGCCTGCACCCACACTGAGTGGCTCTGCGTGATTTCTATGCAGTGACTGCATCACTGCTGCTGCTGCTCGTTATGGATGTCTCGATGCTCACTGTTGTGTGAGACTAGAGTTTTATCCTCTTCCCGAAATGCCCTTCGGATACTGAATGAACCCTCAGCTGCCTCTTCAACTGAAATCGAAACTCCCTCTGTTGCTCTGCGCTGGCCCAGTGTAACTGTTGCTTGGCTATCTTTGCGTTGCTGCTATGGCTCCCTTCTTACTTCTCTTCCCGCACTCTTTATCCTTAAGAAATTCTCCCTCCTGGAGATTTCACCTTCCCCTCTCTACAATCGATAATCACTTTGACTCTTCCTTTGGCTGAAGAAATCGATCTCTTGATTCTTTCTCTGTTTGATGTATTTTCCATAAGCCCCTCACCCTCCTTATATTCTTTAGTTGACTCTTCAACGACCAAGATTAAAACATAATCAAGGGCTAAGATTAACTTGGAGGTGATCCATGACTTCATCTAGAAGATTCACTTTGTTTAATTAATACCCTTTAATTAATCAGTTTCCCTAAGTTTAGACTTAGGAAAACATTAAAAAACAATTAATTAATTTAATTAAATCATCTCTATGTGGAATTTTGCAAAACCATTTCTAGGTATTATGGAACTTCATCTAGAAGATTCACTTTGTTTAATTAATACCTTTTAATTAATCAGATTCCCTAAGTTTAGACTTGGGAAAACATTAAAAAACGATTAATTAATTTAATTAAATCGTCTCTATGGAATTTTCTAAAACCATTTCTAGGTATTATGGAATACATGTGTCTTAGCTTGTATACAAAATTACAAGGCTAGAGCACATCTGATGCTACCATAAATCAACATCATACCCATCGCAACTGAAACAAAATTGTTCCCAACCAGCGTGTTAATATTGCTCCCGGATTTTTGGGTTGGGCTTGAGAATCTCAGGGCCTTCTGATTCCCCCCTCTGCATATGACTGCCTTTCCCCATTTTCCTCAACAGTTGCCCACAAAAAATGCAACGATACTGAAGTCGTAGCGTTGATCTTTGAAACTAACCAGATGCATTGAACTCATCCAGTGAAATGGAAACTAACCCACATTTTCTTCAATGATAAACTATCGGTTACATCACTATGATTACTCTGTTAATCAACTGTAAGGAACTAATGATGAGTAAACAATGTTTTTACTGCGAAATGAATGTTATCGGATACCAATTGGATAACATTCAACACTTTAGTTTTGTCAACACTCGCTTGTGAGGAATCCCTCGCTTTCATTGACATTTGATTTGTAAGCACCAGTGTTACAAATTTTTGAAATAGCCCTGACAAATTAAATGTCAGCACTGTCAAACTTTTCATAAAAATTTAGAAATGTTTAACTCTAAACTAACAATGTGATAACATAGTCAACCCCGATGGTCATATGCCATAATTATGACATGGCAACCCTCCTCTCAATAGGTGGTTATTGCTCAGCAATTAAAGTATTAATAAAGCACCCTCTTGAGTTTTGCTACAAGGTCAATGTTCAGCAGAAGTCACCATGACCATAAAGTCAACCTCGACGATAGGGGGTCAGTGCTCAACAATGAAAGCATTAGTAGAGCATCCTCTAGAGTCTAAATTCTAATAATGTCATTAGTAGTTCACTTTCACAAGGTGTTATTTTTAATGAATACCATGTAATTTAGATTTGGATGAAATGGGATTGTAGTAATAATGTAGGGTGGCATCCAGAAATTGCTGGTCCCTTGTTGATCCATGAAATACGTGAATAAACATAAAACAAAACTGCATATTCCCATCTCTATATTTCTGGTCCCTTGTTCATCCATGAAATACGTGAATAAACATAAAACAAAACTGCATATTCCCATCTCTATCGTCCAATGTGCTAATGTCCAGGACTCAATTTACCACTGCTCACTTTAAACATATTTCCCTGCACTTTCAATCTGGGCATGACATACTCAAACCAAATTTATAGTAGAAAAATAGTTTGAAAATACTGGCATCAGACATACAGGCAATATTTCAACAAATGCACCATCAAGCTAAGTATCTCCAACAAAGCCTGCCAACCTGGCTCTCGCTGGAGCCATGGTTTGAACTAGAAATTCATCAATCAACTTGAGTCCAATCTACTGCCAAATATGAGTTCCATGTTCACTGCAAAAACATGGACTGGTCAACTAGCTCAGTCTTGGGGGAACAAAAAAATAATGCTAAACTTCATAGGAAGCATCTTGTCCTCAAGCATAACTCGGAAACATCTTCTCGTCAAGCATGCAGGAACCAAAAACTAATGCCAAACTTCAACAGTTTGAAGCATAATCTATAGAGAAAAAGGACACAGGAGCAGTCCAGCGATAACATTTGATGTCAGAAACAGCAACTACTTAACGTTGACAAAAGATGAAGTATGAAACAGGCCGCACTTCAGTTGTTGTGGCATGAAGAAGGAAACTCCAAGCAGATGCCCCATACATAGACCGTTTGTAATTCGATCTACTTGAAACCCTCTTTCTTTCATTCTAATTTGAGTGAAGTGCACAAAATTTGCCAAACAACTGCTCCAGAACTGTCCAAAACTTGTAAGTTATTATAGTATATCTTCATGATAAAGATGAAGCCCAAGGCCAAAACGAGAACATGCACGACGAAATGCCATTGCTTCTGCTTTTTGAACAGGGTCTCCAAAATTTGTGTCATCTGTGGAAGCAGACCCAGTTGCTTCACGATGAATCTGTGCAAATATTCAAAACAGAGATAATGGATCAGAGCTGTTTGACATACCTTCAAATGAAACTCCAAAGATATAAATTAATAGAATGCCTTGAAATAATGATTATAGATACATTCAACATATTAAATTTCTGACATTAGAGAAATCATGTAGTAAGTTAGGATGCAAACACACACATCCTTCTAAATCAGGTATAAAGATAACAGTTGTAGCATTTTGCATCCGTTTGACAAGATTTCTGATAAATGAACACATGTTCATTACTGCGAAAAGAAATGTTGCTTTCATAATTACCTCAGCATCGACACCATAGATGGTTACACGATAGACAACTGATACAGAATGGCCATCATTTGAGTAGGTGATGCTGCGAACCTCTCCAGACCATTCTATCAAAACAGTTACAGATGATATTAGACTCTAGCATAGCCTTCTGCAACAACTATCAGAAGACCAGACACTAATCTCCGAAAATAATTAGCAATAATTGAAAAGAGTATCTAAAATGCTGTGCTATATTGGACAAAGAACATAATGAATTATCAAGTTTTGGTTTCTCAGAGCACACTGTAAAGTTCTGAGACTGGAATGGTATCCCAAGGTTGCCTTAATTACAAATGTTTAAAGTATGAGTACCTAGTAATCAAAGGTATAGGTCTTCCTCAACCCTGCATCACAATCTCCCTCTAGGATACCCCAAATATTTTCAGCAAAATCATCAGTCATTAATACTTGGTAAGAAAACTTTTGGTAAGAGACCGTACTGCTAGGCAGAAATAAAGCATGGAGCAGAAGTGGGACGTTGGAGCATAGAGAGAGACACAGCCCAGGGAATCAACCCCAAGAATTCCAGTATGAAGCTCAAAGCATTCAACCACTCAAACTAGCCCACCACACTATCAAAGAGTTGTAATTCACAGTGAACTGCTAAAATAATGCGAACAAAATAGGCCAAATAAAGATATAAAAATTAATAAATAAAAAATTTATAAACTGAAACATATATAACCATACTATTCACTTATATTTCCTCTTGCAATGAGCAACTTATATTTGTGTGACCTAGCAAGAAGAGAAGTAGGAAGTGGTCTTCAAACATAGGGACAAGGACCAGCATCAGCAATGCACCACTCACTCAATGCTAGATGTTGTGAAGCTAAAGCTACTAAACCTGGAATCCTGCTAGTACAACAATGGTAGTGGCTTGGGGTAGTGTCTCAAACACATTCAACATCTTCAGTCCCATCATTATTAGCGAAAAGTGTTGATTTTTCAAGGTCTTCTTAGCTAATAATTACTTATGATTTCTCATGTTAATCTTTCTTGTATTCACATTCATCATAAAGAAATTACACAGAAGATCTCAACAGTAGAAACAAAAACACCAGTAGGATCATAAAGAGAGCCAAACAAGAAACATAAGAACTTTACCCTGGAGAAACCCACTTTGGGGAAAACCCAGCAACCTTTTTCTTGGAGAAATTATTCAGTTCATCAAGAAATACATCTAATTCTTCTAGTCAAAACAAGATCAAATTGACCAGAAATATTCCCAAGTCAAACGTGGTCAATCTGTCCACAAGATGAAATAAGATGCTTCCTGAAGATTTGGTCAAGGCCAGTCAAACAGGCCAAAATTTGGACCTGCTCCTTCCACAGAAAAACTCAGACTGTTTCCAGTGAAGATGCCCAGAAAATCTCGACCTGTCTGTCACACGTGTGAGATCAAACGGAGAGAGAGAGAGCTCAGTCTTCTAGTCAATATTGGCCTTCCTTTTCCTTGTCTTCTTTGCATGGATGAGCAGAAGACCCTTGATTTATGTGAAATCCGAATTGTGGCCATGAGGAGGAAGTCAAATGGCATATATATAGTGATCCTGGGAGGCCGAATTGGTGTGTCCCTTCACTAGAGCCGACTTGAAGCCAACCTTACATTTGGAGGCAACAATTTAATATTTGAGAAATTCAAAATTCCATCTTTTTGAAGCCGGCATTAAGAAAATGTCTTGAACTTATTATTACATATGTTTGAAGGGCTAAAATATCAATTATGAAGACCAACCATAGCTACAAAAATTCAATACTCCCTCTTAGCTAGGGATATATTCATAATGAATATTCGTATGTTCTCTTGATAAACAATTTCTCTAAGAAAAGGTTCAGACAACTTCATCATTTATTATCAGCATTAGCATCATAGAATTACCATAATCCTGGTCAGCATTTCGATGGTAAATCAAAATCAATTAGTTACCATAATTCTAGTCGGTACCTTGACCCATGGTACATCATTAGCATCAACTAGTCACCATAATTCTGGTCGACGCCTCTAACCCATGGTATACAGACTAGTCCTGGTTCACCATTATCCTAGCCAACATCTTTGACACATGGTGAAACCCTAGGGACACAGTCAATCTATTTGAGTAAACATTGTCCCAATCTCAAAGGCTTCACTCTACATAAGTAATTCTAGGCCATGATGCTAAATGTGCTCACTCAACCTATCTGGAGAGTAATTTTGAGTTTGGTGTTGAAAGGCACCCACTCAACCCTATGGTTGAGTAATTATGGGTCTCTAGGACCATTATTCCTAATCCTGGTCAACATACTTGACCTAGGAAGAATGATTGTCCTTTGTCGCACCATTCTCTCTAATTTTGGTCAGCATACTTGACCCAAGGAGAATGATTTTCCCTAATGCTATCACATCAACACTATGTGTTGAGAAATCCATTAGGGCAGCAACTTAAGGTTTTTCTTGAATTGATTTCTCTTATTATGACATTATCTTGTGATATTTATTAGTTCTTCTTTCTAATTATCTTGTTCTTATCATCGAAACTAATGCCAATCAATGAAGATCACAAACAAAAAAGGACACAAGATGTAGACACTCAGCCAAGGCAAAACCCCTAACAAGGGGAAAACCCATTCAAACTCTTCTAGTAGTAGATTCAGATCAATTTGAGACAACTAGGACCCAAGACCAAAATAATTGACGTACTTTACTCCACCAAGTCAGCCTTCCATAATTAAGTTAAACTGTTAAGCATCAAGTCAAAGGAAAATATCATGCAGGCTAGTGTTTCAATTTCTTTCTTCACCCTTCCTACAATCTTCGGTCTCCTATACCTTCTCAACCTTGTAATACTTTAAAAAATTTGCACTTTGTGACAAAAGATTACTAACTTCAGTCCTTCGCTTAGCATGCTTCATTTTCTAGGCATAGGATAGGCTTTTCTTTGTATTTCGCTTCTTCCTTTTGAACTAAATATCGAATATCCTCTCTCCTTTCACTAGGTCAAATGCACTTATGTATTTATAGTGGTTTGAATCTTCATCATTTGAAATTCAGAGCCCAAAGGTCCTGCAACAACTTGTTAGTAATTTCTTGTAGTTGTCCACTCAAGCTGTCATAAGAAAAAGTTCAGAAAGAGGACTATAAAACCAATCAAATATTAGAGAGATAAAATTACAAAATATTGCACAACAATTTACAAAGGGCTAAGCCAAAGAGTTCGAGTAAACTCTCATCTTTGCTTAGTCATCTTCAAGCTCTTAGATAGCAAATGAAAGCAATGAAGTATAATGTTTTAAAAGATATTCAAATTTAGAAGTATTCGGCTTGTATACAAGCTATGTCCCAAAACCCCTACAAAACCACTTTGTAAGATAAGACTATGAAGGTTCAAAGAACAAATGAGAGCTCCTTTGAGAATGTATCAAGAGTGGGTTGGTCTCTCCAAGGACTTCACCCAACACTTGATTCTTTGATCCCAACAAGATGTTCCCTCTACAAAACTTCAAACAAGAATTAGTTCCATATAGATCTAACAATAAACAATGATAAGGAACTCTAGAGATTTATTTGAAACCAACTAGAGCATTCTATACCTAGGGCATACTCCTAAATCAAATGTCAATGTAAGATAGCTCTACATTAACAAATCTACAAGAGCATATGGAAACAAATTAGATCAAAGCATGAGTAAAAGGAATTATACCAATGATCAACAATTCATCACACTCCAAAAGGAGGAACACCTCCTGAATGAAACCCCAAAGTCTTTATTGATATTTCTAAAAGTGTACAAGGCAACAGCGCTTCCACAGGCACAATAGCTAGCAAACAATATTACAATATGAGAGCCCATGGCTCCATTATATAGAAAGTTGGGAGCAAATCTCAATAAAGAACCATATGCCAAGTGGTGAGAGGGAGGAGATCTCAAGGGAAATTCGAATTTGGTAAGTGGAGCTCCAATGCCAAGTGTAAAATTCGAATTCTGGCAAGTGGACATCATTTTATTCTTCCCTTATGTGTCAAATTCGAATTTTATGATGGAATGACATGTGTATATGGTTGGTAACCCATGTGGCGACAATTTTCCACAAAAATCTCCACCAAATATTCTCCCAAATACGCACTAACTTCACAAATTCAAATTTCCAAGTAAGCAGCTCTCATTTAATGCCAAAAATTCAATTTTATTTGAGCACATGTTTTTTTCTTGATTTTAGGAGTCCACATCACCATGGGACTTCACTTTAACTCCTCCATAATTTTCCACCTGATTTCCACCTCATTTAGCATGTATAGATATTTATTTTTCTCCATTTATTCAATTTTTGACTTAATTAATTGCCATATTTCCCACTAAACTTAGGAAAAGTGGGTTTTGAAGGTTCAAAACACATTTTTAACCCCTCAAAGTGTGTCATAATAGAAAGTTGAGAGTGAAAGGTGTAATTTTGATTACTCATACCCCATACAACTTCTCTAGACAACACTTATTACAATTCAATAACAATTTTTATTGCAATTTTCAACTTGCGGGAAATCTGAAAAATTAAAAAATCACTACCTAGACCTAACCAAATTCCACGAAATTTTTTGTGTGATCTAGTATGGTAATATGCATTGACTCTAGCCACTAGGACTCATCCAAAGCCTCACCATCAAGCCGTACTCCGGCTTTGGGGTAAAATTGGAGGAAAAAACTCAATTAATTATTAACTCCTGGTAGGGAGATGATAATTAACAAAGTAAAAAAAACCTCCCAGAATAATACTCACTTGTTGGCAAGGTCCCAGGCTACCTAGGCCTCTTACTGATCCAGGTGGATATTGGTGGTCACCCGCCTATTCCACTTGGGGCCCCACCATTGTCTCTTTCAGTTTTTCAGTTTCGGCACAACTTACTATTTTTAGCAGTTTTTCGAGTCCTGAACTTCCAGAGCCGTTTTGAGGCCGTAAACAACGTTTTTTGGAAAAACGGAGAGCAACATGGGTCCATAGACCGATGTTGCTCATTCAAAATTTGTAGTCCTCGGATAGATCTTTCTAACGAGGTATGGTATGCGTCAAACGGAGATCGTATGCCAAAGTTACGCCCCTGGGAAGTTGAAACACCAATTTACCCAAACGGGGCCCATAGTTTTGGCGCTTCATCTCCTAGGGTTAGGGTTTTGGCTGTTTAAGATTTCCCATTGTTTCTAAATGATAAATAGGCCCTCGAGCCTCATTGTAACTCAGTTCAGAGGCCTGTAGCCGCCACATCTCTTCTCAGAGATAGCTACCAGTGCCCTAGCTAGTTTTATTTCCATTCTGTCTGTAAGCAAATTTCAGTTCTTTGATATTAATGAAATGAAATGTTATTTCCGCTGCATCTCTGTATTTATGGTTATGTGTTTATTCTGTTGCGTTCCTGCATAAATCCGGATCAGTGGTATCAGAGCGGTCTGCTTTTTCTCGATCCTTCTTTGCATGTCCCCAACGAGGTCGGGGTATAAGGAGCTAGGGCTTGATCTGGTGGAACCGTTGCAAGATCAGCCTCGCAAACCTCGACGGACGCCCATGGGGGACGAAAAGAAAGATGAGGGAGCAGGAGATCCTATCAAAATATTGCTCGAGGAGGCCCTTGAAAAACAAAGGAACGCGATGATGGATAACTTTGCTCAGATCCTTCAACGGCTGCCCACCGGCGGCGCATCTGCATCCAGTAGCCACTCTGGAGTTGCGATTCCTTTTAAGGTACAAGTAAATTTTGACATTCCCATATTTGAGGGTCAAATAGACGCAGATGCCGTAGATAGATGGTTGAATCTATTAGAAGGATATTTCTCTGTTCATGACTTTTCAGACCGGGAGAAGATTATTTTGCACTCCTCAAAGCTACCCCCCATGTTAAGGACTGGTGGGAAACCTACTGTGAGAACAAGGACCAGACAGAACCCTCTCTGTTCTCGGCCGTACCAACTTGGAATTCTTTCCGAGACGCCGTCAAGGAACAGTACTATCCCGTGGGGAGCTATGAGGACAAGTACATACAATGGATCACGCTGCGACAACAAAGGGATCAAGATGTGCACGAGCTGACGAATCTGTTCCATACCCTGCGCACAAAGTTGGGTATCAAAGATTCAGAGAAACATTTGGTGCTAAAGTATCGCAGCTGTCTGCACAGATACATTCGGGAGGAAATGGAGTTCCTCGACATCTCCTCGCTTGGTACGGCATACCGGTATGCTGCCAAGATTGAGCAGAAATTCAAACAGAAGAAGCGAGACTTTGGATCTGCGAATCAAAAGCAAGGGAAAGGTGCTCCCAAACCATAGAACAAAGGACAGAGCCAAGGCATGGTGACTCAAGACAACCTGTCGAAGCCACAAGCAAAGAACAACACCGCAAAGCCAAAGAAGGACACGGGAAAGTGGTGTGAGTTCCATAAGAGCTCCACTCACAACACAAGTGAGTGTCGGGCCAAGCAATCGCTAGTGGCCGAGATGAGGGCTTCTGAGTCAGATGCATGCTCTGACTCCGAATCAGAACCTGAAAAGGGGAATGAAAAAGGGAAACAGATTATTGATGCGGAGCCCAACGCCACTGTTGCCACTACAAAGGTCCAGAAGGAGGAGCCGGAAGATCCAGAGGAGGAGGAACGTCTCTTCCACTCCCAGATGTGGGTAAAGGGCTCCCCTGTACAGTTCATTGTCGACAATGGGAGCCAAAAGAACCTCATTTCAGCAGACGCCGTGAAGCGGTTGGGCTTGCCGACCACGGCTCACCCACATCCATACACCATCGGGTGGCTTCACCAAGGACGAGATCTCCGCGTCAGCCGGCAGTGTCGCCTTCCCTATAGCATCAAGCCCTTCACGGATGAGGTATTATGTGACGTTTCTCCTATTGATGTTTCTGATGTATTATTAGGACAACCATACTTGTGGAAGCGTCATGTTGTGTATGAGTCTCGGCCTCGTGTTGTTATTGTTACTTTGGGAAATAAGTTGTACAGGATACCAGAGGTACCACCTCCTGCCGCTATCTCTTTGGTTACTACAGAACAATGCAGTAAGCTCATTTCCCAAACCAGGAAATTTGTTTTCCTGATGATCCGCCCCCAGGATAAGAAGAAGACTGTGGCCACGACCTCCAGACAGGCCTCCTCTACACAACAACAACAAATGGATAAGGTTGTGGAGAAGTACGGGGACATCTTCACCTCACCCACAGGGGTTCCTCTGCACTGTCAGGTCAAGCACCCGATTGATCTGACCCCAGGTGCGCCGCTACCCAATGGACCAACCTATCGGCGCTCTGTTCTGGAGAACGATGAAATCAAGAGGCAAATTCAAGAGCTGCTGCAGAAAGGTCACATCCGACCAAGTTCATCGCCCTGTGGGAACCTGATCGTGTTGGTACAGAAGAAGGATGGGACGTGGAGACTCTGTATTGACTATCGGGCACTGAACAAGATCATTGTCTGCAATAGGTACCTGATCCCATGGATTGATGACCTTCTGGACCAACTCAAAGGTGCAAAATATTTCAGCAAGATTGACTTGAAGTCGGGGTATCACCAAGTACCGATTGAACCCTCTGATGTGTGGAAGACTGCCTTCAAAGCTAAGGAAGGCCTTTTCGAATGGTTGGTCATGCCTTTCGGGTTGATGAATGCTCCCGCAACCTTCATGAGGATGATGGATGACATCTTGCAGCCATTCACCAACTCATTTGTAGTGGTGTACTTGAATGACATTCTGATCTTCAGCCAGACTTGGGAAGAGCACCTTCACCACATCCGACAAGTCCTCCAAACACTGCGGCAACACAAGTTGTGTGCCAATTTGGAGAAATGCACTTTTGGCATGACCCAGGTTCAATATCCGGGATACATTATTGATGAAAGGGGGGTGCATGTGGATCCAGCCAAGATCCAAGTCATTCGGGATTGGCCAGCCCCAACCACTATAACAGAGCTTCGTAGCTTTCTGGGTCTTGCTAATTTCTACCGAAGGTTCGTGTTGGGATTCTCTCATATCACTTGGCCCTTGAGTCAAGTCACCAAGGGAGGAGCGAGAGCAAAATTCTTTTGGTCGGAACCTCAACAGAAGGCGTTCACAAAATTGAAAAATCGCCTCTGTTCTGCCCCAGTGCTCACTTTACCAGACTTGCAACAGCCATTTGAGATCGAGACAGATGCCTCTGACTATGCTATTGGGGCAGTTCTTACTCAACAGGGACATCCAGTGGCATTTCACAGTGAGACATTGTCTGACACAGTTCGCAAGTACCCCACATATGACAAAGAAATGTACTCCATCGTGCAAGCTTGTCGACAATGGAAGCATTACATTTTGGGGAAGGAAACAATCATCCATACAGACCACAGGCCCCTGCAGTTCATACAGACACAAGGGAAGTTGCAGAATGATCGCCATCAGAAGTGGTCTACATATCTGCAACAGTTTCATTTGAACATCAAGTATAAGAAGGGTAGCACCAATCATGTTGCAGACTGCCTCAACCGACCACCGATCGTGGCGCTCACCACTGTGCTCAACTCTTGTGGGCACGAGACTTCTGATTGGCCGCTTCTCTATGAGAGTGACCCAGAATTCGGCCACACTTACAAGGCACTCTTGGGGGGTACGCAAGTTCCAAATTTTCACCTCCAAGATGCAATTTTATGTCACCTGGGACACCTTTGTGTTCCTTCAAGCGAGCATGCCAAGATGATATGGGAAGCACACTACAGTCGAGTCACTGGGCATTTCGGGGTCGAGAAAACAGTAGCAATGCTACAGAAGTATTTCTATTGGCCGAACCTTCGAAAGGATGTCGAGAAGCACATCAGATCCTGCACTGCTTGTGCCATTGCCAAACCGACCATCAAGAAGCAAGGCCTATATACTCCTCTACCTAACCCTAGTCGACCTTGGGAATCCATCTCCATGGATTACATGTCGGGCCTGCCTTCTACTAAGCAGGGAAATGACTGTGTTTTTGTGGTCGTCGACAGATTCTCGAAGATGGCCATTATGGCGGCCTGCAAGAAGAATATCACAGCAGAAGCCACCGCTAAACTCTTCTTTGAACGAGTGTGGGTGCACTTTGGGATCCCACAGTCTATCATATCAGATCGGGATAGCAGGTTCCTCAGCACATTTTGGTCCAGCCTCTGGTCGATGTTGGATACCAAGCTCACCAAGTCCACAGCTTTCCATCCCCAAACCGATGGCCAGACAGAGGTCGTCAACAGAATGATTGTACACATTCTGCGCATGTACAATTCAAAGCATCCACGCACATGGGACGAGAGCCTCCCTTATGTACAACATAGTTATAATCGGGCTCTCCACAATTCAATCGGCCATAGCCCCTTTCAGGTGGGCTTGGGATTCCAGCCACTATGTTCCATTGACGTAGCCATGCCATTTGCAGCTGCTCAGGCCAATTCAGCTCATGTCCAGTCTGAAGTTGACAAAGCCAGTAGCTTCATCGAGCGCATTCAACACATCCGCCAACAGGTTCATGATATATTGGACAGAGCTAATGCCAAGTACAAGCAATGCCATGATCAACACCGGGTGCCACACAACTTCCAGGTGGGTGACAAAGTATGGCTACATTTGCAGAAGGAGCGCCTCACTGGACCCCACCGCAAGCTTCGCCCGCTCCGATACGGGCCGTACACCATCACCAAGGCTGTAGGAAACAATGCATTCGAGCTCAGTATTCCACCATTCCTTGGTCTGCACCCAGTCTTCAATGTGGATCGCCTTCGTCCTTACTTCCCACCTCTACTGGACACCTCGGACATTGCAGAACAACTCACACCCACAGAGTTAAATCCAGACTGCATGGAACAGGCCACCACAGATTGTATCATGGACATGCAAATCAAGAACACTCGCCAACAAAAGATCCAACTATATCGGGTTGTCAAAGCTGGCCAACTCCTGCACCAAGGAAAGTGGTTCACCAGGGACCAAGTTCAGTAGAAGTTTCCTCATCTCATGGAGGAACTTAACGCAATGGGGACCATTGCTTCCTAAAGGGGGAGGAATGATCCAGGTGGATATTGGTGGTCACCCGCCTATTCCACTTGGGGCTCCACCATTGTCTATTTCAGTTTTTCAGTTTCGGCACAATTTACTATTTTTAGCAGTTTTTCAGGTCCTAAACTTCCGGAGCCGTTTTGAGGTCCTAAACGACGTTTTTTAGAAAAACGGAGAGCAACATGGGTTCACTCGTTCAAAATTTGTAGTCCTCGAATAGATCTTTCTAACGAGGTATGGTACGCGTCAAACGGAGATCGTATGCCAAAGTTACGCCCCTGGGAAGTTGAAACACCAATTTACCCAAATGAGGCCCATAGTTTTGGCGCTTCATCTCCTAGGGTTAGGGTTTTGGTTGTTTAGGATTTCCCATTGTTTCTAAATAATAAATAGGCCCTCGAGCCTCATTGTAACTCAGTTCAGAGGCATGTAGCCGCCACATCTCTTCTCATAGATAGCTACCAGCGCCCTAGCTAGTTTTATTTCCATTCTGTCTATAAGAAAATTTCAATTCTTTGATATTAATGAAATGAAGTGTTATTTCCACTGCATCTCTGTATTTATGGTTGTGTTTATTCTGTTGCGTTCCTGCATAAATCTGGATCACTTACAGACTCAATACAGACTCAAAACTCATCATTACTAGCATCACTTGTTACAATTCCCCGTAGGGCGTGGAATCTGGGTACAAGAGAAAATGATAAAAAGTAGAAGTAGAGTTTAAAAACTCTGTTGAACTAATGATATCCAATGGTACAAATTTCTTCTGGTTCATCCTTGGGCATGGAATCTTCTCATTATCATCAGGTGCCACTCTAGTGGTCAACAGAGTGCAACAGATGTTTGCTTCCTACTCATCCAAGAAACCATAGCGGAGCCTAAATTGAAGTGACATCCTTATGTACTCTTTCTATCTCTCGTGCTCACTTCCCAATCTAAATCTGTGTATCCTTGCAGTTGCACTTCACTGTTTAAGACATATCTCAAGCCATAATTGCATGTGCCATAACCAATTGTACCATGTTGGTACTTCAACATATGTTGAGCAACATGCCTTGGGTCAACCATAAATTGATCAACTTTCTTTACTGGGGCCATCACCATGGCTACTTTCTGGTTACCCTAAATGGTGCTCTCTCTGAAGCAGATCGTGTTGTGGCAATCCTAGTTGTTTCCTCTGCCACTGCAGCTTTCTAGTTATTGTACTATATCAGCTATCTCAATGACAGTACCAAAATATCTAAGGGATCTCAATAGTATGCCTCATGGAGGTAATGCATCAAATCTAAGTACTTCAGAGGTCAACTCCCTCTGAAGCTAAAACAAGGCTTCTTGAGGAAGCCATGTCTGCTCCCTTTATTACAAAGGAAAATATTTCTATGAATGTTGCTCCCTTTGACACATGAGTCCTTTTTCTTTCGATGGAAACAAATCATACATGGTCAATCTTGATCCATCAATCCATGTCTAAAGTAAAATCTTCTATTTGCAAGCAAGAAACTCCTTCATGTCCCTCAAAGCTATGTGGTGGTTCCATGTACACTTCTTCCTCAATTTCTGGGAAATGGAGCAAATCATTTTTCATGATCCTCTCCCTCTTTTTGGGAGAAACCTCTAGTCTCAAATCTCGCTTTGTACTTGTCTATGTTGCCATCTACTACACGTTAAATCTTGTAGATCCATTTGGAAGTCACTATTGACTTCCCTTTGGCACAAACAAGGTATACTTCAAACTTGTTGATTTGTCTACTCCCTTTGAGCTTGGAGCTCATCTACTACAATATCTCTCAAGAGTCAAAACAAATCATTGATTTTTGGGAGTCCTCTTGACACAAATTTTGCTTCGTTTTTCCATTACTTTCATTTGTTGTCAGAGCCTTGGCAACTTTCACCATGTACCTACAATCCTCACTAGGTGGCCATGGAAGAACAATTATAAACAAGCAAAGTATACGAAGACAAAAGGCTAACTAATAGTAAAACAATAAGAATAATAATCAAGGAAAAGAGAAATAAGTTACTTATTTTTTAGGGTTTTAGAAAAACGTCAGCGCCCTCTTCATCTTATCCTTCTTGCATCCATCTTGCAAATTTATCAACCTCGTCCTCATCATCGACATGATGTCATTCATTCCTTGCATGAGCTAGGTTTTCTTATTTCAATGGAAACATCGATCTAGGTCTAGCTCTAGGGTTTTATCCACAAACCCTTGGTCATCAGGTTTGCTAGGGTTTACAAAACCTAGAATTTTCATTTACATCCTTTGTAAGTCCACCAGACTTTGTTATCTACAAAATTTATTTTCCATATCCAAATGTTCGGCATATGTGATGAAATTCATCATGTAATCGAAGGTTGTTCCATCTCAATGTCAGTCTAAGCAAATATATCAAGATTAAGGATTACCAATAAAGATTGCTATATAAATGTGAAATGTCTTCATCAAGAGAGAATATGGCAAACCCACGACATACTTTCTTATTGCTTCAACAGTACTGGCAATGATATTCCTGCAACTATGTATTCTCAACTATATATTGATTTCGACCCTTTTAGCCCAAGTAGCCTATCCTTCATCATAGCAGTAGTAATAATGAGGACACGTCCAATTCTGCAAATGATTTATCTTTCTTAACAGGACTCCAGTGTCCAAACTTGAAAGGGAACTCGACGTCTTTTTGTAAGCTTGCCATGTCAAAAGTGAAGGTAATATTCAACGGACTTGCTTCATCAAAGTGTGCTTCCTTCAAGTATATATTAGTGATAGTGATCCTTATTCCTTATTTCAAATTTTGACTGCCTTGGAGTGCAAAGAATAGACTCCAGGATCGAACAAAATAGGTCCCATCCTTTAGTACCCAAATACCTTAGTATCAGCAATTAATATCAATAGCAAATGTAATGCATCTTCCAGTGCCTTTACTTAACAGTGCAAGGCCCATGACAACAAATGGCATCAATACTTTGAGATCTTGTAGCCTCAAAACAATGTCCTGCTTCTAAACATATTCTGAAATACAACACAACATCTTCAAAGAAAACATAGCTTTGTTATGCTATACTTGAAACGTTCAGCACATGTATATAGATCACATATTTGCCTTAACTAGCCTGGTCTTGCTTTGAGCCACAATCTGAATTGTGGTGATGTCATTACTTGTTGAAATATCAAGATGACTTTCATGCTATAGATCAGAGGTGTATCTAACAATAAGAGCATGATTGAAGATCATTTGTGAATCTCATCATTGAGCTTGGAGGGAAAGGACTCCCTCAACATTCATAGCTATTATAATTGTCTTTCTTCAAGAATTCCTTCATTATTGTTGTAAGGAAACAGATCAGACCTTTGTCAGAGATTTCTAATTTGACTGAGAAGTAGATTACACTCATTGTATGGTCTTTCATGAAACAACTTTGATACAGACTTTTCAACCAAGACTATTCATTAACAAGGTTATTAACTTATTAAGTGATTATTTCCTCTACAAGAATGTTGCCAAGATAAAACCTTTGATCCCAAAACGAAATGACTGTGAGTAAGTTGAGTGATGATACATACTTTACATTCCAGGCATCAAACATACTTGCTATAGCTTTGTTGGCCCTTTTTATAGGTCTGTAGGCCTCATTCAACATCCCATCAATGTAATGTGCTTATGAAACATAGTCTTTCAAACTATGGATTAAATAGTATGCCTTGTTGATGTCAGTCCTCTTAGCCAAGCAAATCTTCAAAGAGAACTAATCAAGAGTTACATGAAACACATCATCCTTGCAATTGATACTAAAGCATCAGCCCTTCTCCTATGTACAGTGTCTTCCACAAACAAATGATAAAACAAACTTTAGTAGATCTCATGCACAAGAGACAACTTTGCGGGTTTTTCTTCAATCAAATATATTTTGGATTCCTTCAGGCCACTTTCTGAGACCCCTTGGCTTTCCTGAGGTTTCTCAGCCTACTACAACAGGCCTTGAGGCATTCTCGGGCCTCTGTAACAGTCTCTAAGTCCTCCTCAACCTACTCAAATAGACTAAGGCCTTTCAACCTCTCTTCAACATAGACTAAGGCTTCGACCCTCTCCACAAATGCATGTATGCTTCGGCCTTCTCTGAATATTATCACGACATTAAAATGGATCACGATATTTTCTTCTAGCAATATGAATCTCGGCTCCATAAGAAGGGGTATTATTTTCAACACAAAATGAAACTTTGGCCTTCCTTTGATGTTTCTCTTTTACCCACGCTCTGATACCACTTTGATTTTTCATGGTCTTCTTAGCTGATAATTACTTCTTCTGATTTCTTATGTTAATATTTCTTGTATTCATATTCGTCATAAAGAAATTACACAGAAGATATCAACAGTAGAAACAAAAAAGCCACTTGGATCATAAAGAGACAAGCAAACAAGAGACACAAGAATTTTACGCTGGGAAAACCCACTTGGGGGAAAAAACCTTCAACATTTTCCTTAGAGAAATTATTCAGTTCATCAAGAAATACATCTAATTCTTCTAATCAAAACAATATCAAACTAGGCAACAATATTCCCAAGTCAAACTTGGTCAATCTATCCACAAGAAGAGATAAGATGTTTCCTGAAGATTCGTTCATGGCCAGTCAAACAGACTGAAATTCAGACCTAATCCTTCCACAGAAAAACTTGAACTGTTCCTAGTGAAGATGGCTAGAAAATTTCGACCTATCACCTGTGAAACTGGATTCGTCGAGGAGGGGCCAAGAATCCCGAATCCTACGATCCAATACGATACGGAGGGATTCGTACCCGATTCTCCGAATTCGACCGTATCTATACAGGTTACGTCGAATCCCAACTGTACCCTATACGGATACGGCCGAATCCAGAGAATCAGGTATGAATCCCTTCGTACAGCCGGATCTAAGCACAAAAATACCATCATAAAAAAAATTCTGACCCTGTTTAACATTCATCTTCCTTGGTATTGGTGATCTGTTTGGGCTATTTTCTAATCTATGATTGGCTGCCATCACTTACATTTTCTCTTCTCACATCTGCCAACCATTCCTCATTGTTTATGACTGTCACAAACGTCTTTGAACCTCATTTATTTATTTCAAAATTTACACACGAGTTCATTCTCTAAATCTAGCAAATCTTGATTACTTAAGTGTTAAATCTAAGAGTTCGTTGGCACAACGAACTTAGTGAACCAGCATTGATCATTTTGTGTACCACAATGGCATTAATATTCCAAGTGCTAATTGGCATTGTCTTGAAAGCCTCATTAGAGCATTGATAAATCTTGTGTCTTTTTTAAATTTGACAATTGTATGATGTATCAATGTATCATGTATGAGTATCTAAGATCTTAAATCTATGTTGAATCAATGAATTTGTATGAATTTGTGTAAAAAATATCTAATTTTTAATATATTAATATATATATTTTTTTTAATAAAATAATATATAACATATCATATCCCGAAAGTGTCTTGTTCCGGGGGTCACCGTATCCCGAATCCGATTCTCGAATCCCCATATCCATGGAATCCTGAATCCTCGTATCAGGTGACTTAGTCTATCACATGTGTGAAATCAAATGGAGAGAGAGAGAGAGAAAGAGAGAGTTTGGTCTTCTTCTACTCAACTTTGGCCTTCTTTTTCCTTCTCTCCTTCACATAGATGAGCAAAAAATACTTGATTGATGTGAGATCGAAATTTCGCCAAGAGGAGGGAGTCGAATGGCATATATATAGTGATCCTAGGAGGTTAAATTAGTGTATCCTTTCACTAAGGTTGACTTGAAGTTGACCTTACATTTGGAAGCAAAAATTTAATATTTGAGAAATTCAAAATTCCCTATTTTTGAAGCTAACATGAAGAACATGTCTTGAATTTATTATTACATATATTTGGAGGGCTAAAATATCAATTATGAAGACCGACCATAGCTATAAAAATTCAACAAAAAGATCAACCTCCAAGTACTCTAAAGTTATGGCTCCATCCTCCCAATAATGCTCCCTCTACATTGATGTCCAAGTCTTACATGTTCTACCATTCTTCGTTGTCTCGTGATTATAGAACAACAATCTCAAGTTATGGTGCAATACCTCAACTTATTCAATATTTCATCCTGAAATTAAACTCTTTCCATCAAATTGATCGAGATACATTAGTCATGAAATATTTCATTGGTTGCTTGTTAAGGCACCCCACTACTAAATACAGCAAGTGTTGCATGGGACCTTTCTTTGTTGAATCAGTGTCTCTAATATTATCATCATTCAATGGACATCTGAAACCAATTCTCTCTCCCATGAATCCATGCCAATAATGAAGTCCCAACGATGAGAAAACAAGTTTGGAACGCTGATGTAATGGTGAAGTTTGATTTTCAGGTGTTCCTATGCTCATCGTTCATGTTACATGTTCAAATGATTCTTAATTCATTTCGAGATGAAAATCCTAACATACCCAAGACTTTCTCCTCTCATTTCAAAATGTGATTTCAACCCCTCAACCCATTAAGATCTAAAGGTGGTGACACAAACTATCAATCACTCAATTGCGGGTGTGTCCAATAAAAGCACATTATTTGTCCTATTTGCCCTTCTTTCTAATTTGGTATTTTTGACACCAAGCACACCTTTCCCATGTGTCCCTAGAACAATGACAAGGGGATTTTGTTAGGCTCCTACAATAACACTTATTATAATCCAATCTGCTAATTTGGTATCTCTGACGCCAAGCCCACCTTCCCCACGTGTCCCATGTTAGAAATACTAGGGGGGTTGAATCAGTATTTCCTTTTACAATTGTTATTTTATAATAGTTAAGATCACTTTAAAAACATAACACAAAATGAACAACAAAAGAATATCATTATGAACAAGAATGGGGAGGAATCCAATCCTCTTTTTGCATCAATCAATTTATACAAGAACACTTATAATTTCTTCAGGGCTCCAACCTTAGATGAAGACTCCAATCTTCAATCAAACTAGACTCCAACCTGTACTTCACCAAACTCCAACTTGGTCTTCCTAAGGACTTCAATCCTCTCAACAATTCAGACTCCAACCTTGTGTGAGGACTCCAATCCTCTAGGGCTCCAACCTTCTTAATCTGCTTCAAATTTTCAAGATAATTTCAGTGTTTCCTCAAGACTTCCAAAAACTATCTTCAAAAAGTCCTGAATGTCATCTCCACAAGGTCTACAATGCATGTCTTCAAAAATGTCTTCAATAGGCTTCAATAAGATCTCAGATCTTCAATGTCTGCTATAAGGGATCTTCAATACTTCTTCAGTTCAGCGCCAAAGATGAAGGACAACACCAGAAACTCCAGTAGGTGTCTCCAAGACTCTTCATGCCACCCAAGCAGTCTTCTACACAACTACTTCATTAGGGTTTCAACAATGTTGCTCCAAAGGTGTCTTCAAAAGAACTGCACACCAAGTCCTCTACAAGTTCCTTCAACAAATCTTCACAATGCTTCAGCTTGTTCTCCAACAATGTTCCACCAAGTCTTCGAGGATATCTGCTTTAGACAAAGTTCGACATTTCTTCAAAAGTATCCAAAATTTTCACAGGTCTGCTTCAAAGTATCTTCAAGGCTCCTTCAAGGGATGGATTTTAATACTCCAAAATGTCTTCAAAGTCTCCTTCAATATATTCTTCAAAGTCTGCTCCAAAAGTAGTTCAAAAGTTTGCCTTCAAATGATGCCTAAAAAGAACCTCTCAACTTCAAGACTACAAGTCTGCTCCAAGTTGCGCCAAAAAAAACTCCTCCCAAATGATGCCAAATTTTTCAACAGTTTTGTTCCAAACAATGTCTAAAGGTTTGCTCACAAATGATGTCAATATTTCAAACCAAGTGTCACAGATTCAATTTTGCTCACAATCACAGGTTTAAGCCAATATAACCACAGGTCTGAACTTGGATGTAACAACTCCAAAATAATCTTCAAAGTATCCTCAAGTGTTTCCCAATATATTCTTCAGAGTTTGCTCCAAACAATGCTTAGCAAACCTGGTCTCAAAAAGTACCAAAAACTGCTAATTAAATGCCACAGATCTGAAGTTTTTGTGCTGCATAAGCTGTTACTGGTCCAAGCTTCGATTGTTTTGAGGGTTGCATCAACTCCCAAAAGTTCACGGTTCAAATTAACAGATCAGAGGTCTTGTAACTCTCCATAGGTCCGAAATTTTTTGTGTAAGCCACAGGACATAAATCTGTGTGTAAACCTCAGGTCTGAATTTTTTGCGTAATAAGCTTGCCACAGGTGCAAGGATATAACCACAAATCCAAACAATTTGAGCATCTGTAAGTGTGAGTTTTGTGGATAGGAATCGACCTGCAATAGAATCCAAAGAGAGAAGGTCGAACAGAAGTATAGCTCAGAACCCAACCACAGACAGAAAACAGAATTGCCCAACAGAACTGCATTCGTCCTTCTTAGCTATTCCTAGTTCACAAGTTGTGAACTGATTTTACTCTTCTTCTGCTTGTTGATCTGATCTCAACAATACTATAACCAAAATAAGGCATTCAAATTTTAATTTATACACATTTGACTAATTCTGAAGGTACACATCTCTTCGAGGATGATCCAACTTGCATAAGTAGGCTTGTTGATGTAGGTTGGGTCAAAAAATAGAACTTCAACTTCAAAATTCAATATCTGCTTAATGACAGGGCCATAGAGGGAAACTAAGCACTCACTGGAAAGGGCTTGAAGCCTTCTACAAGCTGGTGTAAAGAGATTCTCAAGTTATTGTCTCTAATGTCAAGAATAATATTGTTTTCTTCCATGAGAATGTCTTTTATGACAGCCGTTGGGGTTCATGGCTTGGACAAGCTAGAGCTTCTTCTTCATATATGTTTAATGACAGCCCCTAGGGTTTCTTTTATGCAAGGGATTTTGCTAGGGCTTATAGATTAGGGCCCCTTCACATGTGTGCTTTATTCATTAGGATTAGGGCATCTTCAACAAGGCTAGAGCATCATAAATATTAAGTTTAGAACTTGCATGAACAAGATTTTGCTTCAACAATGCTAGGGCTTGACAGCCTTATCCAACAAAAGAATAGTGGCGAGGGGATTTTATTAGAGCCTCCCACGATAACATTTTTATTATAATCCAATCTGCTAATTAATTGCCATTTAGTGTAGATTGTTCCAATGAGCGAGCCACAATGACTAATCATGATTGTTCACATTGACAAATTGAAGGTTTCTTTGCCCATCATCAATTTAGAGATTGTCTTACAATATTCCAAGGTAGAAAGGCTGACATTCCAAAGAATCTTTTCTTCATGTACAAAATAGAACCTTCATTGTTGTATCCATCAAACTTCCCAAATCCATCTTTCATGATCTAGAAATATATTAGTTTATATACCTCTGTTTGTAGCTACCAACACTTATAATTCAATAGAACAACAAACTCTCAATCCACTCTTTTTACTCATCTTCATGTGATCTTAAAACAATTCAACCTATGCCCCTTTACATGAAAAGGGAAAAAAAGGGGTGTTGCACCACACCACACCACAACACATTAAACAATGGAATGGTGTGGTTAATCTTGACCTTGTAAAGACTATCTCTATTAAATGACCATGATCCATGGCTAGCTCTCAACCAAATGTGGTACGGGGCACTGTCTTCCTAAGGACTACTTCACACTACTTCTCAAGAGTTTCTTCAATCATGTTCCACACAACAAAGTGATGGGTAAACAAAAGCTAGTGGAATTATCTTCCAAAGTTTATTGGAGTCTCGAATATATAAAATGCCATTTTTAGGGGAGATAGGTGTTGAAAATGTAACTAGTTTGGTCTTCATAATTGTTGTTGTACTCATTTCAATATGCATCCTATGTAACAAACAAAAGAAGAAAATAAAAAGTTATCATTATTAAAGCATGGGCTTCATGCTTCTTATTGATGGTCTTCTAGGTAAAAACATGTTCCTCATGCTTCTAGGGGTCTTAGGATTTATTGTCACAAGTCAAAGGAGTCAACGTAAAGTTTATAAGACCCTTATGGGCAAAGATTAATTGGAAAAAGAATTATTTTTAAGTCTAGAAAGTCCTAGAAACTCCAAAAGTACAAGTCGGCCTTGGCAGCTTCAAGTCGGCCAAGTGGGAATTCGACCCCTTGGAAAGGTTATATAAAGGAACAGTTCAACCTCATTTGGCACACACTCACCAAGAAGTTCAATCTCAAGAAGAAAGTTTGATCTATAGTTGGGAACCTGGAAGAAGGAAAAGCGAAGGTCTAGAAGACAAGAAGGATCCAAGGAGGAAGTTAAATTTTTGTTTTTAGGCTCCATCCCTCTCACACGTGCGAAATCTAGGGTTTTTACAGCTTCCTAGATGGGTCGAAATTGCATATTCAAGTTGCAGGTGTAGCATCAAGTTGCAAGAAGAGCGAGTATTCTATTTGGACCTCGTTGACCTTGGGAAGACTTACTTTGCCCAATGGAGGATTGCTAGAAGAGTTGTCTTAGGGTTTTTGAGCATCTTTTACACGACCAAAGTTGCAGAAGAGTTGCAATATTGAAGCTGGCAGGTCGAAGTTGCAAAAGAGTTGCAATATTGAAGTTGGCAAGTCGAAGTTGCAGTGTGTAAGTTGGTTGAAGCAATATCAAGGAAGGACTTGCTAGAACGGTTGACTTGGTACTTGGAGGACTTGGTCTATGACTTCGGTCTTTGTGTCTCATTTGAAGCAGATTCCACAAGAAGAGAAGAGTTTTTCCGGGATTTCCCCTTGGAAGGGTTTCCCTTAGTTGAGAGACTAATTTTTGTGTCCTCTATTCTTATTGTTTTGTTCTTGATATTTCTTCGATGAAAACATCTAATTAAAGAACATAAGAATATTAACGAAGTTCACAAGCAAATATTAAGGTTAAGGAAAATTGGAATTAATCGTTGCCACTTTGAATTTTCCAACAATAGGATCAAATACATACAACTGGTACGATCAACATGTCTAGATACCCATCCACATCGAATGACCTACAATACATGCACAAAACGCAATATGAAAAAGACTTCAAAACAACAAGCAAAAAAGACTATGTTTATGCATACTTATGAATGTGTCACTAGTGGTGAGGGGTCTAATTATCAAAGCTTGAAACTAACCCTAATGATGTTAGTTTCAAAAAATGAAATCTCTAAATCTATGAAGGCCTTAGTGTTGTAATGTCAATCGTTAGATTGTATTGAGCACTTCTTTGAGCTACTATAATGCAAATGGCTTGAACCCAAAGTAGGATCGATCATCCTAGGCATGTAGTTCCTTTAATTCGCAGGATTGATGACACCCACGAGGTAAAATGTTAGGGGCCAAATTTCCTAGATGGGATAATTTTCAAGCTTTTTGCCAAAAAAAAAAAGATTCACCAATTTCCATTTTTTCTAAAAATGATTCACCGTTATTTTATAGGATAAAACTATTTTACCTTAAAAAGTTGCCAAAATTTCATAGAGACTATGAAATTGTTGAAAATGTAACTAGCAAGGTCTTTTGGCTTGTGATTTAGCTAGTGAAGACCTCAAACTGTCCTCATTTGTTAGACTTCAATTAGGATGAGTTATTTCCAATTTACTGGAATAATAATCAAGTTAGCATGCATAGAGTTGGAGTTTCAGTTGATGAGGAGTCTTCATTAATTTGACTACAGAACAAGGTGGTAGCTAGTAGTTCAATTAGAGCAAGTTATCCTTCAGCCTTGAATCTTGATTGAAGGAAGAACGAGTTAAGAACCCTCGTGTTGATTGGAGAGAGAAAAAGTAACACTCAATTAACTCGTCAATAAAAACTAGAGTTCTAAATTTGAACTAGGCTCCCTTGCATGTTCGAATTGGGCATATAAACAAGAGGACGAAGGCACAAAGAATTCAATTGTTTTGTGCACAAAGGTTTGTGACAAGACAGAGCTCACTGGATTGTGAGAGAGAGACTTAATTGTGGAGCACAAGAATTGTGTCCTAAAGAAAGGAGCACAAGTGTGCAAAAATTTAGGAGAATTAATTGTGCGCAAGTTGTGTGGAGCTAGGGTCCTAAAAAATAGGAGCTCAAGTGTGCTAAGAAGTAGGGTCAGAAGTGTGCTATGAAATAGAAGTTCAGTGAAAGGAATAAGGAGGACAAGTGTGCATGGAAGGAGAAGCAAAATTGAAGCAAGATAGCAGTGTTTGCAGAGCAAGTCAAGGAGGCAACAAAGGATCAATTGTGTGAAGGAACCGAGATCAAGTAGTGATCAATGCATACCAAGATCAATTGTATCAGTTGAGATTTGTGTGAGAAGCGAAACGCTTTCTCAAAAAGAGATAGATTGCTTTGCAATAGATTCAATTGGTCCAAGAACAACCAATAAAATAGTCACATCAAGCAAGCAGGTTCTCCCTGCTTGTTTCTTGAGAAAAGTGTGTCAATTTGTGCATGTATTTTTATTTGTGTTTATATATCGCTGCTTCTGAATTGTTAAGAGACTTTATATCTTGGTCAAAGTAAACTAGATTTCAATTTCCAGATATTCATCTAAGTAGTTGCAGAGTTTCATGGAAACTTAACATGGTATTAGAGCAAAGATCAGTATAAAGACCAACACAAGTTGATCAATTAGCGAAGAGTGCATATCAGAGTTTTGAAGCTCAGTTCTTTGGATAGAAGTATGGCATTCCAAGGACTAAGGGCAGATCATCGTTTAGAGGGAGCCTTCAATTTTTGTACATGCAAGGAGCGAATATCAGTGGTGTTCGAAGATAATGGGGTGCTAGAGTTTGTGAAGCAACAAATACTGCCACCTACTGATACCCAACAATTGGCCCAGCAAAAAAAGAATGACACCAAAGCGAGGAGGATCATTCTTGAGGGGATCAAAGACCATATTATCCCTCATCTCCATGAGAAGAAGACAACATATGAGATGTTTTAAGCCATCTTAGATCTATATCAAGGTTCTACTGATTCCAGGAAGATTACTCTCAAGGAGAAGCTAAGAAGTATCTCGATGAGAAAAGGAGAACCCATCATCATATATCTTTCAAAGTTCACTCAGGTTCAAGATAAGCTAAGTGTTGTGGGCGAGACAGTAACAGAAAAAGACCTTGTGAATATTGTGCTTTTGGGACTCCATAAGTCTTGGTATAGTTTCCAAGATGCAATAAGTGGCAAAGAGAATATTCCCAATTGGAAAAGGTTATGGAGTGATTGTGTTCCGTTGGAAAATCGAAAAGGCGGAAAGACTTTCTCTTTGTTGATCATTACTTGTGATTTATTTTAGTTATTATTATCTTTCTTATATTCTTCTTTAATCTTAGTCCATCAAGCAATTACCAAAACCAAAATACGAAGATCAAGGACATCAGATGTAGGCACACAGCCAAGGCAAAACCTAGGCACACAGCCAAGGCAAAACCCTTATATAGGGGACACCCAGTCAAGAACTCTTCCTTCAGTAATTCAAATGAGATAGATTAAGACCCTAGACCAACAGACCTTCCTCCTCCACCAAGTAAGCCCTTCCTCCTTGTAAGTATCCTTTTCTTAGTCTTCCAAATGTCAGCCCTTCAAAGTGCAGCTACAATCCAAAACTTCGAAGGCTTGACATTGACCTCCCCAACAACTGCAAAATTTCAGCCTTCCAGCAAAACTCCATGAACTTCGCACGTGTGAGATAATAGAGAGAGAAATCAAATCCTTGACCTTGAAAAAAAATTTCTTCCTTTCCCCTAGACTTGTCCTCCTCTTCCTTGGAATTTCGCAGTTTTTAGTTGCAATTCACTGCAAATCGGACTTGCTTGGCTTCTTCTGCAAATGAGGTCGAGTTGATCCAACATATAGGCTTCTTGTGAGGTCGAATTACCTGTTTAAGCCCAACTTCTTGTTACTTGAGGTCGACTTTGTGGAGGAGGCCTAGAAGACCTAAAACACAACAAAGCAAATTTCTTCTTTGACAAATAAATCCCAAGAAGAGTTATTTACAATATGACATGGATAAGGACACTTGACATAAACCCTATAAGTCTTCAATGGAGACCTTGACCTAAAGACAATTGACCCAAGCATGAAAACCATGCTTTAATAAGTCAATTTATTTAATAATAAAATTTATTTTCCTTTCTTTTGATAAATACACTTCATTATGACTCAAGTACAATATGAAGACCAATACTAGTTACATTCTTCAACACTCCCTCTTAACTAGGGAGGTATTCATAATTACCTATATCTGTAGAGGTACATGGAAGATCTCCAAAATGAACTTTGAAGGGTTTTGGCACACTCAGTGCCACGAACTAGAATCCTAACCAAGGTAATCTATCCAAGTGGGACTAAGATGGACTAAAGCTTTCAGCCAGTCTAGGTACCATCAGGCTTACTAACTATCCATCAACCCAGGGATGTAGGTGTGTATCCAAGGTCAGAGCTCCAAGACCAACGCCATCCTCCCTCTTCGGGATCTAGACATCAAACACACATAGGCCAGCCATATGTCCTCCCAAGCATCTGCCATTAGATGCTTCAACTCTCCCTAATAAACTAGATACATCCATTTGTCCAAGCATGCTTCCCAAGTTTTCGTCCTTCTTTATGGAGAGATTTACCTCTTCAAACACAACCCCAATCAATAATCCACTTTCAAATATACAAGTAAGCACAAACCTTCGGGGTCCTCATTTATTCGGATGTTGTCTTTATCATCAAATTATCCATATACAATTTTGTCGGAAGCTTTCTTCATTTTATTTCTCCAACAGCACCAAATACATTCTCAGTACTTCTCATGTCTTTTCCATTCAATTGTAGTATTCAATGTCATAATGTGCCCTCCCTCTCAATTGGGGAGATATATCCTTTCTTCTATCCAAACTCCCTCTTAACTTAGGGAGATCAACTACTTTCTTTTTCTATAACATCAGAGAAGCTTTAACCTTTCATGACTTCATTAAGTTCCATCTTCATCCTCATCATATAGCTTTATTCACCATGCTTATATGGACATCTTCAATATCTTGAAGATTGTGTACCTACAAAACTTTAATAGAAGTACAACCAAATACATATATGGAAGTATGAAGTTAACTATATCATAATTATGTTAATACAATAATGGAAGCATTAGACTTTACGCAACAAATACCTAAACCTAGTTAGGTTCATAATCAACAAGAGGCACATACTTCTAAACTTCAACTTCTTGCTAGGGTTTTGTTATAAATCCTAAAGAACAAGAAATCAGTCTCATTATATCTAAGGCCTTAACAGATTCTACTATGATGCATTACAAACCTTAATTCCATCTTAGAGATACAAATCAACACTTCAATGAAATAACAATTCTACTAAGGTTTGATGCAAATCCTAGATTTAACCATCATATCGGAAATCATATATCATACTTCTACTAGAGCTTTATTACAAACCTTGGAATTTACAAACTATGAGCATCAAAAATTAGGTTAGCACATATATCTATGATTTCATAATCATGCACAAGCATATCACAACAATATCTACTAGGTAAACTCAAGACAAAAATATAAATACATTTCATTTAGACTAGGGTTTCGATCATACAAACGAATATATACCTAAGGTTTCATTCCTAAGACATCATCTCAACTAATATAAGGGTCTTGCTTATAAACCTTAACTTACCAAACCCTAAAGATCTAGGGCTTCAATACATAACACATCAAACCCTAACAGACTAGGGTTTCCAATATAACAATATAAAAATCCTAAACATGAAATGAATTGGTTTTCTGGATTTCATCAACACCACTAAGAAGACTAGGGTTTCCTAAATATTGACATACCCTTAGGTTAGGGTTCTACAGTGAACCTTTTTAGAGTTTCACAAGAATGATAATATAATGCGCGTAGATTTAATGTAATGATTAATCACCCTAACAAGAATCTTTGTGATTCAAAACCCTAGACATAACGATGTTAGTAATGTAAAGTAATTTTAAAAGAAAATGAACTTACTTTTTTCATATGAAGACAATTTTATAACGAGGCTTATGGTCTGAGACATACCTTTGAGTTGTTCCTTACAAACCTTGTAGAACATCAATTTTTGAAGAGCTTCCTTTATAACAGAACTTCTACCATGCTTCAAATTTATTCTTTGAGGTCTCCTCCATAACCCTTGAGCATTCAACAAGCTTTTCCTAAACAAGGAAAATATAAAAAGAAAGGTTATTAGCATATAATACAAACACATCTTGATAAGGGAGGAAACCAAACATGAAAAGATAATACAAGGAGTAAGATACTTATCTTTGATAAAATCGTGAGGGATCCCTTTTAATCCAACCTTGAGGGATACATATAACTTTATCATAACAATTGAAAAATGTTCTAACAAGGCATGTTAGGCCTACAAGTTTTAGAAATCAAAACATAAAAGAAAAATAACTCAAAACCTATGTTGCCAGGAAACGTGGGTGCGGGGACGGGGACGGCACATTTTGAAACAGGGTGCGTGGGTTCGTCGGGGGTATATATATATATATATATATATGTGTGTGTGTGTGTGAATTTGTATAAAACAAGAAAAATAAAATATTTTTTATTTAAAAATTAAAGTTTAAACTTCAAAGATTTAAACATGCACATCATTGAACATTCAACATTCACATAATGATATATGAATCATGATAATATTAAATAACTTAATAAGTTATAAAAGTCACGATATATGTCCATTGTCATACTACATTCAAAATTTCCCTTAAAAGCAAAGAGTCGAGACATCTCCAAACATGAACTAGGAAATTTCAAAATAGTAAATACTAAAGTCTAAAATAAAAATTTTAAAATAGTGAACAATGGCTTCCTCAAGCCATGTCATCAGCATCACTTAGATCTTCAGTCGGCATGCTCTCAAGGTAGGAATCACTCTCATCTTGAGCCTCCTGCTCATCCATAACAGTTGAAGGTAGCTCAATAAGGCCATCTGGTTATATTTCCTCATCCACACACATAGCATCATTTGTGTATTGGTCCCATCTCTTGAAAGGACCCTCCTTGTACCCAGGGTATTTTCAAGATATGAGACGAAGTGTGCTATGAATGTACACTAAGTTCTCTGCATTTTTTGAGCCCAACCTATTTCTTTTTACTGAATGGATAAGGCATAAGTACTCCAATTCCTCTCACAAGATGAAGAAATAGCTAGCTGGAAAATTAGGGGAAGCCCATTAAATTAATTAAAAATTTAAAAATAAAAGCTAAAATGAAAATTGAAAATTCAATACAAAAATTTAAATGAGAAATAAGATGAGGAACTCCAAACTAGTTACCTGTCCAAGTAACCGTATGGCAAACTGCTGCAACTCAGGAGCATCAACACCATGAAGCCACCACCAATCAATTGGATCCTTCTTCTTGCGTCTATCGGCCAAAGCTGAATGTGAACCAAAGACACCTCGACCACGTGAAAATTGGGCAAACTGAGTTCGTATGTCAAAAGCTTCTTCTGTATCACCATAAATTCTCTTTATAGCGGTGAAGAATCCTTTGAACACCTCTCTATCTTGGGAAGGAGGCCTCCTTCCTGTGGTGGGATCATACCATTTTGGATTAACTGCATAAGCTGCCATATGAAGAGGGGTGTTCAATTTATTCCACCGCCCATGTATAAACTCTTTCAGTTGTGGCCACAAAGTAGGATCCTTCTTATTTGTGATGGTTTGGATCCTCTCACACATGGAGTCCATGTTCTCATAAATTTCACCTAAACATGGACCATCTGTATCCGCATAGCGGAGCATATCACAAATTGGTTCTATAAATTCCACAGCAAATTTGGCATCAGCCCAAAGTTGATCATCCAAAATCAACCTCCTCAGCTCCAAAGTTGCATCGGAAGTAGATAACTTCCATTGATCCCACATATCACTGATCACTGTGGCAGATAAAGCCTCCTTCATCTCCACAAGCCCACTAAGTAAAATGTAATAAGTTGCAAATCTGGTATCTGCGGGTTTAAGAAGCTCCATTTTGGCATGCTTGCGGTAAATGGCTTGTGATTGATGATGGTTGCATATAAAGATTTGAATTTTGTGGCCATTTTCAATGATTGCTCGAATCCATTCAAGTTTCCCAATGTCCTTCAATGCATTATTCAAAGAATGCACTGCACATGGTGTCCAAAAAATATGCCTGCGTACATCAAAGACAAAATTAATATTTAAAAAAAAAATCAAACTTGTAATCAAAAATAAAAAAATAAATAAAAATTCAAAATGTAATTCAATTATTCATGTAATTTAAAAATTGAAACTTGTAGTTGTCACTAACCTATACTCCTTTTGAACCATTGCCCCTGCTGCTTTGCACACTGTAGTTGCATTAGTAATAACTTGAACAACATTGGATGGCCCCACCTCTGCAATGGCATCACATAATTGGTCTTTCAAGAACATAGTGTTCTTTTCTTGACCAGAACAATCAATGGCCCTGAGAAAATAAGGACCAGACATGGAAGAGACAATGATGTTTATCAATGGACGATTCCTACAATCAGTCCATCCATCCCTGACAATGGAGCATCCATCTACACTCCAAGACGCCTTCAAGGGTGCCATTGTCTTCTCAAGACGAGCTTTCTCCCTGTCCACCAAGACAGTTCGGAGCTTCTCATAACCAGGTGCTTTATATCCTGGAGGTCCATCATTAATAGCACGAACCATTTGCTCAAAATAGGGTGAACGAGCTGCATTGAGGGGAATGCCACATGCAAGAAAAAATCTTGCTATTGCAAGATCAACACTGTCCCTACCTTTCACATCAAACACGTCATAAAGGCCGCCAACTTTAGGCTTCTTGTGTGCATGACTGGTAGTGCTTTTTGATGCTCTAGATGGAATATGCTCATCACCAAATTGAACATCATCATCAGATGGTAATTCTTTCTCATTAGACTCATCATCTTCATTGACATCATGATCAACATTACGACATGACTGAGAGATTGCCTTACCATCAGCCTTTTGTTGCTCTCTTTGTGCACTAGGGAGTCTATTTGCATCATCTGGGTCTCCAGCACAAGGATCAACACCTTTTGTTGCTCTCTTTGTGCACTAGGGAGTCTATTTGCATCATCTAAGTCTCCAGCACAAAGATCAACACCCTTCCTTGGTATCTTCATAAAATGAGCTTTAACTCGGGTATAACTCCCTTTCCATTCAAGCTTACATAAATTGCATTTTATTGTAGCTGTCCCCCCAGAACCCTTTGGAGGTTTCTACCTATCCACATATTTCCACAGTGGATATTTTGGATTTGATGAAGACATTGTTGATTTTGAAAATAATTTAATAAACCAAATGCCCAAACCTGAAAGCAAAGAAAATAGAAAATTTAAATTAAAAAATGTGAACACTGAAAATTAAAATTTAAAAATCATAGGCCTCAAGCAGGCCGAAATTGTGCCTAAGGAACTTTGTAGAGATCTGTTTAAAAAGGAGAAATAACAGCCAAATTCATCCTGTATATACTATATATATTAAATTATTAAATAGTAAAATACAGTGATGTAAGCTTGAGTTTTAAGGAAGTTGTTCAGTGTTGAAACTTGACAATGACAGAGGTTCGATTTTCTGAGTTAAGGAGCACTTGGAGCAGCCTAGGAGGTGAGTGTTTTGCTGGAAGGAGAGTACTGTGTGAAAAACAAATCAGCCTAAAAATTCCAGTATAAAAGGGACTTCAAAATGCTTCTTCAAGGTAGAGATAATTAGGATTTCTCTTGTATTTACTATTTTAATTTTTTTTAGTTGTAAAAATTTGTCCAAAGAAGCAAATAAAATTAAAAATACGGAGTAAAATTTAAAAATTTAAAAATTATAATTTGATAAATCAGTGAATCACTGGTGACTGAACAGAGGGCCAACTAAAATTTAAAAAAAAATACCTGTCTTGCACAGCGTTGGACGAATGTTGTTAGACGGCGGCTACTGGACAGATGCTGCTGGACGACGGCTGCTAGACGGCGGGCAGACGCAGAGGTTTCTGCAACCTGCTGGGCGACAGACGCAGAGGCAGCCTGCTGGACGCTGTAGATGTTGCTGGGTTACGGCCGCCTTCTGCTTGCAGCGGGAGGAAACCCAGCCACCTGCCGAGGAGGACGTTGTTCCGGAGGACGTTGTCGAGGAGGAAGACGCTGTCGAGGAGGACGTTGTTCCGGACAGGAAGATGCTGTTGACGCCAGCCGAGGGTGAGGTTGTTGTTGCCGAGGGTGAGGGTCAGGGTGCGGTGAGGTTGCTGTGCGGGCGTCGGATTGCTGTGGGTCGATTGTAGTGGGTTGCAATCATATTTAGTTTTAGAGTCTTAGACTTTTAAGTTTTAGTATTTACGTTTAAGTTTTAATTTTAATTTTTAAGTTCTAATTTTAATTTTAATTTTTAAGTTTAAGTTTTTAATTTTAAGTTTTAAGTTATAAATTTTAATTTTTAATTTTAATTTTTAATTTTTAAATTTTAATTTTAAGTTTTTATTATTTAATTTTAAGTTTTGAGTTTTTAACACACCAAACAAAAAAAACAAAAAATCACATTAAGAATAGTTAGAAATTATTTAATTTTAATTTTAATAAAAAAATTTAGACTATAGTCGAATTTTGATAAAATAAAAAAAATTTAACCAAACTTGTCGCCGAAGAACTCGAAAAGAACCTGTTTTCGAGGTTCTCTGTCGCCAAAGAACCCTAAAAGAACCCGAAGAACCCTAAATGAACCTTGAATTTGTGTGGGAAGTCTTGGGTTCTTCCATGAAGAACCGGGTTCTTTAGGGTTCTTCTGGCAAGAACCCATCCCAGCACCCAGTACGTGGGGACGAGAACCCGAGACGGGTTCGGGAACCCTACCCCTAGGTGCGGGAACCCGTGCAACGTAGCTCAAAACATAAAGTAGAAGGATATGTAAGGGATAGAGTCCCTAAGAGTCCCTAGCAAACAAATCTTTGACTTCGGATTCTTCCGACTTGCTCTTCTTTGGTGGACTTTCATCAACAATATTCGCTTGATCTCTATCTCTCTTTTTATTCCTTGGATTCCCAAGACAATGGCTTTTATAATGACTCATCTTGTGACAATTGTAACATTCAATTTTAGAGAGGTCCCTTTTCTTCCTTAATCCTCTGAACTTCTTGAAGGTTCCCTTATTCTTGTGATGAGCGGAATAGGCATTTGAGTTGTTCTCCTCTTCATTCTCCTTATTGTTTCTTACTAATGATATTTTGGCTTCTTCTTGAATACACGCATTCCATATTTGTTTGAATGTTGGAGAATACTTCCAACTATTGATTACTGATGTAAAGGCACTCCATGATGTTGGTAATCCTAAAAGGACAATAATCACGAGCTCTTTTTCTGGTACAATTTCATCTATTTCCTAGAGTTTATTTCTGATTCTAGATATCCTTATAAAAAAGGATGCTACAGTATCATCTTTCATCATCTTCATAGTACTTAATTCACTCTTGAGGCTTGCAATTTGACGAATGTTCTTAATTGTGAATAATTTGGATAGAGCCTCACACATTTCTTGAGCGGAATCTATGTTGGATATATATGGAATGAGGTTGTCCTTTATTCCAACCACTATTAGGTTCATGGCCAATATTTCGGTTTCTCTGAACTTTGCTCTCTCTGCCCCAACCAATTTGTTGCTTTCCTTGCAAAATGACATTTTGACAAATTGAGATGTGGATGCTCTTTCTCCATGTTGATGATGATATAGAAAATAGAAAACTTCTCCTTGATGAAGATAGTTTTCTTCAATAATGATCCTTGATCCCATAGAGAGGGAGATCCATTTGGATCCTTTGATGGTGGAGTCTTTGTTGATGAAGATCAATGATGTCTTCAATGGTAGGGATCTTGCTTCAACGAGAGAGAGATTGCCTTAGAATCTTGATTGTAACAACCCACACCCTAAGTTCCTACTTCCTAAATATTTAACTCATGGTTTAAATATAATATACAAACATAAAGAAAACAAACTTTAAAGAATAAATTAGAAAAAGTTATTAAAGATTCAAAGCACCATGATTAAATCCATTCGAATTTGAATTTCATCTCATTAATACAACCCTATCCTCTGACATTTGAAATGACAGCTCTTTATCACCACCTTATCATCTTACATTTCGAATCACACCTCATTAATACAAACCTTATCCTCTTTCTTTTGAATAGCAGCTCTTTAAATACAACCTTATCATCTATCATTCGAATGACATCTCTTTCAAAACATTCATTTCTACATTTATGGAGGTCTTAGCTGGATGGTGTTGTGGCGGTGGGGCAGATTGCTATTTAAACAAGAAGATATGAAGGAGGAAGGGGTCCTTTTTCGGGGAAGAAAAGGGGAGGAAGGCTGTTGTGATGAAATTGAGAAGGTTGCTGTGGTAAAATTATCAAGAGTGGAAAGGAGACTCACTGTTCTCTGGATTCTGGGCACGGGGGCAGAGGAGGCGTCCTCTGGGTTTAGGATTAAAATCCTAAATTGGCTGGGAGGAACATTTTGTGTTCTGAAATCTGTCCGATCAGCTGGAAAGGAGTATCACGTCCTTTCCACGGTTCCAGGTATTCTGGTTTGGATCTCACCGTTTCCAGGTATTTCTCCTCTTAGGTCCAGTTAATTATTATGTTTCAGCATTAGCAAGTCATTTTGAATTAGCAATAGCTGGTTACTGTGATTTTACTTAGAATTAAGTTAGAATCATGTTTAAATTCGCTTTCAAATCAAATCCTGCTGAACTGTTAGGAATCAGATAAGTCTTTTGTTTTATAAGATAAACAGGTAGACCTTACATTGATGACAAGGTTCTTGGTCTTGCTTGATGTATATGTCCTTTAACTTGAGTAAGGTCTTTGAGGTCGCTTGAGATGACTTGAGGATTCCAAAACTTCTTGTTGGTGTAGACTTTCTTTGATCTATGGTTATGAAGCTTCCTTTGTAGATCTTGACTTCAAGATGATCTTCGCTTTGATGCCTTCCTCAATATTTGATCCTTGAGTGCCCATTGATAAGATGCCCCTCCTTGACTTTGTCACCTTAGCTCTAATACCATGCTGAGAAATCTACGGCACCAAGATTAAGTGATTTCTCTTATATTGGTAACTACTTGTGAATGCTTTTTACTTCTTAGATTAGGATCTTCTTTTTCTTATGTTAGTAAAGTGTTATTCTTCATCAAACAGCTACCAATGCAAAAACCATAAAAAGACAAGAGACATTGAATATAGGCTTTCACCCAGGGCCAAAAACTCTCCCACTTGAGAGGAAAAACCCGAACAAATTCCTCTTCCTATAGAGACTTCAATTGACGAATACCAAGACTAAGACCCTTGACCTATTTTCCACTCCAAGACCAAGACACAAAGCTTCCTTGACGAGATCCTTAGTCAGCGATAGTCAACCTTATGTTCCTTCCTCTTTCTCGGCTTCTCTTCAACTTTGGCTTCCTTCTACTTCGAACCTTCACTTATTTCGGCCTCCTTGAATTTGGTCTACAATCTTTGACCCTAATTCAGAAACCCTAACTCATGCAAAGGACTTTCTCTTATGCCTTGATTTCCTTCGCTTTAGTAGGAGGTCTCTTCCTTGGTAACCCGACTTGTAATATAACTTGATCTTCTCCTTGTTATGACCTACGAGTGTCACAACAAGAACTCGGCTTCTTCTGCAGTTGACAGCACTCTTTCCTCACACGTGTAGATTATCCCAAAACATAACCAAAAACAATACTAGAGACTTTGCTCTACCTTCCCTTCTCTTTGCTAGCTATGAGACCATCTTATTTGATCCTTTCACACTTCTTGTTTCAGTCCTCTTCTTCACTGAAAATTTGCTCCAAATGAAATCTGAACTGCCCTATTTATTGTTGTTTCCCCATCAATTAGGTCGACATGTCATGTGGTGAAGATCTTTTATTCCATCTTGTAGCCAACTTGAAGGAGGTGTCTATGCTTAGTCTTGGAGGGTCTTCTTATACATTTAATGACTCATACAAAAATGTAACATACCCAAGAAGGGTCCTTCATACATGACATTGACTCAAATTGACTTTTATGTGTTGAGAATGCAACAAGATGATGGAGCTTGGTGAAATGAAGTCGCCTTCACCAAGTGGGCCCGCAGGCAAATTCTGGCGCAAAGTCTATTTTTAGACTATGTCTATTTTTAGACATATGGAGCATGGTTCGGGGATTCCAGTTTGAGATTCTTGGAGCATTGGTAATGTTGGTAAAAATAGATGGGACTCTATTTTTGTGACCTATAGGTCGAAGAGGTCGAAGTCTATTTTTAGACTGCCTCTCCTAAAAATAGGGAAGTCAAATATTATTTACCCTTAATAATGTTTGGACTATAAACAACAGTTTACTCTCTTGGAGCACTTCAGTTCGAGCTACAGAAGTGGCTCATGCATCTGACAGAGGAATCACGTGGTTCCCAAGGGTTTGATGGCATCATGCATTGTTGACTTCAGTTGGACTTCAGTGGCAGAAGTTTGGAGGAGTTAATGAGACAGATAGTGGAGTTGTGTTCTGTTTATTTTAGTTGAACTGATTGAGATTAGTTTAACTATTCATCAGATAGTGTGGTGGAGTGGTCAAATAATGTTAATTTCATTAGTGCTCATTCTTCAACTCCAGAAACACATGAGTTCTGGTCTTGTGAGTGGTTGGTGAGACTGGCTGAAGGTAGATGAAGGGTGGAGTTAGCTATCAGTTGTGACTATCATTGTGATTTGCCTTTGGGACTGGAGAGGAGTAAACCCATGAGGATTACGTGATTCAGTGAGTGGTTTATCTATAAGAGGCCATCTCATTGTTGAAACCATAGTAGAGGCAGGCAATTGGCGGTGAGTTTTGAACCCGATGCTTTGTTCAAAACTTAGCTAGATTAATGAGTAAGCATGTAGAGAAAGTGCGAGTACTTGTGAGGAGTATTGTACTAATTTGGTTACTTGATTTCTCCATTATAATATACACAATAGCTGCGGGGTTTTCAGCTATAAGCTTTCCCCATACATACTGTGTTAATGTGTATGATGATTTGATGTGTTATCGCTTGATTTTATTTCCGCATGTGTGATGATCTGAGTTGAGTTGAGTGGAAGAGATTATGTGTTGTGTATGAAGTTCAAATAGTATGTGAGCAGGATAGTCTCGGTGGATAATTAATCATTATTCGTGGAAATTTCTACATGGTATCGGAGCTATTGAAGTTCCAGTTGATCATCACGTTTTCAAACTTATTTGTTGAGCAAAAGGAATACGCATGGGCAGTGGCCTGCAGTTCATCTTTCTTGGAAAATTGAAAAGGTGCAGTAGCAGCCCCTTGCGATCGATCTCGTAACAAAATCTGGTGTTCTCTTGATCTAGAGCGGTTGAGCTTTGAGGTGGAATTCGAAATTTTGCAGCAGTTTTGTCTTCTTGGTGCCGATGATGAAAATGTCTTTCAACGGTTTGTGACTCGAATATGCTCTTGAAGGCAGTTCGAATTATGTTGCATGGAAGGATCGCATGGAAGCAGTATTAGAAGATAATGGTCTGAAGGAGTTCGTAGATACGGATGTCCAAAAGCCCACTGATGCAGCTGAAGTCGATGCATGGCAAAGAAGATGGCGAAGTGTCGAAGGATCCTGTTGGAGGGCGTCAAGGATCATATTGTATCCAGCCTGCATGGAAAGGCTACTCCATATTTAATGTGGAAAGCTTTGACGGATCTATTCCAGAGTAAGAGTGACCAAAGGAAGCTGGCGCTCAAAGATAAGCTCAGGAACATCAAGATGGAGAAGGGCGACAATATTGCCAAATACCTCAGTATCGCCAAAAGCTCACTGATCGCATGCTTGGTTTCAAGTGTGTTGGGATCGGTATGGTTCTTGGACAGCGGTGCGTCATTTCATATGACGGGAGATCGGGAGTTGTTCTCAGATCTGGAGGACAAAGATTTGGGTGTGCACATCGAGATGGGCGATGATGGTAGATACATTGCGACTGGTATCGGTACCATATCCTTTCAGAGGGAGTCTGGTAAACCCTTTGTATTGAAGGATGTCATGCATGTACATGGATTGAAGAAGAACTTGATCTCTGTGGCGATGTTGGAGGATAAGGGGTATGATGTGGTCTTCAGCGAAGGAAAAGCCTTCCTGCGCAGTAAGACTACTGGAGAGACCCGAAAGATAGGAGTTCGAACCAAGAACCTCTATCAGTTGCAAGTAGATGGCTGCGCAGCAATGGCATGCAAGGCGGGAGAAGTGGTGAGCCGGGATGATGAGGGCGAACTGTGGCACAAGAGATTGGGCCACCTTCACCATGGAGCTTTGAAGATTCTGCAGCAGATTTCTACTGGGCTTTCTAAGGGCACCCTTGCGCAGTCAGATCAGTGCAAGGGGTGTACTTTAGGGAAGTATGTGAAAGCCACCTTTCACGAGAAGGATAGTCGCGCCACGACGATCCTTGAGAGAGTTCACACAGACGTGTGTGGTCCTTTCTCAGTTGCTTCGACAACAAAGCACGGGTATTATGTGATCTTTGTTGATGATTTCTCTCGAAAGTGCTGGATCTTCTTCATGCAGAAGAAGAGCGATACATTCGCGAAGTTATGTGAGTTTAAAGCACTGGTCGAGAAGGAGTCGGGGAAGAAGGTGATTTTTCTAAGGAGTGATAACGGTGGTGAATTCATCTCGGGGAGTTCTGCAGCGCAGAAGGGATTCGGAGAGAGCTCATCGCACCCCATAACCCACAGCAGAACGGGGTGGCTGAGCGGAAGAACAGAACGATCGTGGGTGCTGCACGGGCGATGTTGCATGATCAGGACCTACCCCTTCACTTGTGGGCTGAGGCATGCAATACAGCAGTGTATGTGCAGAACCGTTGTCCTCACAAGGTTCTTGGCATGAGTACACCAGAGGAGGCTTATTCTGGCAAGAGGCCTGATATTTCCCATTTGCGGATTTTTGGTTCTCCTGTCTACACGCATGTGACGAAGGATGCGAGAAGGAAGCTGGATCCAACTGCTGAGGTTGGAATATTTGTGGGGTACACTGATACACCTCACAACTATCGGGTGTATGTGCCAGACAGTCGCAAGACTGTTGTGCGACGGGATATAAAATTTCGGGAGGAGAAAGCCATGCAGTGTTCGCTTGAGAGGGAGCTACACTTGCATGCAGATGAGGAGCTGTTAGTTCCTAAGGAGGAGCTTCCGGATGTGGATCAGCCACAAAAGGAGGTTCAGGAGGTGGAAGAAACCACCCAGGCAGCGCCAACCATCAGAGGGCGCATGCGCACTACAGAAGCTGAGCGACTGGCTCGGGATGCAGAGAAGGTTGTAGGACCACCTACGGCACAGCGCAGACAGAGACAGTCACCGGATCGGTACACTGGATACATGGCTCTTATGAGTCAATGTGTTGTGACAGAGCCATCCTCTTTTGAGGAAGCTGTGGAGGAACCCGCATGGGTTGATGCCATGATTGAAGAATATGATTCGATCATCAGGAACAGTGCATGGGAGATTGTCCCAAGACCGGTTGGGAAATCAGTTGTAGGTTCGCGATGGATCTACAAAGTGAAGCAGGCGGCTGACGGGAGTGTGGAGAAGTACGAGGCGAGATTTGTCGCCCGTGGCTTCTCACAGATCGAGGGGATTGACTATGAGGAGACTTTTGCACCTGTCGCAAGGTACTCTTCCATACGGACGATCCTTGCTCTCTCAGCGCAGATGGGGTGGCACATTCATCGGATGGATGTGAAGACTGCGTTCCTCAATGGAGTTATTGAGGAAGAAGTGTACATAGAGCAGCCTGAAGGTTTTGAGATCTTCAGCAGTGAGTCGCATGTGTGCCGACTCAAGAGAGCACTGTATGGGCTGAAGCAAGCACCTCGTGCTTGGTACACTCGGATAAACAGCTACTTCACCGGGCTTGGATTCTCCAAGAGTGAGGCGGATCCAAACCTGTACCAGATTGTGGTGGAGGGGAAGCTGTTGATCATCGTACGGTATGTAGATGATCTGATTTTGACTGGCGACGAGCAGTTGATACTTTCATGCAAGGAGGATCTTGCACGAGAGTTTGAGATGAAGGACCTGGGCATCCTTCATTATTTCCTGGGATTGGAGATTTGGCAGCGCAGTGGAGGACTGTTTGTTTCTCGGGGCAAGTATGCCCGGGAGATTCTGGAGAGGTTCAACATGCAAGGCTGCAAGCCTGTTGACACTCCTCTTCCTGGTGGTTGGAGGAAGGAGGATGCTACTTCAGCGGAGGTAGTGGATGCCACTGTCTATCGACAGTTGGTGGGATCGCTTATGTATCTGGTCAATACACGACCCGATATATGCTATGCAGTTAACCAGCTTTCGCAAGCTATGGTTAAGCCTACCAAGCTCTTTTGGAAGGCAGGCAAGCATGTATTGCGTTATATCAGAGGCACATCGGGATATGGATCATGGTACAGACAGGAGGATCAGTTGAGGCGGCATGGCTTCACGGATTGGTATCATCATATCAGAGATTGTGTTCAGCGGAGAATCATGATGCTTTCATATGTTCCCACGGAGGATCGGGATGTCGACATCCTGACGAAGGTGCTCACCAGGAGCAAGTTCGAATTCCACAGAGGCAGGATAGGGGTTGCAGATAATCCATATGTTGCTGAGAGGGAGTGTTGAAAATGCAGCAAGATGATGGAGCTTAGTGAAATGAAGTCGCCTTCACTAAGTGGGCCCGCAGGCAAATTCTGGCGCAAAATCTATTTTTAGACTATGTCTATTTTTAGACATATGGAGCATGGTTCGGGAATTCCAGTTTGAGATTCTTGGAGCATTGGTCATGTTGGTAAAAATAGATGAGACTCTATTTTTTAGGTCGAAGAGGTCGAAGGCTATTTTTAGACTGCCTCTCCTAAAAATATGGAAGTCAAATATTATTTACCCTTAATAATATTTGGACTATAAACTTCAATTTACTCTCTTGGAGCACTTCAGTTCGAGCTACAGAAGTGGCTCATGCAACTGACAGAGGAATCACGTGGTTCCCAAGGGTTTGATGGCATCATGCATGGTTGACTTCGGTTGGACTTCAGTGGCAGAAGTTTGGAGGAGTTAATGAGACAGATAGTGGAGTTGTGTTCTGTTTATTTTAGTTGAACTGATTGAGATTAGTTTAACTAGCTAATCAATTAGTTATGAGTGGAGTGAATTAAATATTATTTAATTCACTAATTATTAACTCATTATTCAACTCGAGAACACATCAGTTCACTACAGTGCATGATCAGTTCAGTGGAGACCAGTGAAAGAGATAGATGAAAGGGTGGAGTTAGCTATCAGTTGTGACTATACTGTTGCTATTTTCAACACACAGATAGGAGGAGTAAGCCCATGAGGATTGCGCAGTTCAGGCTGGTGGTTTATCTATATAAAGAGGCCATCCCATAGCATTGAAACACGCAATAGAGGCAAGGCAATTGGCGGTGAGTTTTGAACCAGTAACCTGTTCAAAACTTAGCTAGATTGTGGGTAACTGTATGAGAAAGTACTGAGTACTTGTGAGGAGTATTGTACTGAGTTTGTTACTTGATTTCTCCATTATAATATACACAATAGCTGCGGGGTTTTCAGCTATAAGCTTTCCCCATACACACTGTGTTAATGTGTATGATGATTTGATGTGTTATCGCTTGATTTTATTTCCGCATGTGTGATGATCTGAGTTGAGTTGAGTGGAAGAGATTATGTGTTGTGTATGAAGCTCAAATAGTATGTGACCAGGATAGTCTCGGTGGCTAATTAATTATTATTCAGCAAATTTCTACATTATGACTAGATGAAAAAACCTAAAGGTTCACAATGGGAACCATAACTAAACTAAAATTCCTCGATCATGAAACCCATGATTCAAGTACTTACAAAAATAATTTTATTTTCTTCTTTTCATTAATTACATAAAATCACAATTTACACGTCATTATGAAGACTGAACCTAGTTACACTATTCAACACTCCCTCTTAACTAGGGACGTATTCATAATGGTACTTGGTCATTCTCAATCTGAAGAATTCCCATAAGAAGACTCGAATTTGTAACCCATTTGTATAGCATCATATCAATTAGCATTGTCACATAGCAAGGCCTTGATTAACAGCGCTATCTCTCCACAAGATCTGAGCTCAATGCTGGCAAGACCAATGATGTATAGACACCCTCATTATTGTCTCTCTCGGAGCATACCCCATCTGGGTTCTCAAGGTGTGTTCCACCAGGACTATTCTTATCTCGAATTCCCAGCCCTCAAAGAATATCAGTCCTCTACAACTAATCTTGTCTTGGATGCCCCAACACATCCTTAAAGAGTATCGGATGCCAGATGTTTACCCAATCCTCCATTTTGTCTTCCCTGGTGAAGATAAGAATGATGTGTCTATCTCTCCCTCTTAATTATGGAGGACATATCTATTCCAATAAAGGAATGTCCTCATTCCTACGGAAGGAATGTACGTAAGCTCCCTATTGGCTTAGGAATTTTGCTTCCAAGTTTCTTCCAAGTAAGAAACTTGTTTCCAAGCTCCCTCTTAATTAGGGACCTACAGCAGCTCCTCAAGTCAAGATGATGGGACAACCAACTGCTTGAAGAACTCCTCCTCATGTTGTCGTGAACTTCTTTTCGTTATTTGGGAGTCTTCATGTTTTGGGACTTCTTCATAGAGCACAGACCATCCATCACTTTCATCCTTGATCCATGTCATCATTCCTTTCATTGGAAAGTGATCTATTAGTCCATATATGGCCTTCCTTCATGCCATGTTGCCTTTTTCATGACATGTTTCCTTAAGGAGCTTTCATCCTATTACATGGTCATCAGTGGTGGAAGACACTCACAGCTCTTCCCTTTTTCAACTTTGCATAAGCCCATCGAGATATTTGTTCATAAATAGGAAATGAACATTAAATCAAAAATTACCTTTGTGATGGTATTTCATCATGACATATGCTGGAAATACTGGGAGCGAGGCGAGGGGGTAGTGAATCAGAATTCCTTTCAATTAGAGCATTAGTTAATCTTCAATTATTATCAGTGTTTGTACAATGGTAGCAGCAAACAAGAGGAACACAAATGCACACAGTTTTTAAGGTGGAAACCCACTCCGGGACAAAAACCACCTAATGCTTTTCTAATAATTCTTTAATGTTCAACTCCAATTGAAAATAAAGCTCCAACTTCCTAGAATCTAGAAAAGCGTTCTTCTCCAGCTCCCACTGGATGGACGCTCCAACGCCCAAAATTCTTCAGTAGTTAACTGAACGGAAGCCCCAACACCCAATGAGCTACAACTCACCCTAGCACCACCCTACCACCCTATAGAAGAACAAAAGAAGAATGGACTCTCGTACTAGGGAAAATGGTCCACTTTACAATGATATAGAATGATGTAGAAGAAGAAGACATACTAGACCATAACCTCAACTTTGACACAACCACCTAATGATGATCATAGACCTCCCAACACTGCCTCTTCAACACTTGGCAGATAGACACTAGTACAATTTTTACAATAATGTATTTACAATGACTTAGTACAATGATTGTATGCAGTGTTGCCCACTTGAAAACTTCATATGATGAACTTCTTGCTGCTGTTATGCACCTTGGTTGTTGCTCTTGTCATGCTACCTTTTGTTGCACCTTTCTTTGCTTTGCTGCCATAGAAAGTCTGGTCCTTTGCAACCCTTGACAACACATGATCTAGCTTTTTCTTGCCTTCTAGGAGCTCGATATTGAATCCCCGGGTATTATCTCTTTGTTATTTGATCTCAATATGCGATTTTACCAGTCCCCAGCCAGTAGTCCTAGGTAAATCTTTCCAATGCCACAGGTCTGACCCAATTTGGATTCTTCCAGAGAGAGTTATACCCAATCTCTCACAATGCCCTAATTATGGATTGTTTCAGCAAAGCGCACTTGTACGGCGTGCCACGTGTCACTGTTTCTTCATTTGGCTCTAAAATTGATAGAGCGAAAAGTACAAATTGTGCACTATCTGCCACTTTTTAAGAAATTCCAATCTAATACTCAGAGAGAGTTATGACGAATTTACCAAGGTCACTTCTTTGAGATTAATTCCAGGAGCCTGCAAAAACCCTGACTTCCACAGATCATATCTCCAAAAATATTGCGCACCTTGATCTGAAATTTTTACAGCAGCTTCATCAGGATTTCGGCTCCGCCTCATAAAAATTTCAGCTTCTAAAACTTTGTAGAAAAAAAGTTGAGCGAAAATGCCACGATGCCCTGTTTCAGATGGCGAAATCCCTTGCATAAGGAGGAAATGAGGATCACAATTTATATAAATGCTTAGGTTGAGAGGGGCTTCAACAAGTGAACGTGGGAGGGATTTTAGGAGCTTAAAAAATATTAATTATGACTTTTCAAAGACCCATGCCCCAACCCCATGGGGTTTTAGCCCACTAACTGGGGGTACAAACTTCGAACATTAATATCTCTCAATCCGTCAAGAATTACATGGTGTGCCATATATCAACGAAAACATCTTGACAATTAGAAACCATCAAAAGAATTATTGGCCCAGAATATATTAATTTTGTAGGTCAAAATTCCCATGCAATATTGGGTTAGCCCCTTGTGCTGCTTGGGTTGACATCAATGACAACCGTTGATCAACAATCTCCCCCTTTGGCATTGATGGCAACACAAGTACTCCCCCTGCGATCATGACACCTCTTCCTACAACATTCTCTCCGCCTTTGACATCAATGGCAAAGGGTAACTCCCCCTGAAAAACAACCATCCTACGGACCTGTACACACTTCCACTCCCCCTGACACACAACCGTCCTACAAACTTGTAATCTACTTCCACTCCCCCCTTATATTCTGGAAAAGGAAAATCTAATGAGAACTTGGGAGAATCTCAAGCTTCTGGCGAAGATATTCCAATGCTGGGAAATATTTGATATGTGATTCTTCTGGTGTTGCTTGGAATCTTGCTACTTGTCCAACTGCTTGCATAACATCTGATCGAGAGGCTGTTACATATAGAAGACTACTAATCATAGATCTGTACAACCTTTGATCCACATCCTTAGATGAGTCGTCTATGCTCAATTTGCAACCTATTACCATTGGAGTAAGGATGGGTTTGCAATCTTCCATTTTAAATTTCTTGAGCATTTTCTTGATGTACTTGGCTTGACATATAAATATTCCTTTCTCTTGCTAAGATATTTGAAGCCCTAAGAAGTATGTCAGCTCACCAAGTAAAGACATCTCGAAATCACTTTGCACCTTTGTGGCAAACTTCTTACTTAGTCGATCATTATTGTTACCAATTATTGTATCATCCTCTTTAGCTATTAGACATGCTTTAGTTGCTTCATCCAAAGCATATATGTCGTTTGGAGCTCGACTTGCTATAGCCACAATTTCACCATACATGCCTTTCCTGATTTCACATTTTGTGGAGTTGAATAGTATCATGTGTCCTTGATCACACATGTGTCCAACACTGAGTAAGTTGTGATTCATGTTTTCAACCAATAGAACATTCTTGGCTAGAGCATCTTTACTTCCGAGAGTGACAGTACCTGATCCTATAACATTTGAAGATCCATCATTTCCAAAGGACACGGTTCCATCCTTCTTCTCTTTCAGAGATACAAATTTATTTCTATCTCCGGTCATATGTGTTGAGCAACCGCTATCAACATACCACACATCTTGGTTCTTTTGAGCCTTGAGACCGAGAGCACAATTATCATTCTTCTTCTTCTTCCATGTTCGTTCATTCTGTGGCTTCGAATATTCTTCTGGAGGATTTTCAAGTCTGCAATCTTTGGCTATGTGTCCAAAGTTTCGACATTTGTAACATTCAATATTATTTCTTAAATGTTCAAATCTATTGATGTTTCGCTGAGCCCTAGGAGGTTCATATTTGACAGATCTCTTGGAATTGTATTCGTTCCTAGGGTACGTGCAACATTCTACAGCTTTATGACCAAATTTTCCACATGAATAACAGTAGCCATAAAAAATATGTTGGTACCTGGATGGAAATTTTCGTCGAGGAATTGTCTTCCAAGGCTGTTCTTGTGAATCTTGTCCAGTGAAGTCTATATGCATGCCAGATCTCATAGGTTCATTGTATTTTGTTGTAGAAGGTCCTGTTTCTTCTTCTTTGTAACCAATGCTAGTTCTGTCGTCGTAAGATCGTTGATTGTTGATGAGTTCTTCCAATGCCCTTGAGCTATTGGCATAGTTTTGGATAGTTTTTCCTTTCTTCACTTCCTCACACAGCGAGACTACTTCGGCTTCTAATTCTTCCCTTTCTTGGTTGCTTTCTTCCAACTTCATTTGAAGTGACTCTTCAATGCATTTGTGTTCTTCAACTTCAATTTTGAGACCTTGAACTTGTTCTTCAAGAGTATTGGAACAAATCTTCTCCGCCTTGAGATCTTTTATAAGCTTGATTGCTTCCTCATAAAATTCTTCTATGGTCCATCCTTCTTCTTCGTTGTTTGATACCTCTTGTTTATTGTGCTTGGGTTTATTGTGCTTCGCCATAAACAATTCTCTCTCATTGGCTTCTTCTTTGCTATCACTTTCTTCATCGGATGATGAGCTATCTTCTTTAGAGAGAAAGTTCCTTTTGGATCCTTGCTTGTTGAATTTCTTAAAGACTTTCTTTCCTTTTGAGTTTCCATCACTTCTGTTTGCACATTTTGCTGCAAAATGCCCAACCTCATTACAGCAAAAACATATCAATGGAAGTTTACCTTTGAATTTTCCCTTACCAGGTTTTAGTTTCCTCGTAAAGTAAGCATATTCTTCATCTGAAAGACCTTCTCCATCATCTCCCTTTTCTTCATACTTGCAGGTGCATGTCATTTCAATTGAAGGTTGTTTGTCCTTATTGGTTTGCTTAGATGCAACGAACGCAGTTTCTAGATTTGAAGTACCATTTTCTTCATCAAGTCTCATTTCATATGCTATGAGAACTCCATGTAATTCTTCCCTGTTGAGTTTGTCCAGATTTGCACTATATTCTAAGACCGATACCTTTGGGTTGAATCTCCCTGGTAACGTTCTAATAATCTTCCGTATAATAGTCTTCTCGTCCACTGGCTCTCCCAATCCTTCCAGAGTATTGGTTATTTCATGAACATATTGGAAGTATGCAGCAATGTTGCAATCTTCTTTCATTCTGAGTTGCTCAAATTTTTCTCTGTAGATTTGAAGCTTTGCTTCTTTGACATTCGAGTCACCTGCATATATATTCTCAAGCTTGTCCCATACATTTTTGGCGGTTTTACAACCCAACACCTTATGATAAGCAGATTCAATAAGTCCACTGATAATAATATTCTTTGCTTTTGCATCATTTACCAAATTCTTCTTACCTTGTTCATCAGTGGTTGATGTAAATCCATTTTGAACAGTGTCCCATACTTCATAACCTTGCGCCAAGAGATAGACCTCCATTATTCCTTTCCAGAGTGCATAATTATTTTCATTGAATAGAGGTACACCATTCTTGGTATGCTCCATGACCTCCTTCCAGCTGTTAAATTGCTATTGAAGGAACCAAGCTTTGATACCAATTGTTGGAAATACTGAGAGGGGGGGTGAATCAATATTTCTTTCAATTAGAGCATTAGTTAATCTTCAATTATTATCAGTGTTTGTACAATGATAGCATCAAACAAGAGGAACACAAATGCACATAGTTTTTAAGGTGGAAACCCACTCCGGGACAAAAACCACCTAATGCTTTTCTAATAATTCTTTAATATTCAACTCCAATTGAAAATAAAGCTCCAACTTCCTAGAATCTAGAAAAGCATTCTTCTTTAGCTCCCACTGGATGGATGCTCCAACGCCCGAGATTCTTCAGTAGTCAACTGAACAGATGCCCCAACACCCAATGAGCTACAACTCACCCTAGCACCACCCTAGCACCCTATAGAAGAATAAAAGAAGAATGGACTCCCGTACTAGGGAAAATGGTCCACTTTACAATGATATAGAATGATGTAGAAGAAGAAGATATACTAGACCATAACCTCAACTTTGACACAACCACCTAATGATGATCCTAGACCTCCCAACACTGCCTCTTCAACCCTTGGCAGATAGACACTAGTACAATTTGTACAATAATGTATTTACAATGACTAAGTACAATGATACCTTTACAATGATTGTATGCAGTGTTGCCCACTTGAAGAATTTATATGATGAAATTCTTGTTGTTGTTATGCACCTTGGTTATTGCTCTTGTCATGCTACCCTCTACTGCACCTTGCTTTGCTTTCTTGCTGCATAGAAAATACGGAAGGTTGCAACTTGAACAACACATGATCTAGCTTTTCTTGCCTTCTAGGAGCTCGATATTGATTCAGTGTATCTACGTTATTTCAGATCCTCAATATTTGATTTTCGGTCCTGTAGTAGTCCTCTGAGTCCTCTTTCCAATGCCACAGGTCTGACCCAATTTGGATTCTTCAAGAGAGAGTTATACCCAATCTCTCACAATGCCCTAATTATGGACTGTTTCAGCAAAGCGCACTTGTACGAGTTGCACGTGTCACTGTTTCTTCATTTGGCTCTGAAATTGATAGAGCGAAAAGTACAGACTATGCACTATCTGTCACTTTTTACAGAATTCCAATCTGATACTCAGAGAGAGAGTTATGACGAATTTACCAAGGTCACTTCTTTGAGATTAATTTCAGGAGCCTGCAAAAACCCTGACTTCCACATATCATATCTCCAAAAATATTGTGCATCTTGATCTGAAATTTTTACAGCAGCTTCCTCAGGATTTCGGCTTCGCCTCATAAAAATTTCAGCTTCTGAAACTTCGTAGAAAAAAAGTTAGAGCGAAAATGCCACGATGACCTGTTTCAGATGGCGAAATCCCTTGCATAAGGAGGAAATGAGAATCACAATTTATATCAATGCTTAGGTTGAGAGGGGCTTCAACAAGTGAACGTGGGAGGGATTTTAAAAGCTTAAAAAATATTAATTATGACTTTTCAATGACCCATGCCCCAACCCCATGGGGTTTTAGCCCACTAACTAGGGGTAAAAACTTCAAACATTAATATCTCTCAAACCGTCAAGAATTAGATGGCGTGCCATATTCAACGGAAACATCTCGACAAGTAGAAACTATCAAAAGAATTATTGACCCATAATATATTAATTTTGTAGGTCAAAATTCCCATGCAATATTGTGTTAACCCCTGGTGTTGCTTGGGTTGACATCAATGACAACCGCTGATCAACAACATATTCCAGTTTGCATCAGCATCTTGCATACATATTGACACATCTCCAAAAGATATACATTGTCAAGGCTCTCCTTCTTTTTCAGACTTTCATCAGAGCTAAGAAAACGGATTCGTCCCCTAGGGCCCAAGAATCCTGAATCCTACATATCGGATACGATATTGTAGGATTCGTACCCGATTCACCGGATTCAGCCATATCCGTACAGGGTATGACGAATCCCGACTGTACCCTGTACGGATACGGCCAAATCCCATACAATCGAATTCGCTGTGCCAAAAAGTGCGATTTTGGGTTATAAAAAACTGATTTCACTCATTCTTTCTCACTGATTTGTGTTTGTGAAGCAAGCAAGGAGCAAGGGTTTGCAAGAAGAAAGGGTTAGCAAGGAGAAATTAAGTTTTTTCAAAGAGATTCGAGCATCCGGTAAGTTCATTGTCCCTCTATATTTTGCATTTAGTTTGTTGTTAGTGTTTGCATGTGCATATGTTTTATATATTTGGTTATTTTTGTTTATTTTTTACAGTATTCATGGCTCAATCAAAGGCAGCAAGAGAAGGGCAAATAAAGGGGAAGAATGTCCCCATTGGAGATGTCCCTCCTGTCCTTCTTTCATCAGGGTCTGCAAGTATTCCATCTATTAGAAGTGGGGCTGCAACAACAGCTTCAAATGTGCAGGAAAAACAAACTCATGACCCCAAATACCCATTGTGGAAATATGTGACCAGAGAGGGAGGGGCAGGAAAAAAGGAAAAGGGAGGAGGAAATTGTTCATGGAAATGCAATATATGCGACGGCCATTTCACTTCCACATTTCCGTGTGAAAGCTCATTTGTTGGGTTTTCCAGGTTGTGGCATTAAATGTTATACAACAATTGAATCGGCACAGAGGAAGGAATTGGAGAAAGAGCAATTTGTTGGTGCGGCAAATGTGGCATCAAAATCAAAACAAAACAAGAATGATGACCCCCTTCCATTCTGAAGGAAAAGCAACAAGAAGTTCCCCTTTGAGACTTTTAGTAGGAGACAATCAACAAAGAGAAAAACGACTGCAGTTGGTCCATTGGACAAGATTTTTCAAAAAGAGAAGAGGGAAGAGCTTGATCTCACCATTGAAATTTTTTTCTATCAGAACTTCATATCCTTTAATGTTGCATGGTCACCTCTATTTATTGAGATGTGTCGAGATCTTAGTCATGGGGCTCCATCAGGGTATCTGCCTCCTAGGTTAGAGAAGCTCAGAACCACATTGTTGACAAAGACAAAGAAAGAGGTGGACAAAATGTTTGAGCCTTTTAAACCAGCATGGCAAACATCTGGGGTTAACTTTGTTTCTGATTGATGGACAGATCCAGCACGCCACCCACTCATCAACTTCATGGTGCCATCCTTGAATGGTCCAATTTTCTTGGAATCAGTGGATGCACTTGGACAGTACAAAGATGCACAATATATGGGTGAGTTATTTATTAAAATTATTGAAGATGTAGGTGTCAATTCTTGTGTGCAAATCATTACAGATAATGCACCTATTTGCAAGGTTGTTGGCATGATTGTGGAAGCAAAATATCCACAAATATTTTGGACACCTTGCATTGTCCATTCATTGAACTTGGCACTGAAATCTATTGCTTCTGATGTGCTTTGGATTGGAGCCATTATTGAGGATGCACGGCATATCCGCAACTTTGTACAAAACCATACAAATGCCCTCACTATCTACAAGGAGTACAGCAATCTATCATTGTTGAATATTGTGGATACGCGGTTTGCCTCTTCATTCATCATGTTGAAGAGGTTGAGGGAGGTCAAGACCGCTCTTGGGGCTATGGTTATTTCAAAGTTTTGGTCTTTTTGGAGAAAGACGGATCAAGCAGCCTCAAAGAAACTGAAGGACACAGTGTTGGATGATCTATGGTGGGAGAAGATAGATCTAGTTATTCAGATCATGGAGCCTATCATTTCCTTGCTCCGATTTGCAGATACAGACAAACCCATCCTAGGAGAGGTTTATGATGGATGGGATTCCATGATTGAGTCTGTGAGGACCATTGTTTTACAGAGTCAGTACCCAGAGTATGAGACATCACCAGAGGCCTTCTTCACCAACATATAGGATATTCTTGTCAGCAGATGGGACAAGAATTGCACACCTTTACATTGTTTGGCTCACTCCTTGAACCCAAAATACTACAACCATGAGTGGCTGAATGGTCAACCTTCCCACTGATTCCCTCCTCACATGGATGGTGAAATCTCACCGGGGAGGAAAGATGCATTGAGGAGGATTTTTCAAGAGAGGGCATCCCTTGATGAGGTGGAGGATGCCTTTGCAGAGTTTTCCACTAGTACTGGGCGATTTGCAGGCTATGACGTGATTCAAGACATGGCAACAAGCCCTCCTCTACAGCAGTTAGCCATGAGGCTCCTCTCTCAGGTGACTCCATCCTCTTGTTGCGAGAGGAATTGGAGCACATATGGGAATTTGTAGTGTGAAGAAGAGCAGGCTTAAGCAATCTAGGGCAAAGACAATGGTGTATGTGCACACCAACGTTTGTCTCATCTACAGGCAGAGGGAGGATTGGTTGAAGGGAAAGACAAAGATGTGTGATATCTTTCCTGATGATATGGGTCTGGACAATAGTGTTGAGTTGGCATTGGCCAACTTGGATCTCAATGTGCCAGTGCTAGAGCCTGTCACATTTGATGATGCCGATAGAGTAGAGGCGTCACCCTCCACACCAACAGATGCAGAGATGACAGAGGAGGAGGATGCAACATAAGAGAGCAGTGGTGAGCATGATGATCAAGATGAGGACAGTGATGTTGATTATGATGATGAGGTTTGATGACTCATTGAGGCTTCAGGCTTTTAGTCTTGTAGACTGTAGTTTTTTTGTATTTTCTATTTCTATTTGCCATTGGCAGTGTACTTATGTAACACATTTGATTCTGATGACTTAGTGAGAAAACTACAGTATCTTACTATCTTGTCTTTCTGAGTAAATTTGACAATTGTATGATGTATCAATGTATCAAATTTCAATGTATCATGTATGAGTATCCAAGATCTTAAATCTATGTTTGAATCAATGAATTTGTATGAATGTGTAAAATATATATATATATATATATATATATATATATATATATATATATATATATATAACATATCATATCCCGGAAGTGTCGTGTTATGGGGTCACCGTATCCCGAATCCGATTCTCGAATCCCCATATCCAGCGAATCTTAAATCCCCGTATCAGGTGACTTGGCATCAGAGTCTTCATATCTTCCTTGGAGATATCATAGTCAAACTTCACATGGCCTAGGATGTTGATTGCCTTTTCCGTAGTTGAATGGTTCACAATCTCTTTCCCTTTTCTTTCTTCACACATTTCCTTCCAGGAACTTCCAATCATAGTTCCTTCAATTATTGTCAATCACCTCATATTTCATATAAGGATTTATTATGTTGATTTCATCTAGACAACCTGTGACTTGTGTCTTCTTGCATCCTTTCAATGGAGGAGATCCTTTTATTTGAATCATACTCTCAAGGTAGAGCATTCATCCAAGTTACCAACAACCATATGACATGACTCCAAATTATTAAATAAAAGCATACACACTTCATTCTTCTTTTAGGTCATCTTCCTTCGGTACCTTCAATGATTGACAGAACTTCAATCCCTTGATCTGCTTATTGATATCATACCATCCTTTCATGAATTCCTCCAATTACGAATCCTTGATGAAACACTTGCTCCTTATTGATTGGTGAATCTTTCGATGAAGATTATAATAGAGGATCTTAAGTATCCTCATCTAGCAGATGTTTCTTCTTAACTGATGTATGATGAGTTTTGCACCAAACGACTTTTTGTTTTCTCTTTTCCCATAAGTGCTACTTATGATTCTAATGAGGTTACCAAGAGCTATATCCTTCCATAGACCCAATTCAGCTATCATTCATGCTTCCTTATGTTGATGTCACGATCTCTTGCTTCTAATGCTTCTATGATGCCATGATGCATCCTATCATGCTCCTAATGATAGTTATACTTTACAACAAGAAAACTTGAAAACAGGAACTTGAAAAGAACTAGATGAGGAAGACTATCTCAATCATAGTAGAGATCTTTTACTTCCTCTTTCTTGGACTTCTTCTTTTCAGCTTCCTCCACTTCCTCAGTAATATGGGCTTCTTCTCTTCCTCTTTTGCTATTGTCCTTCTTTAGATTAGGACAATCTCTTCTATAATGCCCATATTCCTGACACCCATAGCATTGAATCTTAGCCATGTTCTTCTTCATTTTCTAAGGACCAAACTTTCCAAATTTTCCTTTCCTTTTTGTCATGGCAGCATGTGCTTGATTTTGCTCACCTGACCCTGTTGAAAACTGTAACTAGGATCAGTCTTCATATTGACTATGTAATTATGTATTTATGCAAAGAAGACAAAGATAATAAAATGTATTTTTGTTGTACTTGCTTCATGGGTTTCATGAGCAAGAATTTTATTATAGGTTAATACAAGGTTACTTGGGAGCGAAAGCGAGAGCGCGGAGCGAGAGTGGAAGCGAGAGCAGGAGCGCAGAGCGCCATTTTTAGAAGCTTCCGGTCCGAAGCGTTTTCGGGAGCGTTTATATACATATATATATATATATATATATATATATATATATTGATGCATATATGTCAACAAAAACATGTAGAATGATGAATTAGACATAAAAAACATAAAACATAGATTGAATCATATAACATCAATCATCTAGAAGTTATAATCTTCATCAACCACACCCACGAGTTGGAAGCATACAACATATTGACTCTTGAGTCTCGCAAATCATCAATCTGAAAGTTTCAAGCTTTCAAAATTCAATATATAACATTTATCATCATTGATTTCAAATTTCAATATCTAACATTTATCATCATTGATTCATTGATTTCGAAATTCAATATACATTTATCATCATTGATTTCAAATCTCAATATCTAACATTTATCATCATTGATTCATTGATTTCAAAATTCAATATACATTTATCATCATTGATATATATCATTTATCATCATTGATTCATTGATTTCAAAATTCAATATATAACATTTATCATCATTGATATTATATGACATTTATCATCATTCATTGATTGATCACCATATAACTTTCATGAAGCATCATATTCATAATTCATAATGACTTGTAAACAGTAAACTTATAAATGCCAACTTCAAAGTTTCACCTTTCAAATTCAAACTTCAAACATAAATTGTCATTAAATATATGAAATCAGAAAGAGTCAAGTTTCAACTGTTCAACTGTCAACAACAAATAGAAAAGACTAGTAAACAACAAATCTATTTTATCTGGCTGGCCCCTTGCCACGCCCACGAGAAATGTCTAATTTTTGTGAGCCACGAGGAAATGTTGGTCTTCTAGTACTCTAAGGAGTACCACGACCACGACTAGAAGGTGGAGGCTGGATCTGCAAAGGAACAATAGTGTGATATCGAGGAGTGGCACTGGCACTGGCACTGGCACTGGCACTTGCACTTGCACTTGCACTGCTACTAGTAGATGGTGGGACTGGCCCTGTGTGTGGCGGTGCTGCTGATGCTTCATCATCATCCCTATAAAGTTTTGCTTCCAATTCTTCCAGATGTAACGTGCCGTCCTCCAAATTATCATCCTTTAGGTTGTTGTCCCAGACTCTCTATGATTGATCCTCATTTGCCCGATCACAGTAATGGCTCAACAACCTCAAGTTATAATGCACATAAACCAAGCTTTCAGCTCGATTTTCATTCAGCCTGTTTCTTCTCACATTGTGTATAAAGCTGTAGGTGCTCCAACACCTCTCTACAGAAGAAGTGTTCACAACCTATGAGATAACTTTTTAAGCCAACTTTGGCAAAAATCCCATGCCGCCATATGCTTCCCACCATGTGAGAGCATCAAATCTATCCTTGTCTTCCATTGCATGGAAAGAACCAAAGTTAGCAGTGCAACTGAAGTATTTGCCTAATTCAAGGCGCAATCTAGCACACACTTCCTTGTCGGGTACCAACTTGTCCAATGCCTTCATGTACCGCTCTTGTACCTCTGGATCTGTGTGAGGTTTCACCCTAACCCCACCTCCAGGTGCACGTTGGCCCAACCAAGATGGAGAGTAATATTTTGGTCTAAGGATATATGCCAAAGCATGTAGTGGAACATTGAGTTTATTCCACCGTGCACACACACAGTCATGAATCATAGCATACAAGTTGGGATCATTATCCTTAACAATATCTTTTGTTTGCCCCAACATGCCATCCATCTGCTCATAAACCTCTCCAATCACTGGTTTATCAATATCTGCAAACCGAATCATGTTATAAATGGGCTTGGTAAAATTCAAAATTTCCCTCACACGTGCCCAAAATAGAGGGTCAAGGGCGGTCTCCTCCACATGTTCGAAACCTTGCCTGTCAACTATTGTTGCTGCCCTGTCCTTTAATAGCTGCCAGTGTGGGCTTGATACCATTGCAGCCAATGACTCTCTTACCTTCAAATGGCGCCTAAAGGTGAGGTAATAGCTAGCAAATCTAGTTTTTGCTATCTTCAACAACTCCAATTTGGAGTGAGTACGGAAAAGCCCATGGGTATTGCTATGATTTGTAATAAATTTTATCATTTTTTTACCTCTCTTGTACAAATCACCAAACCATTTGAATTGAGGTTGTTTGTTTTTGATGATATCATGCATCAAAAGGTTCATTGTGTGAACCAAACACCCAGACCAAAAAATGTTGGGGTATTTATCCTCAATAATTGCTCCTGCTGCCTTACAATTAGCAGCATTATCAGTGATGACCTGTATGACATTGTATGGCCCGGTCTTTTCAATTATATCAAGTAATGGTTTTGCAATGTTAATGCCGGTTTTGAATTTGTCTGAATAATCATATGCTGCCAGGAAGATTGCACCACTAACCGACACAGCCAAAACACTTATCAATGGTTTTCCTTTTACATTGGTCCATCCATCAGAGACAATGGACAGCCCATGCTCATTCCACGAACTTGTCATTCTAGCCAAAGAATTGTTTATTTTATCTTTTTCATGATCAAGACCCACGGTTCTGGCCTTGTCATACCCAGGGCTTTTGTATCCTTTGGGGGCATCATTAATGGCAGAAACCATTTCATGCCAATAAGGTGAGCAAAGAACATTGAATGGCACCCCACATGCATATAGAAATCGATAAACTTTTGAATCCACATCATTCTTACACCCTTCGTCCAGGAAATCGGATATGGTTCTACGCCTTAATCCAGTGCCACTACCTCCAAAAACACTGGCATGGGTGGAAGTTGAACTTGTTTGTCCATGACATGTTGGGCCTGAATCAACGACACCCCTAGATCTTTTAGATGATCTCTGTAGGGCAACCCCCTCTTCCTTCCTATATATCTCTCTCTGTGGTGCTGGCACATAAGGACAAACTTTGATTCCAATATTTTTAGTTCCATCCCCTGGCATTATCCCACAAAGGTGCCTTCTCGCACGGGTGTATGAACCATGGTATTGCTTATTGCAATGGGGGCAAATAAATTTAGTGGTTCCACCACCTTTCCCTCCTTCCATTTTCTGAACATATTTCCACAAAGGTGTCTGAGTTTGGTCTCGTTTAGTTGGGGAATCTGTGTCCTCAGGTTCTCCACTCCCCACTTCCTCCTCGGCATAACCCTCCTTCTCTTCAGGATTTTCTTCAAATCCACCATAACCCTCCTCTTCATCCTCCTCTTCTCTGATTTGCGTCTTTCTTCTAGCACTCTCCAACACCATTATCACAAAGAAAGGAACCAACATGAGGAAAATCCCTAGCCATATAGCCATGATGGAAACAAGTTTCAAGTTTCAAGTTTCTAACCTGCAAAACAAATGGAAAAATGCCAAATGGGAATAGGAAATGCAACATAGGAAAAAAAACAATTTTTAAGTTTTAAATTCAATAAAATGCAACATTCAAGAAAAATTCAAGTTTTCATTTTTAAACAATTTAACAACTACGTTGCACGGGTTCCCGCACCCGGGGGTGGGGTTCCCGAACCCGCATCGGGTTCCCGCACCCAAGTACCGGATTCTCCGCACCCAAGTACCCTGAAGAACCCAAACAAACCGGGTTCTTCTCAGAAGAACCGGGTTCTTCAAAAAAAAAATTCGGGTTCTTGGGTTCTTTTGGTATGAAGAACCCATCGTTTTTCAGTCAAACATCTGGGGTGTATCCATAACCATGCAAATTAATTTTTAATGCTTCCATATTTGCTATGCATTTCCTTTGCTCTTTTGTATAAAGAACAAGACACTGATAAGGTGTTTTGACCCTTCTCGATACAGTTACACAATGGAAGAAGCAACTTGTATGCTAGGAGGCTTGAATCCTGTCAAGTTATTTGAAATCCAGTATGCTGGCACTTTATAAGAAGGGGTTTTAATTATTCATTACCAAAAAAAAGTTATCTGCTTACTCCACAACCAGCAATTTGTAGTGGACAAGAGCATGAATGCATGCTTTGAGATTTTGGAGTTGTTTTAATGTACTGACAATATACCTATCCAAAATTTTACTTGCCTTTGTGGGACTTTCAATAAAAGGAAGTTTGATCAGTAGACAGCGTGCAAAACAGCGTATCTGCCTGAGTTTTCATAGTTAGCAAAAATCAATCATCCAAGTATCTGAATTACAATACTAATAGGCCTACTTCATCAAGTGTATGTGAAGATTTCAAAAATCACATTCCTCAATAAATTTATGGGTAGGATCTATGTGTAGATTTTGAAACAGTTGTTTTTGACTGCCGCAGGAAACTTGTGTGGATATTGCAGCAATTTTTCTGTTGCATCATTTTTCAGTTAATGAATGATTGTTTTCTAACGTTACCAAATCTATGTCTGCATGGCAGTCATGACAAGCTTAAGAACACTGAGTGGGAAAAACACCCCAGATGTTTGACTAATGCAATTCTGATAAGAATTCTGATGGTAGCCGTTTTCTTAGAGTTTGTTTAGTCTTAATTTTCATTAAATTTATAATTTATAAATTTAATTTATAAAATATAGTATTATATATGATATATAAATTATAATTTATAATTTATAATATATATTAATATAAAAATACCCAGACGAACCAACGCACCCTGTTTCAAAAAATGTAGTCCCCGTCCCCCCCGCACCACGCGCACCCCCCTTTACATTTCTGCAGCAACATGGATTCCCAACAACCTACAAAATTCATCTAGAAAATACAAGAATTGGATTAAAGGCCTACCTCTTTCTTGTCCCTCCCTGCCTTACTCCCTTCTCTCCTTGTCTCTCTGCTTCCTCTCCTTGTCACCCCCGCTAGCTCTCACGAACCTCGAAACACTAAAATAGTAAACCCCCCTATAAACAATTAGTTTTCACCGCATTGCGCGTGCGGGGTTTTTTTTTTTTTTTTTGAGAAGATTACATGAATCCTTTCAGCGTTCGCATCTCGGCGTTTTTAAACGTCGAGCGCTGGCGTTCGCTCCGGCGCCTAACAGGCTGCCTCACGAAAAGCCAGGCGTTTTATGATTCAGCCTTCCCAGCTCGCTCCCCCCCTGGAAGCGTTTTATTGTGCGCTACGGCGTTTCCAAGCGTTCCATACGAGAAGCGCGTTTCGGAAACGGAACGAGGGGGGTTTGAAGCTTCCCCGCAACCCTGGGTTAATAGACGTCTCCTTGATGTCTATTTAGGGTTTGTCTTTTGTTTATAAGTGTAATTAGTGTCATGTATATGAAGAGCCTAGTCATCAATAAATGCTCCAATACATTGTCATGAACCTTGTGAAAGAATGGCTTTAAACAACCCTCACTCAACAATGGAGATGAATAAAGTCAACCTATACACAGTCATGATGTCGCCCTACATGTTGATGTATGGTCGGCCTAAAAGGAGGGACATAAGCTCTATATATATATCCTGACCTGCAACCTATTTGATACCAAGTAATGTGGACTGTTCTGAGTCAAGAATTGCAGATTTCAAGAGTCAACAGTGTGGATTTGGGGAGTCAACGGTGCAGATTTCAAGAGTCAATAGTGCGGATTTCAGAGGTCAAACAGTGTGGATTTAAGAGGTCAATAAGATTGTGGATTTCTCTGTAATTTCCTCAGAGAAAAGTGTGGGTTTGTTGAAGTAAAAGTGCAAATTTCCTGAAGTATAAATTGTGGGTTTCTGAGGTTGTGATCAAGGTTTCAAATGCGGATTTACCACAGCGATAATATGTGGATTTACCTCAGAGATAAGTGGCACATTAACTCGGTGCTATGATAAATATATTCCATTGTTTCAGCATTGTTATAGTATGCTACATGTCTTGGTTATACTGCGAGTTACCAATGACTAAGTGCTGGTCTACAAAGATGATGCAAGTTTGCAGTAGTACAGTGACTCGAAAACCAACAATGTAATGTCATCCATATGCATGATATTCCTTGGAGAGATGATACCATCTATATAGGTTAATGAAGAAAAGAAGGATCAACGCTGAAAGAAGACTTAGAAGCAATGACAAGGTCTTGGAAGCATTCATAGGTCAAGGGTCCAAATCTTGTTCATGGTACTTGTCATTTGAAGATCTATAAGAAGAATTCCTTTCGAGTTTTCCTCTCCAAGGGGGAGAGGTTTTGCCCTGGCTCTAGGAGCCTAATTTTTGGTGTCTCGTGTATTTGATAATTGACTTGATGAAAGACTAAATAAGCTAAAGAAGAGAAGACACAAGTAACTCAAGCAAGCTCACAAGTAATTATCAAGAAGAGAATTTGAATTAATCTTCGGCCCTCTTTAATTTTAACAGATCCTACATCGGATTTTGCCTTTAGCCTTGATTCCTCAATCTTGCATAGTGACCACAACTCATGGAACGGAGTAGCTTCTTTCTTCCCCTAATTACTTGAAGTAAAGTTACCCCACTCCTCCAGTAGTGCATTTAGTACTAATATAGTCATTTCTCTATCAGACATGACTTCTCCTAGATCTTGAAATTGATCCCTAATTTCTGATATCCTCATAAAGTATGAGGCTATTCCATCTTCCCTTGACATCTTCAGCTTGTAGATTTCTTGCCTTAATGAGATGATTTCTACAACAGTGCTTATAGAATACAAATCTACCAATTTGTCATATATTTCTTTTGAAGTTTTGAATTTAGATACATATGGGAAGAGGGAATTCTTGATGGATTCTATGACAATCCTTTGAGCCCTAACTTCCCCTTTCATATATTTTGAAAAAGCTTGAGCATCTTCATTTCCTGGTTTAGCGATAAATCCTTTCACATGTTCCATAACCTCATTTTTAATGAGATTCAGATATGCCCTTTTCTTCCATGCAAGATAGTTTGAAGCCCCAACCAATTTGTTGCTTTCTTTGCAAAAAGACATTTTGACAGATTCAGATGTGGACATAAATATACTTACTTGATAGGATGCTCCTTCTCCTTGTTGCTTTTTTTATGTTGATGATGATATAGAAAACTGAAAACTTCACCTTGATGAAGATAGTTTTCTTCAGTAATGATCCTTGATCCCACAGAGAGGGAGATACCTTTGTATCCTTTGATGGTGAAGTCTTTGTTGATGAAGATCAATGATGACTTATTGATGATATCTTCAATGGTAGGGATCTTGCTTCAACAAGAGAGAGATCACCTTAGAATCTTGATGAAAATGTTCTTGGTCTTGCTCCATGTATAAGTACGTTATACTTGAGTAGGGTCTTTGAGGTCTCTTGAGATGACTTGAGGATTCCAAGACTCCTTGTTGGTGTAAACTTTCTTTGATCTGGGGTTATGATGCTTCCTTTGTAGATCTTGACTTCTAGATGATCTTCGCTTTGATTCCTTGAGATTTGATCCTTGAGTGCCCCTTGATAAGATGCCCCTCTTTGAGTTTGTCACCTTAGCTCTAATACCATGTTGAGAAATCTATGACATCGAGATAAAGTGATTTCTCTTCTATTGATAACTGCTTGTGAATGATTTTTACTTCTTAGATTAGGATCTTCATTTTCTTATGTTAATATAGTGTTATTCTTCATCAAACAACTACCAATGCATAAACCATAAAGAGACAAGAGATACAGAATATAGGCTATCAGCCAAGGCCAAAACCTCTCCCACTTGAGAGGAAAAACCTAAACAAATTCTTCTTCTTATAGAGACTTCAATTGATGAATACCAAGACCAAGACCCTTGACCTATTTTCCACTCCAAGACTAAGACATAATGCTTCCTTGATGAGATCCTTAGTCAACAATAGTCAACCTTCTACTCCTTCCTCTTTTTCGGCTTCTCTTCAACTTCGGCGTCCTTCTACTTCGAACCTTTGCTCATTTCAGCCTCCTTGAATTAGGTCTGCAATCTTTGACCCTAATTCAAAAACCCTAACTCATGCAAATGACCTTCTCTTATGCCTTGATTTAATTCGCTTTAGTAGGAGGTCCCTTCCTTGGTAACTCAGCTAGTAATATACCTTGATCTTCTCCTTGTTATGACCTACGAGTGTCACAACAAGAGCTCGACTTCTTCTGTAGTGGACAACACTCATTCCTCACACACGCAGAGTAGATTATCCCAAAACAGAACCAAAAACAATACTAGATACTTTGCTCTAGCTTCCCTTCTCTTCATTGGCTATGAGACTATCTTATTTGACCATTTCGCACTTCTTGTTGTAGTCCTCCTCTTCACTGAAAATATGTGTTCCAAATGAAATCCAAACTGCCCTATTTATTGTTGATGCCCCATCAATTAGGTTGACATGTCATGTGGTGAAGATATTTTATTCCATCTTGTATCCAACTTGAAGAAGGTGCCTTTGCTTGGTCTTGGAGGGCCTTCTTATACATTTAATGACTCACACAAAAATGTAACATGCCCAAGAAGGGTCCTTCATACATGACATTGACTCAAATTGACTTTTATGACTAGATGACAAAACCTAAAGGTTCACAATGGGAACCTTAACTAAAATAAAATGCCTTGATCATGAAACCCATCAATTACATAAAACCACAATTTACCTCTGTTACACGGGAACGGCTCCCAAGAGGTGGGAAACTCGTTTCAATGGTTCACGTGCTCCCAAAAGCTTTGGAACGTTATGCGAACGTTTCCTTTTCAGCAGGAGCTGTGGACTGTTCTGGGAGCCTTGACTATAATTTTTTTGGGAGTTTTGTCATTCCCTCATAAATTTGGCGCCAAAAAAACTCTAGTTCCCAAATTCGCACACAAAAAAACTCCATTTCCCGCCAAACTCACTCACAATCCTCTATAAATGTTGTTCCTCAGCCTCCTTTTCACTCCATCACTATCATTGTTAATTTGTTTGTTGTTGGAGAGCGCAAAATTGTTTCTTGGTATCCGTTTGCAAATAGTGGCAAAAAGAACGATTTCGTTGTTCGTGTAACCTCTGTGTCTACAGCCTCAGTAACCTCAGTAATTTCTTTATCAAAGACATGTCAATTTACTATTTAGTATAAGCTCCATCAATCTACATTTAGATTCATAAGCTATGAACTATTTTACTCTTTTAAACAGGTCCGAGTTTCTTTTTGCTAACTTGACCGAGTCCTTCACACAGATCAAATTTTCCTCTATCTCTGAGATATGAGGGTTTTCCAATAGCCATACGAATAGACTAATTAAATTATTTTGGATCGTAAAAGTGATCGTTACCTTGTCTAATTTATTATTTTTTTCTTTAAATAAATTCTTTGAAGACAAACTGCAAGCATAAATATCATACACATTATAGTTTTCGTTGGCATAAGAGATGGATGAGGATGCCATACTATCACAGATTGAAATTACAAGATCGTCTGGTTGTTCTGAGGAGCAAAATGGCTACCAAAATATGACCCAAGTTACCATTGGTTCACTCGGCCTTTCTTGTGCTCTGTCTCCCAGCAGATGACCCCAAGTTACCACCAATTCCCTCAGCCTATGTTGCTCTCTGTCTCTCAAAATACTTGGCAGAACAAAACCGCTCTGAAATCCGGTAGACTTCTAGGTTTCCTCAGCAAACGGAGTCCTCCCTTTACATTGAATGAAATTTATGACCTCTATCCTTTACTTTTTTCAATTTATTATATAAACGATGCAATGAAAATGAGGAGTGCCAACAATTTCCGCGTTGAGTACACATAACCTTGTTGGAAATTTTAACTAGTTTTGATCTTCATAATGACTAGTAATTATGAATTTATGTAATGAAGAAGACAAAGATAATAAAATGTATTTTGTAATGTTTGCCTCACGGGTTTTATGAGCAAAGAATTTTTATTATAGGTCAAAGACCTCTTCTTGATGTCTTTAGGGGTTTGTCATCTTGTCATAAATGTATAAGTTACAGTCATGTATATGAAGTGTTGTTACACTTGTAAAAGACAATTTATTGATATAATAATATGCTCCAAGACCTTGCCAATGTGCTCCTTGAACTCGATGTTGGAAATGTTGTCATTGATGGCAAAGGAGATGACAAAGGAGGAGCACCTGAAACATTAGCCAGGGAGCAAAAGAAGCAAAAAGAGAGGTAGTAGAGACGGCAAAAAGAGAAGTAAGGGAGCAGCATCAGTCAAAAAAGTAGCAGAGGCAGCAGAGAGAGCATAAGACAAGTAACAGAGGCAGCAAAAAGAGCAGCAGAGATAGCAAAGAGGCAGAGACAGGCACAGCGAAGGCAGAGGCAGAGATGAAATGGTCGAGCAACAGAGGCATAGGCAGTAATCGTTTGTATATAACGAAGGCGGAAGAGAATGTCGAAATGCAATAGTCAAACAGCAGAACGGAAGTAGAGGCAAAGACAGAGAAAGGAGACAGAGCATCAGAAGAGGCAGAGCAGCAGAGGCAGAGCTGTTATCACAGTAGAGGCAGAGGCAGCGAATATAGAGGAAAAGGCAGAGTCAGAGTCGTTATCATAGCAAGTTATCAGAGGCAGAGGCAGAGGCAGAGCCATTATCACAAGCAGAGGCAGAGCCATTATTTAATTCCGAGATTCGCTACCCCAGCTGGAGGATACATAAACACAATTCCGGGAATCGTATAACCCAAGCGGCAAGTATATATATATATATATATATCTATATATATATATATATATATATATATATATATACAAACAAATTCCGAGAATCACCTCACCCGCTGGAAGATACACTAAAGATTGGAGCAACAAAGTATATATGTATATAAATCTCATTCCGGGAATCGTTACCCACGCTGGAGTATATATGCAGCACGTTACATATATTGCGCAAGATTAAACGACTAAAGGTCCAAAGCATATATATTAATTTATATAAGTGAAGCGCTTTATGATCGAAAGAAACGAAGTAATATAAGGTGGGACCCTTATGAATCTCATCGAAGAATATAAAGGCAGCAGAACAACACAACAAAAAATTGCGATTCCGATTGAGATCCGGACCCGATGGGCATATAAACTATGACTCATATATGTTTTGTGTTCCAATGAAAGCTTGGACCCGATGGGCATATATATATTATAGTTATGGATGCGAAATTAAGAATACAAAATGTTTGTTCAGATTTAAGTCAAACAAAAGTCTTATGCTGTGGGACCCTCACCCAATCGCATCGGAGAAAGGATTGGCAGCAGAACATATCGACAAGAGTTCCGATTGAGTTCTGGACCCGATGGGTATATGAATTATGATTCAAACGTATTTGAAGTCCAGTCTAATCGCATCGGATCAGAGTAATCGCATCGGAGAAGGAGCAGGGCATCGGAACATGACAATAAAGGATTGCGATTGCGATTGAGTTCTGGACCCGATGGGTCTATAGATTATAATTTTATTGGTTTGAGTTCCAGTTCTAATCGCATCAACACAATTAAGTGAATAGTGACTGATCGCATCGGAAAAAGGGCGGAATATCGAAACATGCAACTGGAAGTTGCGATTGCGATTAATCGCAATCGGAGTAATAGCATCGCATTGGATCGGGGTAATCGCAATCGGAGCAGGAGCGAATCAATCGCAATCGGAAAACTCTGGAGAAGGCTAATCGCAATCGGAGGATAATGCAAGCTCAGATGGTGGGCCCGAAAAAAGGATTTTATATGTTTAGACAGTTTTTTATTATTACGCCAAGACTTGATTTAAGTCGTATTAAAAAGGCAGTTTGTATGTTAAACTTATTAAAATCATACCGAGAAATGAAATTGGGTTATATATATAAAACGTTGTTGTGATTGTATTGAAATGTGCAGCGTGGTCTATGGACCTACGGGCCTCGGCTTAAGGTGGAGGGTGATTATTAATATAATACGACTGCGATGTGTGCAATCGCATCGGGCCATAAAACAAAGGTTGCGGTGTATGTATGTTCCGCTTGCGGAACTCACCACATCAACAAGACACTTGCTGTGTGTAAAGGGTTGGAATTTGCCCAGATTTAAAGTCAGCAGTTGCATATATATATATATATATATATATATATATATATATATATATATAAAAGGAGCTGATATAAAAAGCACAGTTACAAATGTATGGCATATGGCCGTTACCCTGCGACAAAGAATAAGGAAACAAACAAAGCCGAAAGGGACAAAAACACAGTCAAAGAAAAGACAAAACGAGTGAGCTGGAGTTCTCATTTGTAATTTGAATGTAAATGTTTTATTAAATTTATATTGTTGTGATGCATTGGCAAGTCTCCGGAAGAGAACAAATATCCCACTGTGATGTTAAATTGGTACCTACAGTTATGTTTTCTGAATGAGCGGATAAAAGAGATGAGAAGGCAGAAGGCAAAGAGACATGGTTGTCCATTTCGAATTCCCAGTAGAATACAAAAAACCATGAAGTTATTTTGTATAAAACAGGGTGATATCCAAGGGGAGAAAGGTGACAAAAACAGAGTGAGAGAAGAAGAGAGTGTGCAGCAGAATTGAAGAGAGTTGAAGAAAATAAGAAAGCTGCAAAAGGTTAGAGAGTGTGAATATAGAAAATGCAGAGTATGAAGAATTGAGGAGAAAAGACAAGAAGAAGGAGGAGCTGAGCAGAGATGATGCAGGGCTGATATGAGGACTAATGGACAGCAGAAGTGAAGATGGTACAGAACAGAGCCGATATCCAAGGTAAATCAACAAGTGTTTTTCTTTTGAAAGAGTAAGGAAGTTGGAGCTTCCCTATCAAGTTGTAGCTTGATAGATGTCAGCTTGTACCGACCGAGGTAGGAGCCTTCCCGTAGGTTGGTGCCCGCAGAATAGATGGGAGTTGGTGCTTCCACATCAAGTCAGCTACAAATGTCGTTGTAGCCGATCGAGGTTGGAGCCTCCCCCGTAGGTTGGTGGCCGCAGAAAATTACGGGAGTTGGAGCTTCCTTGCGTAATTGGAGGTAGGGTTTCCTCCTCGTAGGTTGGTGCCTACGTAAAATCAGTGAGAGAGGGAGTTGGAGCTTGCCTTTGCATCACAACAATAATAAGATGTGGTTTTCCCTTTATGGGTTTCCACTTATTATATCTTGTGTCCCCGTGCATGATGTTTATGTGGTTGATGTCTTATCTCAATTCGCTCAATACTTGCTACTCTCATATTAAATCTATCGTTACATTATATTAATACTTGTTGTCTACATTCTAAGACTACTCACATATTAAGTTGACCATGAAATGAAGGTGTAAATAAGATTTAAAAGAAAAGTTTTAAAAGTCCATGTATGTGTTAAACTGATTCACCCCCCCCTCTCAATTTAACTAAGGGTTCAACAATTGGTATCAGAGCCAGTTCCTTTGGTGTAAGCTTAATAGCTTGAAGGAGATCTGGTTGAGTCATGGACTATCAAAATGTACCTGTGCTAAATACAGCAAACTTTCTTGAATGGAGAGATAAGGTTAAAACAAGTTTAATGGCTGATGAACCTGAGGTATAGAAGCTTGTATGTGATGGTTACTACAAAGACTCACCCACGATGAAAGAACAACAGAGGAATGCCAAGGCAAAATGTGTGATATATAACAATCTTCATAACAAGGATCTTGAGTTAATAATGGATTTAACTTCAGCAAAAGAAATCTGGGACAGATTGCATTTCATGCATGGAATAGACACAAAACACTGCATTGTCAAGAAGGAGAAGAGAATTAAGAAGAAGAAAAATTCAGGTCAAAAGGAAAATATTCAATCAAATGAGGTACCTGCTAGTGTGAATGGTAGTGAGAACCATGAAGAAATTTTCGCTGAAGAAAAAGCCAAACTTGACACAGCCTTGACTGAAATAGGAAGATTGAAGCATGAAAACAAAGACCTGAAGACATTGGTGCAAATTTGTGATGAGAAAGAATACGAAGATAAGAAGGAAATTGTTGGCCTGAAGACACAACTTGAAGAAGCAAGGAAAGTTGAAGACACTATGTTGCAACAAATGAGAGAGAAAAGTCAGGAATGTGAAAGATTGGAAGAAGAAGTAGTGAGCCTGAGAAAGAATTTAGAAATAGTCCAAAGAGAACTATTAATGAATACACCTCTAATGAAAAGCACTGGACAATTGGACAAGATGCTAAATGCTCAAAGATCTCCTCTCATAAAGGCAGGCTTAGGATATGTAGGAGAAACTAGTAAGTCCCAGATAGAAGATAATAGGAAAATCATTTTTGTAAAAGCTGTAAAGAACAGTGAAACAATTCAGCAAATTCCTACAGAAGCAGAAGCCAGCAAGAACATGAGTTGCAGAGAAACAAATAGAATCAAGTAGCAACATGAAATAACAGAGAATGAGAGGATGAAACAATCAACTGCTAAAGGCTCATATGCTCCTAAGGATGAATTGAACAAATTTGGAAGATGTCAAAGGAGGTTCCTCCCTCCTATGAAAAATAGCATATGTTTCTCTTGTCATAAACCAGGACATAATGCAGCATATTGTAAGACAAAGCCAATCCAGTCCAACCAGCAAAGGATGCAGCAAAAGAGAAGAACCCCTCAAGCAAGCAAATGGAAAAGACAATCTTTCACCAGGTACACAAATCATTTCCATGGCTATTGTTATGCATGCAATAATTTTGGACATAAAATTGTTGATTGTAAAATGTATCCAAGAAGAGGAACAAAATATTATACATCAGCTCAAATGCACCTTGGTCAAATAAGATTTTATGTATGCCTCAAACTTGGTCACAAAGCAAAAGATTGTAATCTGCCATATACATTAAAGAACTCTAGACAGATGATGGGATCAAAGCAAATCAAACAAAACTATGAATTTAAAAGAAGTGCAGACATTATGAAGAACCCCAATAAAGTATGGAAGGAAAAGAGAAAGGGGGAGCCTATTATCTCAATAACATAATGAGTCCTCCATAGTCTGAGGGGGAGCTGCTCTAGGAAGCAAAGCAAAAATCCATCCAGTGACAAATATGAAGCAACATCCCAGGGGGAGAGCAGTTCATATATAGACCCCATGAAAGTAGTCTAAGAAGAGCTCCATGTAATGAGAACAGCTATGAGATCAGGAAGAAAAAGGAAATTCCTCTAAAAGAGAACTATAGAGAAAGAAGATCATCTGAAGTATTAAGTAGCTGACAGATTAATGAAAGAAGAAAAGAGAGCAAGAAGCCATGATGATAGACGAAACCTTAGCAATGAACATATAAGCTAAGAAGACTTTAGCACATTAAAGTGATGATCACACTATGCCTCCTACTGCTAGAATTAACAATGTATCACATTAAGAAGGATGAGTAAGAAAAGTGCCTATCATCAATTCATTACATCTTTCAAAAGGTCCACTTGGAGAAATGCAGTTAAGTGAGTAATAAATCTTTGAGTAATCAGCCCAAGAAGATTCATAGAAAAGAAATTGAAGATGTCTTCCTGAAGATCATTATGTTAGACAGTTGAATTGTACTTAAAGCAGTAATGATTCTGGAGCAGTCCTAGAAAGGAAATGCAGTGACATTCTTTTAAATCAGAATGACAGACTAAGCAAAAAGTTAATGATGACAAGATCAGATTCAGTATATTGATGACTGTGGATGTGAACAGTGGTAATCTCAATAGTAGAAGTTATGAAGGGTGTCTTATATATGGGTTAATGTGCAAGCTAAAGTGAAATTTCTGCATAACTTACCAAGGGAGTATCAACTGGTACTTGGTAACTTACCAAGGGAGTATCAACTGGTACTTGGTAACTTACCAAGCAGCATGCCTATCAATAGAATATCAAGTTTTGTCATGGAGCAGAAGTATGATACAGGTCCTTAGGATCAAAGGATTAAGGCAAAAGAACACCAAGTTAGTATCCCAGAGTTATCTGCACTATTCAAGCGTGAAAAGGTCAATTACAGAGCAAAAGGATCAGTATTGTGTTCTGAAACATTATATTAAGTATCTGAAACATAAAGGACTAGTAGTGATTCTCATTTGAAGCTCAAAAGTCTTTTATTAATTCATCTAAATCCTTCTTCAGCACAAGGGATTTGCTGGTAATTCACCTTTAAAGAGAGATTTATCATTGACATACATACCTCCTCATGTCATAAATAAAAGTGCATGATTGATAAGTGAGACTGACTAATACACTGAATGTATCTAGTCTCAAGGGTTTGTTTTGAAAGTACATTATGCAAGCAATAAAAGCATTTGATCTCTTTGATAGAATTCTGGTTGATTCATTGATCATATCAGAAACAAGGACCTGCAGCTATCAAGTGTAATATTATTATCAGCATCCTAGCTCAAATCATCACTAACAAGCAAGAAAAGTGAACCACAGCCATAAAAGACATATTGGCTTCATCACAATTGAACAAATGTTGTACTACAGATGAATATTGCAGAAGAAGACATATTCCATCCACAATCTTCCTCAACAGAAATGTATTGGCGCACTACATCAGATAGAGACTGAAGTATATTTGAAGCATTCACGGTAGTTTAGGTTTAATCCAGTGATGCATCCCTGATTAGATAAAGCTGGTACAATGTGTTCTATGAAGTGTCATTATCCTCACTTTCAGCTTTATACAAGTGAAAGGAGTCAGTGCTTTGGGATTGTATCAACTTGCAGTATACATTCAAGATCAATAATCCTCAAAGTGTTCTCTCAACAAGTCTTGTACACCAGTTTGGAGCAGCAGGGTACAAAGTCAGAAGAAGAAGGCCTAAACACATCTCAGAGAGAGGAAATGCAGAGATAGAATATACACTAAGAAGATGTGCAACCCTTTGCCATTGATGTCAAAGGGGGAGGAAAAGCAGAAAGACAGAGGAAGCATTGGATTATTGGTGGACGTGTTGCCATCAATGCCAAAGGGGGAGACTGTTGGAAATGTTGTCATTGAAGTCAGAGAAGTAGCAACTTGTTTTATTGGTTTGAGTTCTAGTTCTAATCGCATCGACACAATTAAGTGGATAGTGACTGATCGCATCGGAAAAAGGGCGGAATATCGGAACATGCAACTGGAAGTTGCGATTGCGATTAATCGCAATCGAAGTAATAGCATCGCATTGGATCGGGGTAATCGCAATCGGAGCAGGAGCGGATCAATCGCAATCGGAAAACTTTGGAGAAGGTTGATCGCAATCGGAGGATAATGCAAGCTCAGATGGTGGGCCCGAAAAGGGGATTTTATATGTTTAAACAGTTTTTTATTATTACGCCGAGAGTTGATTTAAGTCGTATTAAAAAGGCAGTTTGTATGTTAAAATTATTAAAATCATACCGAGAAATGAAATTGGGTTATATATATAAAAGGCACTGTTATATATATAAAACGTTGTTGTGATTGTATTGAAATGTGCCGCGTGGTCTATGGACCTACGGGCCTCGGCTTAAGGTGGAGGGTGATTATTAATATAATACGACTGCGATGTGTGCAATCGCATCGAGCCATAAAACAAAAGCTGCGGTGTATGTATGTTCCGTTTGCAAAACTCACCACATCAACAAGACACTTGCTGTGTGTAAAGGGTTGGAATTTGTCCAGATTTAAAGTCAGCAGTTGCATATATATATATAAAAGGAGCTGATATAAAAAGCACAGTTACAAATGTATGGCATATGGTCGTTACCCTGCGACAGAGAATAAGGAAACAAACAGAGCCGAAAGGGACAAAAACACAGTCAAAGAAAAGACAAAACGAGTGAGCTGGAGTTCTCATTTGTAATTTGAATGTAAATGTTTTATTTAATTTATATTGTTGTGATGCATTGGCAAGTCTCCGAAAGAGAACAAATATCCCACTGTAATGTTAAATTGGTACCTGCAGTTATGTTTTCTGAATGAGTGGATAAAAGAGATGAGAAGGCAGAAGGCAAAGAGACATGGCCGTCCATTTCGAATTCCCAGTAGAATACAAACAGCCATGAAGCTATTTTGTATAAAACAGGGTGATATCCAAGGGGAGAAAGGTGACGAAAACAGAGTGAGAGAAGAAGAGAGTGTGCAGCAGAATTGAAGAGAGTTGAAGAAAATAAGAAAGCTGCAAAAGGTTAGAGAGCGTGAATATAGAAAATGCAGAGTATGAAGAATTGAGAAGAAAAGACAAGAAGAAGGAGGAGCTGAGCAGAGAAGAAGGAGGAGCTGAGCAGAGATGATGCAGGGCTGATATGAGGACTGATGGACAACAGTGAAGATGGTACAGAACAGAGCTAATATCCAAGGTAAATCAGCAAGTGTTTCTCTTTTGAAAGAGTAAGGAAGTTGGAGCTTCCCTATCAAGTTGTAGCTTGATAGATGTCAGTTGTAGCTAACTGAGGTAGGAGCCTCCTGTAGGTTGGTGCCTGCAGAAAATAGATGGGAGTTGGTGCTTCCACATCAAGTTGTAGCTTGATTAAATGTCAGTTGTAGCTGACTGAGGTTGGAGCCCCCTGTAGGTTGGTGCCTGCAGAAAATTAATGGGAGTTTGAGCTTCCTTGCAAGTTGTAGCTTGCAGAATTGAGGTAGGAGCCTCCTGTAGGTTGGTGCCTACAGAAAATCAGTGATGAGAGAGAGTTGGAGCTTGCCTTTGCATCACAACAATAATAAGATGTGGTTTTCTCCCTTTATGGGTTTCCACTTATATCTGGTGTCTCTGTGCATGATGTTTATGTGTTTATGTGGTTTATCTCATCTGCTCAATACTTGCTGCTCTCATATTAAATCTACTATTACATTATATTAATACTTGTTGCTCACATTCTAAGACTACTCACATATTAAGTTGAATATGAAATGAAGGTGTAAATAAGTTTTAATGAAAAAGTTTTAAAAGTCCATGAATGTGTTAAACTGATTCCCCCCCCCCCTCTCAGTTTAACTAAGGGTTCAACACTCGACTCAAATATGATGATAATATATCCTTCGAGAAGTCGGCCTAGACCCTTAAAGAAGTCGACTTACACACCTATCTTCATGTCAACCTAATAGCTAGAGACAATCCCTATACAAAGGAGGGACTGCAGCCTCATTTGGAGCCAATTAGTGCAAATTAGTTTTGCAATTATGTGCAAGCTAAGGGACTGTGTTTTGGTACGAGGAAGGTGGCAATACAGCGAAGGAAGAAGAGGAAGTCCAGCGTAAGAAAGGAGGCTTTGCCTTGAGTACATCCTCACGATTAAGGTCTGCAACTAGGGTCCAAAGTTGCAGTGCGCAAGGAGGAGACTCTACAGTGCAAAAAGGAAGTGTCTATATAGTGCAAAATTTGATGACTTGGCAGCGAAACAAGGAAGGTTGTAAGGAGTGCTAAGAAGGATGAGATCAATGCAGAAGAGAGGCAGTGCTAGCCTCTGTCATTGATCTCACTCTCTTGCTTATACACAACATAAAGGAGAAGACATTACAGCAAGAATAAAGGTGTCGGACTAGGGCAGCAAGGGTATTGGATGGTAAGCCGAAGAAAAGTGTCTAGATAACCAAGGATAGATGAAAGAAAGAAGAATAGAAGGCTACGGACTGAGCAGTGCAGAAAAGAAGTTCATCATGAAGAGCCTAAGAGGAGCAGTGACAAGGGACTTGGAAGCATACTAATGTCATGGGTCTGGGTCATGGTCTTGGTACTCATCAATTAATGATCTATAAGAAGAATGATTATCGAGTTTTCCTCTCCGGAGGGAGAGGTCTTGGTCGTGGCTTGAAGAGCCTAAAATTTGCATCCCTTATGTTTTGATAATTGACTTGATGAAAAACATAATTAGTTAACAAAGATAATATCTAAGTAAAGAAGCATAACAAGTTCACAAGTAATTATCATGAAAGAGAAATGAATTAAACTATGCCCTACCAAATTCTCAATAAACCTATGGTTTGGTTGGCACGAACCATTTCTTCTTGACTACCACTGGCATGGTTTGACATAAAGACGTGTCATAATTTCACATGGAACGTTTTTCTCGAGGAATTCTTTTCCTAATCTTGATTATTTTGAAAAATTATTTTCTTAATCTCGATTGTTTTGAGAAAGTGGAACGAAAATAATTGGGCAAGTGGTTTCAAATTTCATTTTAGAAGTGTGTTGAAATTATTTTCTTAATCTTGATTGCTTTGAGCAAGTGGAAGGAAAATGACTAGGGAAGTGGTTTGAAACTTCATTTTAGATGTGTCATAATATATACATGAAACATTCGTCTCGACAAATTCTTTTCTTAACGTTATAAGTTGATTATAATTTATTTTGAGAAATGATTTTCCGAATGTTGATTATTTCGAGAAGGTGGAAGGGAAGTGGTTTGGAATTTCGTTTTAATGAAGTTGTATTGCATTAAGCATCTCACCAAGGCTTAACCTTCAGTGCACCGACCACATTTAGTGGATCCGTCATGGATTGAGTAGACATCACATTCAACGACCACATTTAGTGGATCCGTCATGGATTGAGTAGACATCACATTCAACGACCACATTTAGTGGATTCGTCATGGATTGAGTAGACGTCACATATTTCAATAGTTGGATTCCTTTGGTTGTCGAAACCTTTTTTTCTCATATTACGGAGAAGAAGTGCCATGGATTGACATGGTTAGACCATGGGTGTCCTCTGACATCCTGATGTTTTTACCTATTTTCTGTAGAAAATCCACAAAATTCTAATCTGCTAATATGAGCAATTTGAAATAAAATTGCTTCTCACATAAACACAAAACTTATGTACTAGATGCAGTAGAGGAATAGAAATAAAAACATAGTCACACAATTCAAAAACACAAAATTGTCTAGGGAGCCCAACTAGAAAAATCCTCTGCTTGTTTGAGAATTTTATTGATAGAGAAACTAAGCAATTGATCTCTTACAAAATACAATTATTTCAATCTGAAAGACATAGTTGTCTTTCCTGCTTGTTCTAAGCTTGAAATCCTTGCAAGATTGTTGATCTTTGTTGCCCTCTACCAACTTTTGCACAAGCTTCTCTTGGACACTCTTCCTTTCACAAGCTCCACGCACAAACCCGTGCTTCCTATAGCTTGGTCTCACCAATTCGTGCTCACCAAAACAATGATTAAACTTGCGCCTTCGTTCCTCCTTTTAAAGGCAATTCAAATGGTTAAAATTAGTGAGTTTTCTAATTAACGAAAGATTTTGTGATTGATTGAGTTAGCATGAGTTAAGTACTCATGCAACTCGTCCTATTTCAAGTCAACCACTTGAAACTCAATCACTTGTGTTTTTCCTCAATCAACTCACACTAGAAAATCAAGAACTCGACTTTCAATTTCAACACATCAGTTAACTGGCTCCTAACTTGTCCTAATTTTTAGGGACTAATTCCTAAATTATAGGAACTCGTCCTAAATTATATGGAATCTCCTAATTTTTAAGTAACTCAAGTCATGCACAAGAAGGAACTCGTTATGCCTCCTATGATTAAGGCACAAATCAAGGAACCCTTTTATTGCTAATACTTTCAACAATTTCATTCATTTCTATTGTCATACTATGATTTTTTCTTAGGCAATTCGTTAGTTGCACACATATTATTACATTTATCTAGGTGAAATCCACCTCATACATACATTTTCACCACACTCCATCGTTTGTGTGGGTAAATTCAATATCATGTCACATTCTTTCCCTTTACCTTGGTAAAAAAGACACACATACATTTCACTTCATTCCATCTCCTAGAAGGGCCATGGTATTTTTGGACCACAATTCCCTAAGTTAAAAACCATATTAACCCCTCAATTCTAAAGTTTCCACTATTTCAAATGTAAACACACCAAACTCATTCAATACATTTTGATTTAAATCCTAAATCTTATGTTGAGTGCCTAAGTATTGGCCTTTGAGTACTTTATTGTTCTAAATCTTTATTGAGGCCTTTTTCGAAAGTTTCACTCACTAATTTGCCACTAGGGGTTATAACTTAAATTCTATGTGGTATGCATAAGACTAGGCACTCCCCCTTTGTCACATATGTTTAGAGTCTAGACGAAACATAAAAAAGCTAATTCACCCCAACCTCAACCTAGCCTCGTTCACACAAGCTAAGTCATTCATGCTTCATCCTTATCCTTTGGCATGCAATTGGAGGAGCTGGTTGAACCTTAAGTTGACTGCGGAGGAATTGCTCATGCACCCTAGGATTTTGTCACTCCACCTCATCCACTTTATCACCATGTGCACACAGCCCTAGGTGGTGTGCTCCACTATGAGGACTTATTCACTCCTTGCATAACCTTGTTCAAACCTTGCACACATGTGAAGTGACTCGAAATAGTTTGAAATGGCCAAATGGTGTCCACTTGCACACAATTTGAGGAGATCTCATGGATTTGATGAAGACCTATTTTAGATCAGCAGGAATCAAATCTGAAAATGAGTGATTAGAACTATATTATGGCTGGAAAATCAGAAACAGTGCATGAAAAAAAAAGATGCCAAGGGAACGATAATGATACAATCTTCGAGAGCTGGTGTGAAGGGAAAATTCCACAACAACGTGACTGAAAACGACTCAAATTTGACCCCAGTTGTAGATTGCTACTGCAACACATAAGTGGACTGTAAACAGTTATGACAGTGTGCTCAGTCCAGATAAGATGTTTTTTTTCCTGGGACAGGCTACACAATATGACCATCATGGAAGCCATTCAGATAAATCATAGAACAGTCATATTAATTAGTAGAACTCTTTTGTAGTGAACTCTATAATAAAATTTCAATGTGATATAATCATGTCCTAATGTAATGTTAAGTAACAAAGTATTTTACTTAATTAGGTGACCAGGTGTTTGGGGAGTTACGTAACACACTCAACATATTTCTCCTATTTCATAAATAAGGCAATCCAATAAGATTTTTACCTATTGAAATAACATATCTTCCTAGGTACATTTTCTCTCACTTTTATGTTTATTATCTGCCTTGTGTATTTGCATGAATCTCTAACATACTTCACCCTTGCCATTCCCATTTATGGAAACATGCTTGCTGTCATTTCCAGTTTCCTATTTCTGCTACAGTTTGGGACACAAGAAGAAATGTGTTTCTTAATACTAAATTCACTTTGTAGGAATTTTTGATCTCCTCTAGTACTCTTAACATAGAAAATAAAAATAAAAATAAAAAAGAATATATATATACATACATATATATATAGAGAGAGAGGGCTCCTTTCTTTAGAGAACAGTAAGCTCTTGCTGATATGCATGTACTCATACACACACACACACACACACACACACGGCTCCTTTCTTAAGAGAACAGTAAGCTCTTGCTGATATGCTTCTACCCAATGCTTTTTGTCAATCACTAAAAGAGCATCAATGCAGATGGACATAGACCAATTAAATTCTCTATAAAGGATAAAACAAAGAGATACAAACCTGGAGCATGCAAATTCATAATCCTATTCACAATGTGCCTGCAATAACAAAAGCATGTTTGTTAGCAATGCCTACTTCAGATTATATGGAGGGTGAAATAATTACTTTGATGTCTAAATGTCCTAAAACAAATGACAGCTCAACATATATATCAAACCTTGGTCCAATGGCATTTCCATATACATTCGACTTCTAGGACAACCCCTTGTGCTCAAAATTTCAGTGTACAGATGAATTTTCATGCTACATCAAGAATTTAAGTTTCAGTTCCAAATATCACAATGTATATGTGATGGATACTAAAACTATACGACAAATTGAATTATGTTATTTGGCAGTGCTTTTATATAGCCATAACGAGGATAAGAATAGAAAACAATGTCTACTTCAAGTAGATTTCGATGTCTCCAAGTTATTCTAAAGAATGCTCCGTTTAATATACGTCATATTGTAATTTTCATATATATTTGTTCCTAACAAATGACAAGCAATTGCCATGATTATTCAGGAGAGAAATTTGCACGCATGTAAAAAATAAGGGATCAATTTAGTCAGGATGAGAATCGGATGTGGTTTCAACAGTTTACTTCACATTCAGCCATAGTCACAACCTATCACTCAGAGCCATTGCTGGTTTTTAAAGCTTTCCCCAAACTTTGTCACTTGCTGCAATCCAATCATGAGTTTCCTCTGCACAGTTCAAAATTAAAATAGTTCTAAAACAGAACTAAATTTTAACTAGGCTGCAATCAATTAATATAAGGATGAGGATGAGTTTTAATTTGAGGTCATTATTGATATTTGCAGTTTCAGTTTCTCGCAGCTTTGTGGTTTCTGTTACATCCCAGATTCACTACACTCCACCTCAAATTTTTCACCAGAAGTGACCTATCAAATGAACATATTATTTGTACTATCGTATCATGATCAACCAAAAGTGTGATTATCTTTGTACTCGTGTAGGACTATGCTTAGATACCTATGTAGAAGTGTATGACCTAGGTTGTATCTACAAACCCGTCACAGTTGGTCATGGCCCATTCACTTAGTCCCCATTTCAAGATAGTCCTTGCTCTTATAGCTTAGCTGATTATCTCTTGGTGGCATTAAACTGACAGCATGAAGATCATTTATCACCTAGGTACGTAAGCAAGCGTCTTGGGATGGATCTGTTAGGACACATGATCTAGGGGAACTCTAAGCTCTCTTACCTCTTTCTATGTAAAATTATTGCTCGTGTGTAAAGGTTGTCACACCTATGGAAGCACACTTATCTTATGCCTGTGCATGGACCCCCATCGGATGTATTTATCACACTTTGACCATAGACTCTTGTAGATAGGGTTGAGAAATGTAACTAGTTTTGGTCTTCATAATTGTTGTACTCATTTCAATATGTATCCTATGTAACAAACAAGAAAAGAAGAAAGAAAAATTATAATTATTAAAGCATGGGTTTCATGCTCATTATTGATGGTCTTCTAGGTAAAAGCATGTTCTTCGTGCTTCTAGGGTTTGTTAGGTCCTAAAATTATTATTATTAAAGCATGGGTTTCATGCTCATTATTGATGGTCTTCTAGGTAAAAGCATGATCTTTGTGCTTCTAAGGTTTGTTAGGTCTTTAGGATTTAATATCATGAGTCAATGGAGTCAACATCATGTTTATAAGACTCTTCTAAGCAATTGGTAATTGTAAAAAGAATTATTTTTGAGTCTGTAAAGTCTAGAATCTCCAAGAGTGCATGTTCTTCGTGCTTCTAGGGTTTGTTAGGTCCTAAAATTATTATTTTTAAAGCATGGGTTTCACGCTCATTATTGATGGTCTTCTAGGTAAAAGCATGATCTTGGTGCTTCTAGGGTTTGTTGAGTCTCAGGATTTAATATCATGAGTCAATGGAGTCAACAGCATGTTTATAAGACCCTTCTGGGCAACTGGTAATTGTAAAAAGAATTATTTTTGACTCTAGAAAGTCTGGAATCTCCAAGAGTACAAGTCAGCACTGGGATCCTCAAATCGACCTAAAAGGAGGAAATTCGACCCCTTGAGAAGGCTATATAAAGAGCAATTCGACTTCATTTGGAGACACTCACTCACAAGTTCGATATGTAGCTGGGAAGGAGTAGAAAAGGAGAGCGGAGGTCTAGAAGAAGTTGGGAGGCCAAAATATCTTGTTTTGTGGCTCTATCTCTCTCACATGTACCAAATTCTAGGGTTTCTAGGTTACAAGAAGAAGCTGAAGTTACAAGGCCAAGTTGCAGTAGGACGAAGTATAGAAACTAGTAGTTGGAAGGAAGGAAACTCTATCTAGACCTCATTGACCTTGGGAAGAGTTGTCTTGCTCTTGGAATATCCGAGAAGGAGGTCAAATTAGGGTTTCTTCAGGAGCTGCAGGGTCAAAATTGCATGTCAAAGTTCCAGGTCGAGTAACAGTGTAGTAGCTTGCAGATCGAAGTTGCAATGTAGTAGCTTGCAGATCAAAGTTGCAGTGTGTCGCAGTTTGGTGCAGATACAAGAAAAACTTGAGGAAGGGATGACTTTGTACTAAGAGAATGACTTTGTCAAGGGATTGCGTCTTTGCAACTCATTTGAAGCAAATTCTAAGAAGAGAAGAGTTTTTGGGTTTTCCCCTTGGAGAGATTTTGCCCTGGCTGAGAGCCTACATTTGCGTCCTCTTTTGTTGTTATTGCTTCTTGATATTGTTTGATGAAAAGATCTAACTAAAGGAACATCAAGAAGATAACTAAGATTCGCAAGCAAGTATCAAGGTTAAAGAAATAAGTTTAATAAGTTGCCTCTTTACATTTTCTAACATGATATCAAATCTAAGGTCAGCAAGGAAGGTAGAAGGAAGGACACTAATAGCAATTGTTGATCAAGGGATAGGGCGCTCTCAAGGCCTAAAAGAATAAGATTGTCTCTTGAAGGGATCTGGTTAAAGGCTCATTGATAGAAGACCCTTCTAATCTAGGGTTTCTACATTGAAGAAGATCAAATCTACATCCATCTCGCAATGAGGGTATTGATCTCGTAAAAAGGAAGTCTATTGATATCAATCTTGGAAGTTGCTGGTGGAGGAATCCTAAGGAACATCTTTCAAGGGCATCAACAAGAAATCTCCAAATATCTTGAAGACATCAAGAAGGTTGGAGATATTGTTCAAGTAAGTATCACACTATCTCATAATGGTTGAATCTTCAAGTCTTTTAGGTTCTTTCTGCAAGGAGAGCAATAAGCTCTTTGGGGCTTCAAACTATCTAGCATGGAAGAAAAGGATTGACTTGATACTCACAAAGCAAAATGTAATGGGATATGTTACCAGAGAAGTTACTGAACCTAAAAAAGACAAGATACAAGAACTAGCAAGGTACAAGAAAGGGGAAGAGCTCAAAGGATCATAGTGGAATCAATCAAGGATTCCCCAGTTCCAATTGTGGCAAACCTGAAGACTTCCAATTCAATGTATGACAAGCTACTGAATTTGTACTTCGAAAGTACAACAGGTCAAAAGATGTCATTACAAAACAAGTTATACAGAATGAAGAAATCAAAGGATGAGGATATGGTATCCTTCCTCATGAGGGTCTCTCAACTAAGAGGCCATTTGCAAGGACTCAGAGAACCCATCACTGATTCTGACGTGACCATATGTATTCTGAATGCATTGCCACCAAACTGGAGCAACTATGCAACAAGTGTCTACTCCATGAAGGATTCAACTCCCTTTGATGAGTTGTGGACACAATGCATATTGGAAGAATCAAGGATCAAGGTCAAGGATGACACTGGATCAAATGAGCAGACTCAAGCCTTTCTAGACCGAATTGAGAAGATGAAGAAAGGAAAGTTTGGCAAGTCCAAGAAGAAAGATATGCCCAAGGTGCAATGTTTTGGATGTAATGAATTTGGACACTTTAGGAGGGATTGTCCAAACAAGCAGAACAATAAAAAAAGGGATAGGAGTGAAGCTCGCATAGCTAAAGCAGTGGGAGAACCTGAGAAGAAGGCAAAGAAGGAAGAAGTGAAAGACCTTTACTATGAAAGAAGGTTCACTAACTTCAAGATTCTCTAAGATTGTTAATATTCCTTATGATATATTATGCATAAGCATCATAGGATAGAAGCATATGAAAGTAGCATGTTTGGAAATTATTACGTTCCTTAGTAGAGATCATCTAGGATATCATGTTGGACCATTTTGCATAATGGTCATCCAAATTATGTTAGAGATTGTCATCTAGCTTAAATGGATCATTATGACCATCATCTTGGAAAGTCCTTGGGAAAAGCATAATTACAAGAATAGTATGTATTCTATGTAATGTGGAAATATATTGGTAAAAAGGGATGAAAGGTTGCAATGGGTCAAGATATAAACTTTTTGTGAGAATATCTAGATGATTGGATGAAAGCATAGGAATGTATGTTGAAAAGTAAACTTCAATAAGATTCATATGTGCAAGAATCTTATGAAATGAAGTTGGTTATAAAGATATGCTTAAGTACGAATGATGCTAGAAAAGAATAAAATGTGACTTGAGAATGTATAGAAGATTGGGACTTTCTCTAGAATATGTAATTGATATTGATTAACATCTAGTATAATCTCTGAAAGAAAAGTTGTAACTTGGTAATCAAGTTCTATCTTCAGGCACTCTAATTGCAAATTTATGTAGATGTTCTATGCTTGATGCAACTTTACTTTTTCTTCAATTTCAGATAGCAGTCACATAAACAATAAAGTAAAATGCTAATAGAACATACCAATAGATCGACAGAAAACAAGCCAGAAATATATATATATTTGTGTTGTTGCGTTACGGCGGTCAACAAGATGCTTCAACCAGCAAAGTCTCAATATGGTTAGCTAACCAGCGATGTCACACAACCCTCAGGACAGCCAAACGGTCAACTGAAAAGTCAACATTGTCAATCAACGCAAACAACAGCAGCAGCTAGGTCAATGTTGAAAATTCAAAGTCAACATCTTGCCTCGAAAATAGTGCCAAAAAATGTGGATTAGGGAAATCGAGATTTTGGGAGAATTTCGAATCGATTTGACCTTACGTTGACCAAAGTCAACGCTGGTCAAATTTTGCTGCAGAAACCCTAGAATGAAAAACAGAATTGTTGTTGCCAAATTTCCCATGCGTGGAGAGAGAGAAGAGACTCCAAGTGATCGAACCAATCAAATGAGGAGAAAGGATGTGTGAGGATCAGATGGGTGAAATGTCCTCCAACGTTGACCTTATTTATATCCATCAGTGAGGGTGTGTGACACATCTATTCGGGTACAAAACCTTAAAGCCGACCTGCACATATTTTGAATAGATTAAAAATAAATTCAAAATAAATGTTCTACTCATCGGATCAAGATGATCTTTAGATCGATCTTGCACCTCTCTGAAAGTGGAACCCAATAAAAATATTGGCATCTTCATCTGAGCATCACAACATGGAGTTTGGACCTAGTTGTCCAAAATCAATACTCCCTCTCAACTAGGGAGAACTCCATCCATCTGTGCAATCCAAACATCGTGCGTCATCCCGCCGTAACTTGCTTTGCTGGCTTCTTTATTTCAGAACAGAAGTGGGTCAGTCATAAAGACATCATTCCCGACTAACAAATTCAGCCCAGAGGTCTGAAACCTCTATAGGACTCACAAAGAGTCTCATACCAACCCGAAGTTGGTTTATCTGACCCGAAGTCAGTAGGAGGTCCGAAACCTCACTAAACTTGATCCCAGACCAAGTGGTTGGACCATGCCATCCTAGATAGAGAGTACGGCAATCTCTGATGCGCCCATCAGTCTTTGCTACTAGTCTCTAGCTTTTCCCACCTCACTGGCCAAATGAGAGGTACTTCCCATGAGCCCTGAACTCAATGGGTAGGATGCATACCACAGATAATGAGAGGTGAACCAACTCAATCATCACAACGGTGGGGCAGAAGCACACTAACAAGGTTCGGCAAGCACACCCCTATGGTTGCTTATAGCTTCGAGAAGCTATCCCCAAAGCCCCTTAGAGCTCCCAGGGCTCATCGTCCAACAAGACCCTCATCATAGGGTTGTTCCACGATACCAAGACTCTCACAGAAGATTAGGAACTTGACTTCCCCAGGGGCTTTGTGAGAATATCCGCGACCTGCTCATCAGTTCCTATATGATCGAGCCTTACGGCGCCTCGCTGTACCATATCCCGGATAGAGTGGTACCTGATATCAATATGCTTGGATCAATAGTGGAACATGGGATTCTATGACAAGCGAATCCCACTCTGGTTACCACAGAGTATCACGGTGGTATCTAGCACATGCCCGAACAGCTGACTGAAGAGCTTTCGAAACCAAACTGCTTCACAACAGGCCATACTCGCTACAATTTATTCGGCCTCCGTCGTGCTCAAAGCCACCGACTTTTGCTTCCTGCTCATCCATGATATCGAAGCAAAACCAAGTGTGAAGCAGCATCCCGATGTGCTCTTGCAATCCACCACACTGCCATCCCAATCAGCATCAGTATATCCAAGGAGTGTCACGCTCCTTACAGTGTATCTCAACCCATGGTTTATCGTGCCTCGAAGATATCTCAGAAGATTCTTGGCACCAACCCAGTGAGTGTGTTGAGGCTCAACCATCTGTTGACTCAAAGTGTTCACTGCAAAACATATATTTGGACCGGTGTTCACTAAGAACATCAGGGCTGCTATGAGTTGACGATACTCAATAGGATTTGCTAATACAGGCCCAGCAACGCTTCCACTCAACTTCTTAAAGTTGAGCTCCATCAGTGTCGACACAGACTTACAGTCCACCATACCAAATCTTTCCAGAAGCTTCACAATGTATTTTCCTTGAGAAAGGAAAGTCTTGCCAGGTCTCTGCCAGACCTCCAGGCCTAGGAAGTAGTGCATCAATCCTAGGTCCTTCATCTCGAACTCAGCAGCGAGCTCCCTCTTGCACTGATGAATGAGAGGATCAGCACCTATACAGCACCAGAATGAGAGGCTTCTCTCTATTAACCTTGAAGTAAAGGTTCGGATCAGCATTACTACGGGTGAAGCCCAACTTCATCAGGTAGCTATCTATCCTCTCGTACCAAGCTCTGGGTGCTTGCTTCAGCCCATAGAGGGCTTTCTTCAACCTACAAACATGGGTGTCCCGATCCTGGACTTCGAACCCCAGAGGTTGATCCACATACACCTCTTCCTTTATCGCACCATGTTGAAATACGGTCTTCACATCCATCTGATGAAGACTCCATCCTTGCGTAGCAGCAAGGGCTATGATAGATCGAATGGTGGTATATCGGGCCACAGGTGCAAATATGTCATCATAGTCTATGCCTTCCTTTTGAGAGAAGCCATGGGCAACGAATCTTGCCTTGAATTGTTCAACGCTTCCATCAGATCCATGCTTGATCTTATAGAGCCATTTCGAAGTGACAACTGCTTTGTCCTCCGGTCTTGGAACCACATCCCAAACATCATTCTTCATTATGGACTCATACTCTTCGTGCATATCATCCTTCTAGAGTTGATGTTTTATGGCTTCCTCAAAAGATCCAAGCTCAGATTGTACAATAGTACTCATGGCTACTAGATACCCTTGGTATCTATTTGGCTTCTTGCTTTAATGGAATGTCCCCCTTGGGGCCATATGTCCCTCGGCATCCTCGAGAGTGTCCATGAGCCATGATGGTCACTTCCCCAGTGAATGAGGTGGATCAATCAGGTCCATCAGTCCTTCAGCATCGAGCATCGTCTCATTCTTCGATTCTTCTTGATTTCCAGGCCTTGCTTCATGATCTTCCTCAGATCTCGAAAGATTGACTACTCTTCGTCAAAAGTGACATCGTGGCATCTCTCCACTTCCCTTTGACCACACACATAAACTCTATAGGCCTTCGAAGTTTCGTTGTCGCCCACAAACATTCCCTTCTTCCCAGAAGCATCCAGCTTGCTCCTCTTCTCTTTCGGCACATGAAAATAAACAGGACATCCAAAAACTCTAAAATGTGAGACGTTAGGTTTCTTACCAATGAAAACCTCTTCGGGAGTTTTGGAGTCCAGAGCAGAATGTGGGCATCAGTTTTGTATGTACACAACAGTGTTCGCAACTTCTCCCCACAAAAACTTCGGTAGACCCTGGTCACATAGCATGGCACGAGCAGCGTCCACAATGGACTTGTTCTTTCGTTCAGCAACGCCATTCTGCTCAGGAGTATAGACAGTTGTGGTCTCCCTCTTGATGCCAGCTTCTCTGCAAAAGTTCTTGAACTCATTTGTCTCATATTCAGTGCCATTATCGTTCCTCAATATCTTGATCTTCTTCTCTATCAGATTTTCCACCAAGGCTTTGAAGGTACGAAACCACATGAAAGCCTCATTCTTCTTCTTCAAGAAGTAGATCCAAGTTTTGCGAGAGAAGTCATCTATGAACGTCATATAATAACAACATCCTCCCAAGGATGTCAAGGGCAGCATACCAGAAAAATTAGAATGTACTGATTGCAAGACATCAGATGTCTTTGTGACGCTTGAGGGGAAAGGTCCCCTTGTATGCTTTCCTTCGGCACAACCCTGACATACACCTTCATGATTATTTGAGAACTCGGGCATCCCCGTCACCACCTTCCATGCTTCGGGAAGGTCCTTGTAGTGAAGGTGTCCAAACCTCCGATGCCATAGTTCAATCTGTCGAATAGTATCACATGTCATCGCTCCCAGTGGACTTCCTCCAACCTGGTAGAGTGTATCAACTCTAAACCCAATCGTGATAGCTTCCTTGAAGTTCTTCTTCCACATGTGCACCTTGCCATCAATGAATGCCACATTCAAACCTTTGTCTTCCATGGCCAATATAAACACAAGGTTCTTCTTCAAATTAGGTACATAGAGTACATCCTACAAGCGAAGGACTTGACCTTGAGACAAGTGGAGGGTCACAGTCCCTGTCCCTTTCACGAGATATGTGGCATTATCTCCGAGGATAATTTCCAGATTAGTATCCTTCTCAACCATGTCAGAAAGTGCTTCTTTGAACCCAGTGATGTGCCTTCAGGCACCAGTATCTATAAACCAGACATCCATAGTGTCGGGTGGAGATGCAGCAGAGAGGGCAGATACAAGAATGAATTCATTTCTTTTATCAACAACATTTGATTCCTCATACCTAGAATTTCTCGACCTTTTGAAAGGTTGACCACTTCCGACGGAGGGAGCCTTCCTCTTTCCCTTAAACTTGTTGTTCCTTTGATTGCCATTCCTCCGGTTGTTGTTGTCATCACCATCGGGAGAATCCTTCTTGAAAGGGCATTCTCTAGCATAGTGACCTGGCCTATGACAAGTGTAACACTTGCCCTTCTTTCCTTGGGCCCCTGCTCTTCTTTTATTCTTTGGACCACCAAAGTTCTTCTTTCTAGAATGAACAGCGTAGGCAGCATTTCCTTCATTTTCATACTCCTTCATCCTTGTCTCTTCTTGTACGCATCTTGATAGTACTTCGTCAAAGTCAGGTATCACATCGTTATTGAGAATGGTAGTGTTGAACACATGCCATTTGGATGGGAGCCCTCCAAGTGCGGTGAGTACCATCTCTCGATCAGTTATTGTCTCCCCAATAGCCAGCAAATTGTTCTTGATCTCAGTCAGCGTCAAAAAGTATGATTGAACATACTCATCTCTGCCTTTCTTCAAATTCTTCAATTGATTCTTGAAGAATAGGACTTGATTTGAATTGTTGGCCTTAAACATGTGGACCAACTTATCATACATCTCTTTGGATGTGCCCAACTTAGAGATGTAGGCAACCAGACTCTTGTGAATTGAGTCCCTGATCATCAGCTTTGCTTTGATCTCTCCCTTCTTATACTTTGTTTTGGCGGCAGCAGTTGCAGTGGATGAAGGCTCTTGGATTTTACCCTGCACATAATCCATGACATCTTGGTCTTCCAACATAAGATCCAATGTCATCTTCCAAGCATGGAAGTCATCTTTCTCAGTCAGTTTGTCATCAACCTTAAAGCCATTGTAGTTTGAGGAACCCATCCTCTTCTTCGGTGATTGCCACAAATTAGGGCTTTGTCTTCACCTCAGCTCCGATACCATGTAAATTTATGTAGATGTTCTAAGCTTGATGCAACTTTACTTTCTCTTCAGTTTCAGACAGCAATCACATAAACAATAAAATAAAACGTTGATAGAACATACCAGTAGATTGACAAAAGACAAGCCAGAAATATATATGTGTTGGTGCGTTACGGCGATCAACAGGATGCTTCAACCAGCAAAGTCTCAATATGAGTCAGCTAACCAACAATGTCACACAACCCTCAGGACAACCAAACAGTCAACTCAAAAGTCAACCCAAAAGTCAACGATGTCAGTCAACAATCAACGCAAATAGCAGCAACAGCTAGGTCAATGCTTAAAAGTCAAAGTCAACGTCTTGCCTTGAAAATAGTGCCAAAAAAATGCGGATTAGGGAAATTGAGATTTTGGGAGAGTTTCGAATCGATTTGACCTTGTGTTGACCAAAGTCAACATTGGTCAAACTTTGTTGCAAAAACCCTAGACCGAAAAACAAAATTACTGCTGCTAGATTTCCCACGTGTGGAAAGAGAGAAGAGACTCCAAGTGATCGGACCAATCAAATGAGGAGAGAGGATGTGTGAGGATCAGAGGAGTGAAATGTCCTCCAACGTTGACCTTATTTATATCCATCAGTGAGGGTGTGTGACACATCTGCAAGGGTACAAAACCTTAAAGCCGACCTGCACATATTTTGAATAGATTAAAAATAAATTCAAAATAAATGCTCTGCTCATCGGATCAAGATGATCTTTAGATCGATCTTGCACCTCTCCGAAAGAGGAACCCAATAAAAATATTAGTATCTTCATCTGAGCATCACAACATGGAGTTTGGACCTAGTTGTCCAAAATTAACACCAACGCATGAATGAAATTCAAGTAGGAGATGCTTGATAAGGATGTTGATGGACAGAGAAGGTCACCAAGGTGAGGTAAGTCTATTCCATTTCTTGGTTTGGTTATCTAGCTAACATATTATTTTTGGCAAACAAAAAGAAAAATGTTGTAGGAATATGTGATGAGAGTAGGGGAAAATTCGATTGTATGGATGAAGAATGTTGTCTGGTACCTAGCAACTATAAAGTCAAGATGAAGTCTATCTTGGGATTGAAAGAGTAGTTGTACGAGAAGATAACCTAAAGGTCAAGGAAGATCACTTTCATGATCACATTGAAGATCGAGAAGGCCCAATACAATATCTTCACGATTAAAGAAAAAAGTGATGAGCCAGAGAGATGACTTGGATCCTATCACAAGAACAAAGAGTAGAGGATGGTTCCATGATACCTCCAAAAGAAGCAGGATCAATGCAAAGAAAAGAGGGAACCATGTAGCTATGGAGAACTAGTAGTTGATACTCTAATAAAGACAAGCTAGAAGGCTTGTGATGTTGGCTTCCATTATTGTTAGGAAGGAATCTCCTCTAGTTTGAGAGGGAGGAAAGGAGTCTCCTTGGATAAGGAGCAGGGATCTATTCTCAAGATTAAAAGAGAATAGGGATGACCTCTCTATTTGAGAGGGAATGATGTTGGACATCATATGTGAATTCTCCTCTTCAAGTGAGAAAGAGAGAATGACAGATGATTGGATACGCATTTGTGATTTCCTTAAGAATATAACATCCAAGAAAGGAACGGGACCGACACTCTTTGAGGATAGGACAGGAATCCAAGAGAAGAGTGGTTGAAAAGTACCGATATTCTTTGAGGACTCGGGGATGGAGATCCAAGATTAGAATGGTCCTAAAAGGACATACCTTGTGGACATCCAGATGAGGTATGTACCTTACAAAGGTATTGTGGTATCACACATAAAGCCTCTCAACATAATGCTCTTGAATAAAAGAAGAGCTTGTCCAATTAGGCCTCAAGGACAGTGTTGGTCATAATGATGATGCTTACAATATGGCTTATCAATCCAACTCTTCTTGAGAACTCTTCAGTTTGAGATATGATGTTGTACTGGGAATAGAATTACAAATACCTCCCTAGTTAAGAGGGAGTGTTGAGAAATGTAACTAGCTTCTGTCTTCATAATTGTTGTACTCATTTAATTATGTATCCTATGTAACAAACAAGAAAAGAAGAAAGAAAAATTATTATTCTTATAGCATGGGTTTCATGCTCATTATTAATGATCTTCTAGGTAAAAGCATGTTCTTTGTGCTTCTAGGGTTTTTTAGGTCTTAGCATTTATTGTCATGAGTCAATGGACCCAACATCATGTTTATAAGATCCTTCCGAGCAATTTGTAATTGTAAAAGGAATTCTTTTTGAGTCTAGAAAGTTTGGAATCTCCAAGAGTACAAGTTGGCCTTGGGATCCTCAAGTCGACCTAAAAGGAGGGAATTCGACCCCTTGAGAAGGTTATATAAAGAGCAGTTTGACTTCATTTGGAGACACTCACTCACAAGTTCGATCATCAATAAAAAGTTTGATTTGTAGATGGGAAAGAGTAGAAAAGGAGAGCGAAGGTCTAGAAGAAGTTGATTTGAGGGTTGACTCCTTTGGAGGACAAGTCTACTAACAATTTTAGCATGTGTAGGCTCTTTTTGACTTGCGTGATATGTGGACATTCTTTAACCTTGGAGACTTCACATTTGGACATTGGAGCTTGCTTAGAGCAATCATCCTCTCTTTTGAACTTCTTTTGCCATACACAAGTTGTGTCCCTTGATTTGAGCGTAGACGTTAGCATATTTGGAGAGTTTTCATCATCGAAGGAGCACCTTACCATGATTTGAGGATCTCCCCTTACACATGGGAGAGACATTGAGCCGATTTGGACCTCAATCAACATCTTCTAAGTTTTCGTTAAACAACCTCCTCTCTTGGAGGGTTTAGTGTACATGTGACACATACTTGTTGCACTTTGACTTAGTCTCCATTACTTTGTGGATGACAAGTCAATTTTGAATTCTCCTAGGCTAGACTAGGGGAGATTAAAAATAACAAACAATGAAAACGATATAGAAGCATCCTCTACAAATAAGCACACTCCTCATTCCAAATTGTTGTTGTTGTTGTTGCCCACTTCTTTGAAAACACAATTTTGTTGATGATCTACCTAATGAGGTTTTGGTGTCAATTCTTGGAGCTCTTCTCTCTTGGCTTACCTTTGGGGCATTAAATATTTGTTGTGACAGCTCAAGACTTCTACAAGATTTCAACATCAATCCAATTGAGGGCACTTGGAAAAAAGACATTTTAAGGTTTCATCTCTTCCTTCTTTTGTTTATAAAGAAATCAAACAACACAAATCAAAAAAAATCATAATTTGGATTTTTTTCATAGTCTAGTGCAATATTAATGGTTTATTTCATTTCCTAGGCTAGTTGACTATGGGTTTGTTCTTCATTTCATTTCTTAAAACACTAAAAAGGAAAATTATCCCTATATTATTGTGCTTCAAGGTTTATCTAATGTGTTTTGGGGTTGATTTCAAAGATTTCTAAAATCTATAAATTACATAACATCAATAAAAAACAAGTTTGAGAAAACACTAGAGCTAGTGTTTTGTGCTTAAAGGTTCATTTATCTTTATACCTAACTTCAATTTCATGACTAGAACATTTCTACAAGTTTATCTAACATTTCTAATGGTGATATTCATCTCCACTTTGTTTAATATTGCCTATCATTAATTTAGAGATTATTTTCATGAATTCTATTGTTAGCATTGGATAGCCCTATTGGCCATTGAAGTATACTTGAAGACTTGACGACTCCATGCCCAAGGATATGTCAAAAGATCCTTGTACCTACAGAGTGCAAATATCATCAGCACTTTTAAGCCCTTTCTTCTTCTTCTTCTCTATTGTACTCAAATTTCAAAATCCCTACGAAAGTATTATAAAGTGATGCTAATATGATGAAATAGAGTCATGTAACAGGCCTAGGTAGCTTAGGACTTTGACATCAAGTGAGTTCACTCTGGAGAGTTTTTTTTTACTTGGTTAATTATTTGTGCTTTTCAGCACGTAATAATTAATCGCGATCTTTCTCTCAATTATAACCCTAAAGCCACAGTGTGACTTGATGGCAAGGCCTTTAGTGAGTCCTAGTGTCTAGAGTCAATGTATATTACCATGTTAGATCACTCGTAAAATCTCGCAGAATTTGAATAGGTCTAGGTGTCAGTTTTTTAATTATTAAAATTTCTGGCAAAACTGGACTTTTAATAAATTTTCTATGTAAATTGTAATAAGTGATGTCTAGATAATTTTTTGGGCTATGAATGGGCAAAATTGGACCTCTCCTCCTCAAATTTCTACTAATACACGCTTTGAGGGGTAAAAAATGAATTATAAATTGCCAAAATCCACCTTTTCCCGAGTCTAGGGGAAAATGTGGCAATAAATTAGCCTGCAAATAAATAAATAGGAGAAAATAAATATTTGCACATGACAAAATGATGTGAAAATGAGGTGGGAATGTGCCAAGATGTCAAAGTCAAGTTAATAAGTGATGTGGACTCCACCTAAGCCAAGAATCAAGGAAATCAAATTTCTTGAGGAGGGTCAACAAGTTCAAGAGACAAATCCCACAAATATAGGAAAAGATCTCAAGTTCCATGGTTGAGTTGGGAGTTTGGTTGGAGTTGTGTTGAAGTCACATGAGATGAGGTGGAGAAGTGATATCCTACCACTCCACTCCATCTTCTAACATGTCCCTCTTCCCCTAGTTCGAGTCCCTCATCATGGATTGCGTGAAGCCTCAAGGGAAATTCGAGTTGCCTCTTGGAGATTTGAATTGCATGAGGAAGGTGTCTTGGGATTGTCACCATTTTACCTTGGGATCATCTCCATTGTTCTATTTAAACAAGCCTTTGGCTCTCATTATGTACAACTGATACGAGCTCTTGTGCTTGTGAAAGCTTTGCTCTTCTATATTCTTAATGCAATAATGACTTTGAGGTTACATTTGAGATGTTGTTCTTCTTGAGCATGGTAATATCTTGATCATTGTTTCAATTATTTTACTTATGTTGTTATGCTATTATTTCAATTAAGATTCTAGAATATGTTGACGTAGAGTTAGCTAACATTGACATGAGGTTTAAAAATTTGCTCTAGATTGAGAACGCTTTGGTTGATTTTCCTATAAATCTCTAAAATTTTCTTATCATTGCATGTTGCTAAACCCATATGGATATAATAAGTTTGTGTGAAGTTATGTAGAAGACATATTTTTGAATCATTCTTCAAGCGTGAGGGGGAGTTCTCAAAGGAACAATCCCACTCTTGAGGATGCTTATGGAAGTTCACGCATTTGGCTAATCTCAAATTCTCATCATTCAAATTGTTTTACAAGGATCACAGCCTTTTCCTTGTAGTCAAGTCACATTTATTTAAATCATTTATTTCAAACTCTTGTGCTCACATTGATTCTATTTTGCTATTTAGAGCATGATGATTAACTAGACAAGGAAGAGAGTTCTACTCACTTGCCTTGGTCTATCCTTTTGTACATTATTTGTAGATTGTATTTCCCTCTCTCTCATGCTTTTCAACTGATTTGGATTTGTTTTGTACCCCTGCTTTGAGCAGATTTGTTAACTCACTTTGGTGGCAGGTTTGACAGAGGAACCCTTGAAACTACTAACAATTTTCTTCAGAACCTTTGGCGTGGGATAGGCAGCCCTTGTTGCAAGGACAAGAGCACTTGAAGACTGTTTTGTTTGCAGATTTGAGGACCATTCAAAGGGGGAGCAAAATTCTTCCTCAAGGCCAAGAGTTGAAGGAGGCTTAGCCTCTCTTCATTTGTGCTCATTATAATCTTTTAAGTGGCTGATTGGTGCCTTCCAAAACAGTCCCCTAACTTGCAGATTTGAAGACCCTTGTAAAAGAAATCTGATATTGATTTATAATTGTAGAACAGTCCTTTAAATTGCAGGCTTTGAGAACCTCTCTTTGCACCCTTCATTTTGCTATTAGTTTGATTTTCTAAAAGGGAGATCATGTGCTGATAAGCACCCCTTTTGTAAAGCTTTTCCCTTGGTTTCATTTGAGTTCTTTGAGAGGCTTTTCTGCATAGTAACACTATATTAATAAAGGGCTAACTTTCTTGAGGGAGGTTGGGAAATTTTCCCATAGTATCCCACCTCCCTGTTTAGAGGGAGAACTTGTTCTTGTGGGTGGATTAATCTTCTTAGTCTAGTTTCTAACTCATTTGCATGCATCTTTACTTGCTAATCTAATCAACCCCATGCATGGTTAGTTCATAAATATAACACATAGCATTCACATTCTCTTAACGTTGCAATCAAGCTTTCCATTTCATGTACTAGTCTCTTGTATTGTGCAATCATTTTTCATAGTTGCTTGGGTGACAACATTTGCAATCTTTTATTTGATTTTATGCTACAACACATTACAAGCAAACACTTTATATTTCCTTGGCAACTTTGATTTGTTCATTGATCTAATTTCTCTTAGTTGGCAATTGTTTCACATGCTATTGGTATATGCTCCATTGTTTCCTTTTGTGCTTAAAATATCATTTTGATTATATTACTCATTGATACATCTTTTGGAGCATCTTGTAGAAATTTTGTTAAACACACATATGGTGGGTGAGAAGATAAAACACACAAACAGAAAGATAAGCATTCGTTGTATATTACCATTGATATGATGTACATTTATAATACAATGATGTGACCCTTGGATTCATCTTCCAAGGTCACTTGGACTCCTTTGTGACTCTTCGCCTTCCACACCTACCCATAGAGGATTAGGTGTTCAACATTCCCCTCCTTAATCCGAAGGGGTATGTGTGAATCCAAGAAGAGAGTTGTAATACAAGTCTGCAAAATATGCATGGCATCACTTAGGCTAAATCAGCTCTCTGAAATGTTGGCATAAAGAGGTGGTTTAAGGATAACCACCAACATTGGAACGCAACGCTTATTGTAGTTCCCGAAACTCTTCCAAAACTGGCAAGAAGTTGAGGGCTTCTGCTAGAGGAAGTGTCCCTCATATTTGAAGAGGGAGACCTTCAACCTAGAAGAAGAGAGGTTTACAACCTGTGATGGTTTAAGAATGACCACCAACACTGGAATGCTTAATGCATTTCCTGGAACTCAACCAAAACTGGCAAAAAGCTGAAGTCTTCTGCTAGAGGAAGTGTTCTGAAAGAGGAAGAATATCAACCTCACATAGATGGTTTAAGGTTGTCCACCAACCAAATGCATTCTCATGGGCATCCGTGTCTCTGGCTACAACTCTGAATCTGGAATGACAAATTGTGGCTCAGGCTCGCTTGAACTGTTGTGTCTCTGGCTACAACTCTGAATCTGGAATGAGAGATTGTGGCTCAGGCTCGCTTGATGTGGTGTCAAAGCTTGTAGATGACCACCATTTCCCCCCTTGTCAGGTACAAGGTGAGATGATGGAAAAAACTCAACAGCAAGATTGTTCAATATTCTAGAACAAGTTCTGACATGCGACTTAAACATCTTCTTCGCTGCTGATACCCATTGCCAAGAAGCGATCCATCCAAGATGAATCTTTGTTCTTGCAGGAGGCTTGTTTCTGAAGCATCTGTGTGAAGAATGGGTGTGCCGACCACAGTGCTTGCATGGGTGAAGATCAAAACAGTGATCTTTCATATGGCCAACTCGATTACAGTGTTGGCATTTTTCAATCTGTTGTTGTTGTTGTTGTGGAAGAGGAGCAGGATCTAGAACAGCTGAAGGTGAACTGCCATGAAGAAATCTGACACTCTGAAATTTGATGGGCTTGGAGTAGTCTGAAATATGAAAGGACAACTCCTTATCATATCCAAGACCAGTTATGTGCTTGTTGTGAACAAGCTCTTCCCAAGGTCTAATGATGGGCTTGGGAGGTGCAGGCTGAATTGCTGCATCTGCATGTAAATATGCTCTTGAACAAGGAACTGAATGTGAATCGACTGGAAATTTATATTCTTGCTGTTGATCGGAGTCCCTCTCAATTTTCTGAATAGAAACAAGTTTAGAATGATGACTCCGCTGTTGTAATTCTTCTTGCTGAAGTTGAGATTCAAGCTGCAGAAAATCGATCTTTTCATGTGCATTTTGCAGACAATTTTTAATGTCCATGAGTGTTCTTGTTGATTTTCACCATCTCATCAATAGCTGAATGAGTGAGAATATTTAATAACTCTAATACATCACTAATTAGAGCCATAATTCTCAACTCAAAGTTACACTTCAAACACTCACTTCAAAGACTCAACTCAGTTCTTTTTGACATCAAACTCCACAAACTTTTGCAAGGAAAATAAATGTTGAGATGAGAAAGGAACCTGCAACAGTAATGAAAATAGATCTTGTTTCTAGCAACTTGTCCAAAATGTACAACAAGCAACTCATCCTTTGATTGGAACAAGCAATCAATGACTTAAAACTGAGATTTAACTCTTTGTTTTGCACCAATATTTTCCAAGAAATTTACCATTCAACTACTTTAAGCAACAACGCCCAGAATTCGGATTGTTCAACTCTCCAAGATGGTTACTGTTTTTGGTACTGGCAATGGGGTTTTGTAGAATTCTCTTTCTCGGTAATCTGGACCTCAAGAAGCAATCCTTAATTTTAACTACTTGGAAAGAAAATTTCTATGAACAGAGGAAACACTTTGGAAAAACCAATAGTTTGGGCCATGTTAGTCTTTATTTTGCTCTAGTGAATAGTTTTGTTGCCACATATAATCCTTTAAATAAGGTCACAGGTGACCCAATTGATGACATATGCAAAGCGTGGCTGGAGACAGAGGATCGTTTTACCTATTCTCGCAATTTTAGCACAGACCCAATCCAACGTCTGGTTTCCTTTCAGAAGTGAGCTCATAAGTGAGCTTGTAAAGACATACCACTATTCACCTTTCCCCAATTCAATGCAAGAACACGAGGAGCACAGATGGAAAAGGGAGTGTTAGTGCGGTGGGAGAAGCACGCAGAGAGGCAGAGTCACGGTGGATAACATTGCAGTGCGGACTACATAATTGGATACCAAGCGTTCAATTGGTTTACCACAAACAATGGCGTAGGTGCCGTGGGAGAAATGGTATGGTTTTTTTTTTTTTTTTGGGAGCAGTCGAGTGTTGCTGGAGGGAGGAGTCGTCGGAGTGAAGGAAGGTGTGGGAGCCTAATTCTTCGATTTCTGGGAATGTGTGATGAGCATGTGAATCGACGTCGACGGAGGGAAGAGGGATCCGACGAAGGGATGAGGCCACGTGGTAAGGGAGTCGACGGGAGTGGAAGAGGCTGAGGGTGCAAGAGTATGGGTCTGGAGGGCCACAAAATGTGGTTTTACAAGTATTTGAATTGGGAGTAGAACCAGAATGGCGTTTTGGAGGAGAGAAACAACCAGAAGGGTGTTTGGGTAATCAGAATATTGATAATACAGTCACGATAGTGAGCCATGAGAGTGCAGTGGCAGAGGATTGCAACACGATGCTAATAGGGATTGTTCCACATTCACTGCATAATTATTTGATACCAAAATAATGTACAAGCCTCAAAGCATTCATTGTATTGACGACCTATTGTGCAATCGCAATCCCCTCCTTAACTAGTGACCTGTGCAATTGAAGGAGGAGGAGCGCTTCAGTGCATCAGAGGACGAGCTTGACGATGAGGGAGGTATTGTTGTGGGAGGCCAACTAACTCGAACAGAGCTTGACAGTGAGGGGAAGGTGATAGAAATTGCATTAATGAGTGGAATACCGAGGGACCGAGAGAGGGCGCGGTGGTATGGTGGAGTGATGTGGAGAGTCCTTAACCAGCGTTCATATAAATCCAACAATCAAAGTATGGTGGTATGGTAATGCCGCAACAGAGAGCAATGCAACACGATAACAATCACGCCATATAATACATTGCATACACAATAACGATAACATAGTCATAGTAATACCACATAAATATCAATTCCACGCAACCTCCAACAACCATATCAACATAGTCATTGAAAAAAGTAGCATACTGTTGGCACAGAAGAGGTCACCTCCGAATCCAGTGCACCTTCGTTCAATTGTTCTCACAACACCACAACTCCTCCAAGAAGCAAAACTCCGACACCCTTACCCTCATGAGTTCATCTCAAGGAAGCAAACTCAAAGAAGTGCCCAGGTGGAGCAGAGTAATGTTATATCTATAGCTGACTAGCTAAATAGAGAAATGGCAGACAAATTATGGAGAGGATGCATAGCTGACAACTCTGAAAATGCCTAGGCCTAACTTTGCTCCGATACCATGTTAAACACACACATGGCGGGTGAGAAGATAAAACACACAAATAAAAAGATAAGCATTCGTTGTATATTACCATTGATATGATGTACATTTATAATACAATGACGTGACCCTTGGATTCATCTTCCAAGGTCACTTGGACTCCTTTGTGACTCTTCGCCTTCCACACCTACCCATAGAGGATTAGGTGTTCAACAAATTCTTTACTTGAAGCAAACAAATTAACACACAGCTCATTTATTTACAAGCAACTTGTGAAACATATGATCTCATGGAATTTTCATTTCAAGGTTTGTGAGTTGTCATTTCACTTTAAATTTTTCCATTAGAGTTGTTGGTACATATTCTTTTGAGCACTATTTCAATAGTTCATTTCAATTTATTTGGAAGTATTGTTATCAACACTTTTCTTTGGAAGCATCTCATTAACATTCAATATTTTCACTAAGCATTCTAATAGTTTAGACTTGCATCTCTAAAAATCTACCTCCAAGCATAAGCTTGGTTGTATAGACACTTTAGGATAAAAAAATTCTTGATTTTTCTTCCATCTGGTACGAAGTAAGGTTCGAACCACGTGACCTTGCAATTTGGAGGTGGCTTTGTACCCTTTTAAGGACGAAGGCACATGGGATTTGTAAGGACTCTGGGAAGAGTATCGTTAATGACAAACTAGTGCCTCAGCACATTTTCCTTGCAAGCCACCCCAATCTTTACCCTTTGGTAAGAATTTGAAAAGGGAATTTCACACCTTAGATTAGGCATTTAAAATTAACCAAGATAATTACATTTCACTTAATATAGTGTTAACATCATCTTGCCAAGTTGCTTTATGAGCATTTTCCATTTCACTTGCAATATTTGATATATTTCTTGTACTTGTCATTCAAAGACTTATTTGCTCGTGGTTACTTGATGTATATTTCTATTTGAGCATTTCCCTTACAAGTGCAAGTTATATTTCTTGTTGCTCATATTTCATATCTTGAACTAACATTTTGTTTTTTGCAGGGATACTCATCATTGTAGCTTAAACTTTCATTTCTTTCTTGCAAGTACTTGTTATTTTTATTTGAGCAATTATTTACATGGCACTCGTTTATACTCTTTATTCTTGAATGTCATGTGGATCATCATTGAATATATCTTGCATATTGCTCATACATTTACATACTTACTAAACTTTAAAACAAGTTAACTTTGAGAAGTAGTTCCCTTTAACCCAAGTCTCCTACAATCTCAAATTTCACTTTACTAGTATTTCTTTGGGACCACTCCCCTAAGCTTAACTAGGAGAGAGCTTTAACAAAGAGAGTTGGGATTAGGTGACAGCCCCTTCTCTGAGTTTTCCATCAAGGCCACACCTTGTGGGGTTGAGGATTTTTCCTACATTAACTTAGGTGTGGAAGCGAGGTGGAAACAAACCCTAGTGCACTTCACCACTTTATTTCAAGTTATGGGTTTATCACATTGTCATGTCTACTTTGGATTTGATTCTAACATCTTTTAGAACATTATTTGTTGCATATCACAATCCCTAGCTAAATCATCCAAGACATCTTGCACTTAAATGGAATATCTCTCTCTCTTGGATGGTCCTTTCTTGACTCTAAATCTAGAATTTTGCATTATTTCATCATAAAAACATATTTCAAAGTGTTGGATAGCCTTAAGCTAGCCCTTATTTCAGCATATGATTGATGGGCACACAAAGCACACGTTGCACTATCAATTTATGCATTTCACTCCTAAGTGCTCTAAAGTACCTTAAAGGTGTTCATGTTCATGAAGCCTCTACTAAGTTTTATTTGTTAGTGTGATAATCATATAATACAAACCTTAGGTGGTATTTATCATACATATTTACACCAGATTTGGCATACACATCCACTAACTCCTAACCCTTCTATCTCAAGTGGATAATTTTGGTTTATGCGTTATTGATCTTCGATAGTTATCTTGAGACATTTACTCATTTTTTGGAATCTATTGAAAATCGTAGCAAGTGGAGTTCTTCTCTAACTTGTGCCTTAGCCAAGAAGACCACAGGTTTGTCTTTCCTTTGACCATGGAGCAAATTCATGGAGATGGTGAGTTTATTTCCAGTTTGTGGGAATAATATTCATAAGTTCATGTTTAGTGTTGGAGGATTAGTTACGTGGATCTTTCTTCAGTTTGACTACAGGATTGAGTGGTAGTTATAATTGCAAACAGAATGAGTCAAAGCTTCAATCTTTGATTGAAGTAAGGATGAGTTGTGACTCTAGTTATGATTGGAGAGAGAAACAATTCGAACTCAGTTAACTTGCCAACCACGCAAGTTCTAAAGACCAGCACTAAGTTCATAAATCAGTGAAGAGGGAAAGTCAGTTTTTGAAGAGCAATTCTTTGGACAGAATTATGACGTTCCAAGGGTTGAGCGAAAATCACTGTTTAGAGAGAGCCTCTAACTTTTGCTCATGGAATGAGAAGCGATCAATACATGTTGGAAGAAAATGGGGTGCTCAAGCATATAAAGCATGCTATACTGCCACCTCAAGATCCCCAACAGTTGGCCCAGCATAATAAGAATGATACCAAGGCGAGGATGATCAAAACAAGATTAAGTGCTTTCATTGCCATGAGTTCGGGCATTATGCCACTAAGTGTCCTAAAAAGAAGAAGGGGTCCAATAAGGATCATGTGCCTGCATCAACTGAGGTAGATGGTTTTGCTTCTCAGTTTGAGAAAGACTTCTCATTAATAGCTTGCATGGCAAGCTCAGTAGAGAGAAGCACGTGGTATATTGATTTTGGAGCGTCCTTCGACATGACCGAGAACAGGGAGTATTTCAGCCAACTGGAGGAGAAGGACATGCAAGTTCATATTGAGTTAGGCGACAATGGCAAGTATACAACCAAGGGTGTTGGTACTGTCAGCTTTAAGAGGGAGTCTAAGAGATTTCTCCATCTCAAAGATGTCCTCTTTGTTCTAGGCCTGACGAAGAACCTTGTTTCGGTGGCAGCCCTAGAGGACAAGGGTTATGATGTCATCTTCAACAGGGGGGAGGCTTACCTCAAGCATCGAGCTTCTAGTCAGTGAAGAAAATAGGTGTGAGGATGAAGAGCTTCTAGTCAGTGAAGAAAATAGGTGTGAGGATGAAGAATCTCTACAGATTGCAAGTTGAAACATGTGCAGCCTTGAGCAACAAGGCAACAGGTGGGCATAACAGAGATTTAGGAGAACTTTGGCACAAGAGCATGGGACACTTGCATCATGAGTTGTTGAAGATCCTAAAACAGTTAGCCACAGGGCTACCACAATAGATTCTTGACAAGAATGGAGTGTTCAAGGGGTGCACAATTGGAAAGTATTCCAAGTCATCTTTACAGGGCCGAGACGACAGAGCCAAAGGGATTTTGGAGCTAGTACATTCAGAGGTATGCAAGCCCTTCTCTTCTCCATCGCTTATGAGACACAAGTATTATGTTACTTTCATTGATGATTATTCTCATAAAATTTGGATATATTTTATGAAGATGAAGGATGAAGTCTTAAACAAGTTCATGGAGTGTAAGGCCTTGGTAAAAAACCAGACAGAGAAGAAGATCAAAGCATGAGGAGTGACACTAGTGGGGAATATATTCCCAATGCCTTCAAGGAATTATGTGCCAAGGAGTGCATTAGGCCAAAGCTGACAACACCCCATGAACCTCAGTACAATAGGGTGGCTGAGAGGACGAATGGCAGCATAGTTGGAGCGACAAAGTCCATGTTGCATGATCAGGGATCGCATATTTTCCTGTGGGCAGAGGCATGCAAAACAGCAATATTTGTGCAAAACAAGAGTCCACAGCGGGTGTTTCAACAAGTTACACTAGAGGAGGCTTTCACAGGCAAGAAGCCTGATGTTTCACTTTCGTATCTTTGGCACAAAATTTTACTACCATGTGTCCAAAGATAGCAGGAAGAAAGTACAGCCCATAGCAAAAAAGGGTGTTTTTGTGGGCTACAGTGAGACATCTCAAGCATACAGGGTGTATATTCTATCACTCAAGAAGAAAATTATCGTGCAGGATGTGAGCTTTAAGGAGGAAAGAGATTTGAGGGAGTCCTTATAGAAAGAGCAAGTTGGAGTACTTGAGGAGGAGCTACTTACTCCCAAGGAGGAGCCTCAGCTAAGATCACAGTTTGAGTCTCAGCCAAATGGCAAGAGGATCGCACAGCAAGATGATGAGTACTCCTCGGAGCAAGAGCAAGTTGGAGTACCTGAGGAGGAGCTACTCGCTCCCAAGGAGGAGCCTCAGCCAAGATCACAATTTGAGTCTCAGCCAAATGGCAAGAGAGTCGCACAGCAAGATGAAGAGAAGAGACCAAGACAAGAGCAAGCAGCTACTCAGTTAGAGACTCCTAGCAAGGTGAGGAAGAGAGCCAAGTGGGCCAACAGGTTGGTTCAAGAGGGGCCCAAGAGCATGTTGAAGCTCCTACCTTTATGTTCAAGCAGAGCAAGCAGCTACTCAATTAGAGACTCCTAGCAAGGTGAGGAAGAGAGCCAAGTGGGCCGACAAGTTGGTTCAGGAGACCCAGGAGCATGTTGAAGCTCCTAGCTTTATGTTCAAGCAGAGTAAGTAGCCACAGAGGTACATAAAGTATATGGCACTAATGACAAAGTTGTTGGACACAGAGCCTTCTTGTTATGAGGAGGCAGCCTCTCAGCAAGTTTGCCATGATGTCAATGTGGAGGAATATTCCTCCATGAAGAACAATGTCTGGTAGATTGTGCCACAACCGAAGGGAAAATCAATAGTAGGCTCGTGTTTGGTGTACAAGGTGAATCATGGAGCAAATGGGACTGTGGAGAAGTATAAAGTCAAGTTTGTGGCCAATGTGATCTCACAGGTAGAGGGCATACATGGGATGTTTGCCCCAGTAGCACAATATTCATCCATCAAGATGATTTTGGCATTTGCAACACAAATGGAGTGGAAAATCCACCAAATGGATGTGGAGTCGGCATCTCTCAACGGAGTGGCTGAGAAGGAGATCTATATGGAGCAGCCAAAGGGGTTTGAGCAGTTCAACAGAGACATGCATGTGTGCAACTTGAAGAGAGCTCTTTATGGGCTCAAGCAAGCTCTGAGAGCATGGTACACTCGTATTGATAGCTACCTTCGAGGATTGGGCTTCACTAAGAGAGAGGCAGATCCCTACTTGTACCACATCATGGTTGGAGGGCTTCCGCTCATTCTAGAGCTCTATATTGAGGACCTTATACTGATAGGAGCAGATAACTTTATTGAAGATTGCAAGGCAGGCCTTGCAAGGGAGTTTGAGATGAAGGATATAGGGCTTATGCATTATTTCCTTCGATTAGAGGTTTGGCAAGGTGATGGTGAGATCTTCTTCAGATAGGGCAAGTACATGCAGGAGATTCTCAAGAGGTTTCATATGCAAGATTGCAAGCCCATGGCTGCGTTGTTAATTTTAGGGCTAGATTGTTCTCTATTGTAGATAATTGCATTTTTAAACCTTTTTTTTCAACAATTTTCACATCACATTCACCCCATATCATTATAAGCAATTGTATAGAGAGAAAATCAACATTAACAATGCAACGGAACAATAAGGAATATTAGAAGAAAAGAAAACACAAAAGAGACACCATGATTTTGGTCAGAAACCAAGGCAAAACCCCACAAGGGGGAAACCTAGAATCAATTATTCTTTTGTTAGTCAATCAATCTTCAATTGAGATTCAAAGTACAATTATAATGAGACACAAGTCTTTCAACAAAAATTACAATAGGCCTCATAGGGCCAACCCTGGATCATGCAAGATCCTCATGAGATGACATTTGACAAGTATATCAAAGAGGCATTCACAGGCCCTCCACAAAACCACTAATAGGTCTCCTAGTGATCAACAAATGAAATCCAAAGCTTGCCTCCATATCATTGTCGCTAGTAGCACATATCTCTATCAAGTATCTGTGACATCACAATTATAAGTATTATTGCCATATATCATTGTCATAAGAACACTACCATATATCACTGTTATAAGGACACTGCCATACATCATTGTCATAAGAATGTTGCCATACCTCATTGTCATAAGAACTTTGTTATACATTATTGTTATACGGACACATCACTCATCATAGGGACACTGTCATGAGAATTTTACCATACATCATTGTCCTTCATAAGGGATTGTATCAAGGACTCTTCCAATCATCCCTCCAAACTGTTTATAAGTTGCTCCTAATTCCGTTCAAATTGATCCTCATTAACCTAGCAAAACATCAATATGAAAGACATCATACATACCTCATCATAGGACAACAACTCTGCCCTATACAACTCGGCCTATGCACTGAGGTTTTGAGGTCACAACCCTCTCTTTAAGGCATCCAATAATGCTAAATATATGCTCCCAATGCAGCCTCAAACTCCTCCAATCACTACGTTGATCTTCTTCATTTAAGCTCTTATTCCAACGTTTATCAACAAGGTATTTGGGCCCCCATACAACCTTAGTTCTGCACTTAATTAGGGCTCAAATCTGTGGCTTTTCCCTGAGGTTTCTTGACCCCAGTTAGGGCACCAAAACAGTCAATGTCAACCTTAAATATAGGCCTCAAAACCACCTCCTTTCCTACGCCAATCTTTCTCCTTAAGCCTTGTCCTCCTGCATTATCTTTGTAAGGCTCTCGGCCCCTTTGTTACCAAAAATACAACTTCTATCAAAGCTTGAACAGAGACTAGGCCTTCCCGAAATCACAAGGATACACCAGCGAAGTGTGCATAGAGAAACTGTCACGTACTTGTGCCCAAAACACTCCTTAGAAACCCGGCCAACCCTTGTCTAAACCAAAACACAGAAAAGAGTTCAAATTTCGTCCGTCCTTCACTTATAATTTGATCTTCTAGGATGCAGCTACATTCAAAATTCCTCTCCAAAGATTATGTTGCTCTTGATGGTGTATGGAATGAGCTCCAAAGCTCCTTTATTTATACTAGACATTGGAGGAGCCAAGGGACCCTTATGAGTTGAGGTCGACTTGATGAAGACGCTTATAATTTGCCCCTTATATTACTTAAACATAATTACCAAATACCTTGATGATTGCTTGCCCAAGCAAATTTGTCACGTCAAATAATAATGAGAGGAGTGCCAAGCCAATTTGAACACAATAATAATATTTCTTTTATCCATTTTTAAATTCTCTTTCGGAGCACGATGGTTCCTCCTTGGGGATGACTGGGATTTTCCTTGGGGTAATTGGATTTCTCATCGGGAAATTCATCTCGAAGCTGCCAAAATTTCAAAACACGCCTCTAATCACAAACTGGAGGAAGGTGGATGCTAGCAGAACAGAGCTAGTAGATGCTACATTATATAGGCAGCTCATCGAGTTGTTGATGTAGTTGGTCAACACACAGCCTTATATTTGTTTTGCAGTAAACTAGCTAAGTCAGTTCATGATGGAACCGACTAGAGTTCACTGGGTTGCTACAAAACATGTTTTGAGGTATCTCAAAGGCACAACAAATTATGGATTGTGGTATAGACAAGTTGATGGAGTGAGGCTTAAGGGCTTCACAGATGCAAATTGGGCAGGGTGCTCCACAAATCGCAAGAGTAATTTAGGTTGTGTCTTCAGCATTGGGTCAACAAATGTTTCCTGGTTTAGAAGAAACCAAAGATCAGTTACACTCACTTCAGCGAAGGTCAAGAACGTGGTTGCGAATTTGGCAACATGCGAATCTATCTGGATGAGGAAGTTGCTTGTGGAACTTTTCAGACAGAGGATGGAGCTTATTGTGATACATTATGATAACCAGAGTTGAATTAAGCCCTCTGAGAATTCAATGTTTCATGATTGCTATAAGCATATTGAAATCAAGTGTCATCATCTCAGAAATTGTGTGCAAAAAGGGATATTAAAGCTACCATCCAACAAAGCAAACAACAAATATCTTGACCAAAGTATTGGCAAGAAGCGGTTTTGTCTATTTCAGAGATGAGTTGGGAGTTGTACATAATCCCTTCCTTGCTAAGAGGGAGCGTTGTAAATTGTAGCGAGTGGAAGGTCTTCTCTGGCTCGTGCCTTAGCCAGAAAGACCACGAGTTTGTCTTTCCTTTGAACATGGAGCGAGTTCATGGAGATGGTGAGTTACATTCCAGCTTGCAGGAATATTATTCACAAGGTGATGCATAGTGTTGGAGGATTCGTTAGATGGATCTTTCTTCTGTCTGATTACAAGATCAAGTGGCAATTATAAGTGCAGACAGAACGAGTTGCATCTTCGGTCTTTAAATGAAGTCAAGACGAGTTGTGACTCCAGTTATGATTGGAGAGAGAACCAATTCGAACTCAGTTAACTTGTCAACCACATAAGTTTTAAATTTGTACTTGCCAATTTTAGCATGGATCGAATCTATAAAGGAAGGACGAAGGTACAAAGTTTTGTGTGAGATCATCCTTATTGTGAGTGTGTATCTTGGAGGAGCTAGTATGCAATATTGAGGAGGCTTTCTTGTGGCAAAATTGCGTTAACAAATAGGAGGCAATTCTGCACTAGGAAATGGGAGTTGTGTCCTAAAGAATAGGAGGCCTTTTGCACTAGGAAATAGAAGGCATGTGCACAAGGCAATAGGGACAAGTAGACCGCAAGGAAGTAGAAGCAGGGGACCAAGTGCATGCAAGGTGGGTCTAAGCTAGTACAGCAAGAGAACAAGAATATTATCAATGTGACAGATTACCTTGTAAGAGATTCAATTGCTCAGGCCCTATCAATAAAATACTACAAAGAAGAGGATTTTCCCAGTTGGGTTTTCCAAGAAATAATCGTGTAAATTTGTGTCACTGTGTTTTTATCTCTACATTTCTATTTCGTTGTTTATCAATTAAGAAATTTTGTATCTTGGGGTAAGGAAATTTGGTTTCAGTTTTTAGTTGTTCACTAAGTAGTTATAAATTTGCATGGAAATTTAATAGAATCCTTGTATTTTACATTGAAATAAATATTATGGATTAACTGAAATAAATCATAAGCTTGCATCGTCTTACATCACTTGAAAAAATTTCCTTAATCATCTATTATTGGCAGATAGGGATACCCTCTTCGGCCTTTGGAGTTGGCCTAACGTGAGAGCAATATTGTATTAAGGTCACAATGGTGTAATCCCCATCTTGTTGCCCCAAGATACTACATATGGTTGGACCTTCCACTAGTGTGCTAATTTAGGTGGCAAGATTTTTGGCACCACTACTATGGAGAAAGTCTATCTCTCAATTTTTATTGGGTTTATATTTGTATGAGTATCTAGATGAGAATATTGTGAATGTTAAATTAAAATATCTCATTTGGCAACACAAAATTAAAAAAGTATGACAAAGAGATATTGTACAAGAAGAAGCGCACAAGGTTTAGTTCATCTTGTGCCTAAGCCTAAAATTGTTTACAAACGAATAAGATATAGGCTTAAGACAAGAAAAGTTAACAATCGATTAGGGCATGAATTTTTGCAAGATGTAAGAATATTATTTGTTGATAATTCAATTATCCTTAATCAAAAATCAAATGATTACCCCCTAGTTGATTAATTGTTACAAACCATTTGATTTCCCCAATATAGTTGGTCAACCACATGAGATGCCTAAATCACTACAAAGTATGCATTTATTTCATGCTAACAATGTTGTTAGTGTCAATGCACAGTGGGATGCTTTCACGGACTTTGCAAGAGCTCTTGGATTTCAACAACTTGATGTATTCTATAAATATGCTAGAAAATGGTTTACTAGATTGCCTAACCATAGTATTAACTCTCTTGATGCTTGCAAAGACATTTTCTTTGGTAGATGGTTGGAATAAATATACTGTAGGTTTCTTTTGAATGCTTTAACTAATATGAAAAGTAATGAAAATGAAACTATGGATGAATTCAATCTTAGATTCAATAAAATTTTCAAAGATATCCCTCAAAACCTTCAACCTACTGCAACCACTCTTCCTAGCTAGATGAGTAATGTTCTCGTAATGGAGTTAGTAAGGTTTCCTTCGTAAGAAGTTTTGGGGCTTGAAGTAATATGTCAAACGACCCAAGTTGGGAATGATAATGAAAATGCACCTATTAGTCTCCAAACCATCGACAAAGAAGAAAGAAGAAATACAACTCACCAATCCTTTTCCATATTGTTACTAGTAGATGACTTCCTTTTGTATAATTGTATGTTGGACTTTGGACCCTCAACTAATGTGATTTTGCTTATAGTAATGAATGAATTGGGATTGAAAACGACAAGACCTTACAAAAATATATGTGCAATGGATTCCAAAAGAATTAATGTGGTTTAATCAAGGATCTTCACATAAGATTGGTAGTTTACCCAAACATTTCCTAGTTGATGGATGTAGTTGGCATAGATGTTCTAGATTCTTGGGGAATGTTTTTATCTAATAGTGGGCTACCATCTTTGCATGGTAGTTTGCAAATGGGCATATCTTATGTTACAATTCCTACTTGTCAAAACACCTTTGTGACATTGCATCACAAACATATGAAAAGATATCATGTAAAATGAATTGGTTTGCTACATAGTATAAAAAACCGTTTGGGTTTAACCGGTAACCAGTCAAACTGGAAAAAACCCAGTTAAGGGTGGCATGTTGCCAGAAAAGTTGGTCCAACCAGTGCTAACCGGCCGGTTTACGACAGAACCAGCCGAATTATGGTCAAACCGGCAGGTTCCATCCTAAACTGGTCAGTTAGCTACCAAGGCCGTGGCAGACCCACCGAACACAGTTTAGGAAGGCTCCACTTGGTTTTGGAGGGAAAACCAGGGTTATTTAGCTCCAATAACACCCTCTCCAATCCTTTAAAAAGAGTTTACCCCTTTCATTTTTCTAATACATCTCATTTCGAGCATTTGTGAGTTTGACTGAGATCTTGGAGAGTGTTGAGTTTTAGCTAGAACAGTTATCTTGGAGGCTTGGAGTTGGAATTGGAGCTAATTTGGAAATAGTTTGGAGCTGCCAGTAGAGTTGGCATCTTCAAGAGGAAGCTAAGGAAGCTAGTTTGCATTTTTAGGTAAGGATTTTCAATTGAAAATATTTTCATTTCATTGTTGTCCATGTATTAATTTTTTTTATGTGTTTTATGTTATTGTTATCAAATATCTAGTTCTATGCTATCAAATTTTGTAGGTTACAATGTGCATTTTTTTTCCTTAATTTAGCTTTGGTTTTCCATTTATCTTAGCTGTAATTTTTTTTTGAATGGCAGATTTCTTTGCAAATTTTAATTATTTCAAGTCAACATGGCTCCAAAAGCCAAGGACATCTCATGGGCTCATTGTGATATGATTGATGGAAAAATGATATGTACACCTATTGGAAGTGGGGGTATGCTCAAATTGAAACAACACTTGGTTGGGATAAGAGGCCAAGTAAAGCCATGTGAAGCACCAAATGAAGTGTTAGGTCATGTTGGGGCATAATACCTTTCCAAGTTTGAAAAGTTTGAGGAGATTAAGGGTAGGGATAAGGCCACCCAAGATGAAATTTCAAGGAAGAGGGAATTAATAGAAGCCATGAAAGAGAGTGGGTATGATGATTATGAGATTCAAGAATCCACCAATCACCCCTTTCACTATGTTCCTCCTTCTCATGGCCAACAATCAAAAGGAACAAAGAGACTAAACATCCAGAGTTATTTCTTATCTTCTAAAATCCCACAACCACTTCCTCCCAACCTAGTCATCAACCCACTTTGGATCAACATTGGAAAAAACAATGTAAAGAAACTTCTTATCAATACATTTCTATATGGTGGTATGATGCAGATATCCCATTTAATGTTGCTCGCTCACCTTATTACCAAGCTATGTGGGACTCTATTATAGTTGCAGGAAAGGGCTTCAAAGGCCCTATTGTGCATGACTTGAAGGGAGATCTTTTGCAAAAAGAGATTTCTTCCATTGATGAATATTTGGCTGAGTATAGAGAGTTATCGTTCAAAACAGGTCATTCCATCATGTCAAATGGATGGACCGATGGAAAGAACCGCACTATCATTAATTTCCTTGTTTCTTGCCCTCAAGGAACCATGTTTTTCAGATCAGTTGATGCATCTGATAAAGTGAAGGATACAACCCTTCTATTTGAGCTTTTGGATGACATTATTCAGTCAATGGGGGTGTCGATGTTATGCAGGTCATCACAGATAATGTTGTCGATGTTGCGCAGGTCATCACAGATAATGCCTCAAACTATGCTCTTGTTGGACAGATGCTTGAGGCCAAATATAGGACCATATTTTGCACTCCATGTGTTGCACATTGCATAGACCTCATGCTTGAAGACATAGGAAAAGTGGAGTGGGTAAAAAACATTGTTGAGCATGCCAAGTGCATTACAAAATACATTTACAACCACTCATGGGTATTGAGCCTAATGAGGAAAAACACTAGGGGAAAAGAGCTTGTTAGGCATGCAATTACAAGATTTGCAACTCACTTCCTCACGTTGCAATGTCTTAATTCTCAACAGAAAAACCTACAGAAATGTTTTGTTCTGATGATTGGACTGAATCTCGGTGGGCTTGTAGACAAGATGGCAAAGACACCAAAAAGAAAGTTTTTGACAATTATTTTTGGAAAAGGTCTACAGAGCTTGTAAAAATTATCGAGCCCCTTGTTAAGGTGCTAAGGATGGTGGATAGAGAAAAATCAATGTTTAAAACTCCGACCCGAGTTCAAAACCAGTGGAGGGTCGACTCCAAATCTCACTCGGTACCAAATCGGCCAGTTCGGTTCCAATGACTCGATCTTTGTAAAAAATACATTAAATATTAATTTTTTTTATAATAAAAAATATAAATATAAATAAATAAATAAACATAATTTTAAAGGTTTTCATTCATGTTTCCAAACACACAACATTAGAATATAGACAAAAGACAACATATGATCAAAGAAGGCTCATGAATAAATCCATTATATCAAAATGGCACCCAGTGAACTGTCCAATACATACATGATATAGAGATCAGAACAAAAAATATAACCAAGGAGGTCCTAAATGGCCACTACAACAAAACATGACTAATCACTACTGCTAGACAAGGCAATATCCTCTGGCTTAGACTCTGAATCAGAGGGGAAACCCATGGCTCCTCCTCATCAAGATCCTCAATTGGAACTGTAGCACTAGCACGTTGAGCTTGAGATAGAGGAGTTATGCGATTGCATCGTGGTTGACTAGAGGAAGTACATGTGGCTGCAATTGGAGGACTTGGGCCTGGGCCTGCAGCTGCTACTAGTGGATCTGCATTTAACTGAGCCTCTACCTGTAAATTGAAGTCCAACCCCACATCTATTGAAATTTGGTTACCGGAGGACAAGTGGTTCCCTAAAACTTCGATCTTTGGCCTAGGGAAAAGTGTCCAAAAAAATTTAATTTTTCTCCTGAAGTGACTTTATAAAGTTATAAAGTCAAATCTAATTTAAAAGTGACTTTAAGTGATAAAGTTACTAAAGTCTAATTTTAAAGTGACTTTAATAAAGTCAATGTGAAATTAGAAAGGGAAAGTGACTTTGGAAATAAATGACTAAGTGGGTCTTTATTAAAGTGGGGTGAATTAAAAAATAGAAAGTGAGATTTAAATGAGCATTTAATCTCAACCCTAGATCTAAAGCTATCTCGGCCATTAGATTTAGGAATTCCCCAAAAGTCACTTAGGGTTAGGTTAAAGGAGGAAAAGGAGGGAAAACGTCATTCATTCTTTCATGAGCATATTGAGAGAAGAGAAGAGAAAGCTAAGGAGATTTTTCTGAGCAGTGAGAAGAAAGAGGACAGCAGTGAGGAGATTCAGCAAAAAGTACAGCAGCATTTATTGGCACAAATCCCAAAGCAGAAATCCGTACAGCAAGAAAGAGGCAATATTTCTAAGAAAAGGAGGCACAAAAATCGAGGAAGAGGGCAGCAGCATTAAGCACAAAGTTTGAGGCAGAAATCTAGGAACGGAAATCGAGGAGAAGTGATGCTGATTTTTCGACACAAAAACCAAGAAAAAGGACAGCAGCTTCAATGTTGATTTCAAGGCTGTTTTGGGCACAAATTTCGAGGCGAGCTGTTGTACAAATCTATACAGCATCATACAGTATGTTCTGGCATGCTTCCCGAGGTGGTCGTACAACATTTATTGTTGTCATTAATGTTGTAAAAAATTTTGTTTTGCAAGTTGTTGATTTGGCACAATTTCTGAGGCAGTGTGCAAGCACGGAAATCGAGATAAATCTGTAATTTGGTTGTTGGAATTTTTACTGTGTTTTTTATGTTTCATTGTTAAAGCAATATTCAAAAAATAAAGAGGAATTTTCTAACTGGTTTTCTCCAAGAGTTGTAGGGGGTTTTTCCAGGGTCAAGTTGACCAAAAATCAGCGTGTCAAAAATCTGTGTCACTGATTTATTTTTCTGAGTTTTCATTTCTGCATTTCAGCATTGTGAAATTTCCAGAATTAGTGTTTTTAGAAAATATTTATTTTTCCAGCTTGTTGAATGTATGGCTATGGGAATGGGCATTTAACTTTATGGAAGAAATAAGGAGAAACTGAAAACCGGGGTTGGGTTATCAAATTTCTACATGGTATCGGAGCTATGTTGCTGAAAAAAAAGACAGTTTGGGACAGCAAGAAGAAAAATTACAGCAAGCTGATTTTTCACACAGAAAAATTTACCTTTACTACAGCGGTGTTATTTTCAGCTTATTTAGGATAGCAAGCATGTCTTTGGGCTTGAGGGCGGAGGATAGGTTGGATGGGCATAGTAACTACAGTGTTTGGAAGGAGAGAATGCAGAGCATCTTTGAAGAGGGAGAAGTCTGAGATATCATGGTGCATACCGCACAGAACCCTGTTAATGTGCCTACTGATGTTGTTTAGTTGGCAGTGTTTAATAAAAAGAATAACAAGGGTAAGAGATTGATTCTAGATGGAATCAAAGACCGTTGCATTCCTCATGTGAGAAGAAAGAAATATGCTCATGAAATGTGGACAGCATTGACCAATCTCTACCAAAGTACCAATGAGAACAGGAAAATTGTCCTAAGAGAGAAGCTGAATACCATTAAAATGGGTAAGACTGATAGTGCAGTTGGATATCTCACAAAGATTACTAATGCGAGATATGCATTGGCAACAGTTGGAGAGGTCATTCCACCCACTGATTTGGTGCGAATTGCAGTGAATGGTCTTCCCAGTTCATGGTTGAACTTTGCTGAAGGGGTTTGTGCACGTGAGACCCTTCTCACTTGGGAGAGGTTCTGGGATGATTGCATACGGACAGAAATCAAAAAGACCCAGCTTTGGGCAACCAAACCAGTTGAGCAAGATAAGGATGTAGCACTGTTGGCAGGGGGCAAGAAAGGCAAGGGAAAGAAGCAAGCATCCACAAGTAATGGTGAGGGCAAAGGCAAAGATAAAGGTAAACAGGGGAACACGCAGAAAGACTATTCCAAGGTGAAGTGTTGGAATTGTCAGAAGATGGGACACTATGCAGTTGTGCATCCGGAGAAGAAGAAGAAGAAGAAAAACCAGAGCATGGCAACATCAGCAGAGATAGAGGACTTTACCAATAGCTTTGATCAGGAGTTTGGGTTCATTGCTTGTGAGTCCACTAGTGCAGGATCACCTACCACGGAGGTGGAGAGGGAGTGTGCATTTCCCTCCACTAGCGGAGCATCTTCAAGTATCTGGTATGTTGACAGTGGGGCTTCATGTCATATGACTGGAGTCCGTGAGTACTTCTCGGCGCTTTCAGAGAATGGCACTGATATAGAGGTAGTACTCAGAGATGACAGCGTTGTTAGAGCAGTCGGTGTGGGGACTTTGACATTTAACAGGGAACCCAAACCTCCCTTGAAGGTGTCAGATGTTTTATATGTGCCAGGGATGAGGAAGAACCTCATATCCGTCTGAGAATTGGAGGACAGAGGATATGTAATATTGTTCAGGAGAGGACAAGTGTTGATATATTCCAAGGGCGCTTCAGCTGATTCAGCTAGAGTGATAGGTGTACACCATGCAAAGGTGTACAAGTTTGCATTTCAGCCCCTTTTGGCATTGAGTAGTAGTATCGGCAGCAGAGCAAGCAGTTCAGAGCTGTGTGAGATTTGGCACTACAGGATGGGGCACATGTATCATGGAGCCTTGAGGACTTTGCGGGAGATCACTACAGGTGTGCCAGATTTCAGTTCTGATCACTTTGATACATGCAGAGGATGTGCGATGGGCAAGTTTTCCAAATCCCCTTTTCCTAGCAGTGATAGCAAATCAATTGGGATACTTGATTTGATTCATTCCGATGTGAGCTGTCGAATGTCTCATGTTTCCTTGAGTGGATATGAGTATTATGTTTTATTCATTGATGATCACTCTAGGAGGACCTGGATTTATTTCTTGAAGACAGAGTGAAGTCTTCAAGCGGTTTCAGGAGTTCAAAGCTCTTGTGGAGACTCAGACAGGTCGGAAGATCAAGTCCCTGAGGTTGGACAATGGAGGAGAGTACACCCTTGGTGAGTTTGTTGATTATTGTGCGGAGGCAAGCATTAGGAGGGAGTTCAGAGTTCCTTACAACCCCCAGCAGAACGGGGTTGTGGAGAGGAAGAACAGATCCATCGGAGGGGCTACCAAAGCCATGCTACATGATTAGGGGTTACCATTGTATTTGTGGGCTAAGGCCTGCAACACTTCTGTATATTTGCAGAACAGGAGTCTGCATCGTGCCTTGGGGCATGTGACTCCAGAGGAGGCTTTTTCTGGGAAGAAGCCTGATGTTGGTCATCTTCGTATCTTTGGGTGTATTGCATACTCTTACGTACCCAAGGAGAAGAGGACCAAACTAGAGCCCACCGCAGAGAAGGGTATCTTTGTGGGTTACAGTGAGACCTCAAAGGCCTTTCGGATTTATATTCCCGCACAAAGGAGAGCTGTCGTCGGGCGGGATGTGAAATTCGAGGAGGACAAGGCCTTCAAGAGGTCACGAGAGTTAGAGTATCTGGATCAGCCAGACCCTCAAGAGCAGCTGAGTCAGTTGCAGGGATCCAGTGGGCAAGAATCGGGAGGATCCGGAGGTACATTGATTACGGTGTGAGGTCCATCAGTGAGCAGTGGCTCACAGAGTCAGAGGGGTGGTGCTTCAGGTAGCATGCAGAGCAATCCGCAGAGCACTTCACTAGGGAGTCCACTGATGGACAGTTCACACAATACTTCAGCGTCTACAGGTTCAGGGAAGAGGAAGCCCAAGTGGCCTCAGGATACTTTGAGAGAGGCCACATCTGTTGCTAGGCCAAAGAGGCCAGTCAGAGAGAGTAGACCACCTCATAGGTTCTGTAGCTATATGGCAATGGTTGCCAACATCATTGACTTTGAGCCTTCTAGCTATGAGGAGGCAGCTAGCCAACAGGTCTGGAGAGAGGCCATGCAGGAGGAGTATTCTTCTATCATGAAGAATGATGTTTGGGAGGTGGCACCAAGGCCTGAGGGCAAATCCGTGGTTACTTCGAAATGGCTTTACAAGGTAAAGCATGCTACAAATGGCAGCATTGAGAAATTCAAGGCAAGGTTTGTGGCTAGAGAGTTCTCCCAAGTAGAGGGAGTTGATTATGAGGAGACCTTCGCTCCCGTGGCTCGATATACTTCGATTCGCTCCATCATATCAATAGCAACAGAGATGGGTTGGAAGATCCACCAGATGGATGTGAAAACCGCATTTCTCAATGGCTTCATACAGGAGGAGGTGTACATTGAGTAGCCACAGGGATTTGAGGTGCATGGGAAGGAGTCCCATGTGTGCAGACTGAAGAAGGCCCTTTATGGCCTGAAGCAAGCTCCCAGAGCTTGGTACTCCAAGATAGATACACACTTGCAGGAGATGGGTTTCACAAAGAGTGATGCAGATCCGAACCTTTACTTTATTGTGATAGGTGACGAGCCTCTCATTTTGGTGTTGTATGCGGGTGACTTGGTCATTACGGGTGCAGAGAGACTCATAGAGCACTGCAAGAGAGATCTTGTGTCGGAGTTTGAGATAAAGGACAATGGCTTGATGCATTACTTTTTGGGTTCGGAAGTGTGGCAGGAGGAGGGGCATTTCTTCTTGGGGCAGGGGAAGTATATTGTAGACATCCTTGGCAGATTCCACATGGAGGATTGTAGACCCATGTCGACACTGATGATCACCAGCTAGAAGAAGCTTCACGCTTCAGATTTCGAGTCGGTGAATCCCACTTTGTATAGACAGTGAATTGGTTCCTTGATGTATTTGGTCAATACCAGACCAGATATATGTTTTGCAGTCAACACGATGAGCCAGTTCATGTGTGAGCCCAAGAGGGTGCACTGGGTTGCTACAAAACACATTTTGCGATACTTGTATAGGGGCAGTGGATTATGTTCTGGAATATAGGCAGGGGGATGGAGTGAGATTGGCAGGTTACATTGATTCTGATTGGGCAAGTTGTGCTTCTGATAGGAAGAGCACTTCAGGGTGTTGTTTTGGGTTGGGTTCGGCAATGGTGTCGTGGTTCAACCAGAAGCAACAGTCAGTAGCATTGAGTTCAATGGAAGCAGAGTACATGGCAGCCAGTCTACCTAGTTGTGAGGCCATCTGGCGTCGCAAGATGTTGTTTGGCTTATTTGATCATTCGTTGAGACCTTCAGTGATTTACTGTGATAATCAAAATTGCATTAAACTCGCGGAGAATCCAGTGTTTCATGACAGGTCAAAGCATATCGAGATCAAATATCATTTCATCAGAGACTATGTTCAGAAGGGAGTTGTGAAGCTTGAGTATATTTCCACTGATGAGCAAGTTGTAGATATACTTACCAAAGCCTTACCACGGGGCAAGCATGTCTACTTCAGAGACAAGATGGGTGTGGTGAGGAACACCTTCCTCGGTAAGAGAGAGTGTTGAAATTTGGTTACCAAAGGACAGGTGGTTCCCTAAGGCTTTGATCTTTGGCCTAGGGAAAAGTGTCCAAAAGAATTTAATTTTTCTCCTAAAGTGACATTATAAAGTTATAAAGTCAAATCTAATTTAAAAGTGACTTTTAGTGTAAAGTTACTAAAGTCTAATTTTAAAGTGACTTTAATAAAGTCAATGTGAAATTAGAAAAGAAAAGTGACTTTGGAAATAAATGACTAAGTGGGTCTTTATTAAAGTGGGGTGAATTAAAAAATAGAAAGTGAGATTAAAATGAGCATTTAATCTCAGCCCTAGATCTAAAACTATCTCAACCATTAGATTTAGGGATTCCCCAAAAGTCACTTAGGGTTAGGTTAAAAGAGGAAAAGGAGGGAAAAGGTCATTCATTCTTTCATGAGCAGATTGAGAGAGGAGAAGAGAAAGCTAAGGAGATTTTTCTAAGCAGTGAAAAAAATGAGGGCAGCAGTGAGGAGATTCAGCAATAGGTACAGCAGCATTTATTGGCACAAATCCCAAGGCAAAAATACGTACAACAAGATAGAGGCACTATTTCTAAGAAAGGGAGGCACGAAAATCGAGGAAGAGGGCAACATCATTAAGCACAAAGTTTGAGGCAGAAATCTAGGCACGAAAATCGAGAAGTGTTGTTGATTTTTCGACACAAAAACCAAGAAAAAGGACAACAGCTTCAACGTTGATTTCAAGGTTGTTTTGGGCACAAATTTCAAGGCAGTCTACTGTACAAATCCGTACAATCCATACATCACCATACAGTCTGTTCTGGCACACTTCCCGAGGTGGTCGTACAACATTTATTGATGTCATTAATGCTATAAAATTTTATGTTTTGCAAGTTGTTGATTTGGCACAATTTTCAAGGCGGTGTGCAAGCACGAAAATCGAGATAAGTCAGTAAATTTGGTTGCTGGAATTTTTAGTGTGTTTTTCTGTTTCACTGTAAAAGCAATATTCATAAAATAAAGAAGAGCTTTCTAACTGGTTTTCCCCAAGAGTTGTAGGGGGTTTTTCTAGGGTCAAGTTGACCAAAAATCAACGTGTCAAAAATCTGTGTGGCTAATTTATTTTTGAGTTTTTATTTCTGCATTTCAGCATTGTGAAATTTCCAAAATTAGTGTTTTTAGAAAATATTTATTTTTCCAGCTTGTTGAATGTATGGCTATGGGAATGGGCGTAACTTTATGGGAGAAATAAGGAGAAACTGAAAATCGGGGTTGGGTTATCAAATTTCTACAACATCAATATCCTCATCAGAGTCAAACTCTGGTGGATGAGTCTCCACTACCCAATCTGATGTTGGATCAATATCATCCAACACAATGGGATATGAATCAGGTCTTTTGTTCAACAATTGGTTGCATCTTAGTCGAAGGTTGTATTGGACAAAGACTAGATCATTTAACAAGTTTTTCTCCAAACAGTTTCTCTTCTTTGCGTGAATCCTCTCAAAGACGGACCAATTGCGCTCACACCCAAAAGCACTGTAAGTTTGACTAAAAATGCGGATTGCAAACCTCTACAATTCAGGACAATGGCTACCAAATACCTCCCACCATTCTGCTACAAAAAATATAGTTGTGTAATGAGTTTCAGTTAGCTCAACAAATTATATCCAACTTTGAAATTATAAACAATTTTACAAAATAATAAAATATGAATTTGAAAATTGAAATTTTTTGTTTACCTGGCTCATATGATTACCTTGCAATCCTTGCAAGGTTCTTGCTAAATGTACCTATGGCTTTGCTGAAGATAGTGATTTGATTGTGTATCAGCAGCTGGTCACTCTCCTTGGGGATCATGCGCCCAATGCAGTCAATCAATCCATCTCTAACCTCCCCAGTCAAAGCTCCTTCTACCAGAGCTTTATAATGATACCTTGGGTTCAAAAAATACCCAACTGCATGTATAGGGCGATGGAGTTGATTGTTCCATCTTTGATCAATGATTTCCCAAATGGGCCCATACTTAGCCACTCTTTCCTTGTATGTTGCCTTTATTTTCTCCTTTGCTTGAACCATAGCCTCATAAATGAAGCCCATAGTCAATCTTTCCCCATCCACCAATCGCAACACCTTAACTAGTGGCTCAACAACCTTTGTTGAGAATTTGGAAGGTTTTTGGTTAATAAAAAATTCTCTTCTTGATAATGCTTGTGATCTTGCTTATGTTACTTATGTCTTAGTTGATCTTTCATCAAGTCAATTATCAAAATGTACAGGACACAAATGTTAGGCAGGAGAAACACTTTTACTGTGGGAAGGTAAATCACAAATTTACCTTCCTTACTTCAGAATTCATCATAACCCAGATGATGTTACATAATATATATTTCTTCGAGACTTTGAACTAGATAAAGCTTGACCGCAACCTTTCCAGAATAACCTTCTTCTTATCAACGTTGTGTTACATTTAGAGATATTCTCATTTTCTGTTACCAATACAGATCTGCATTTCTCTTCCCTTTAACTTATCTATATACAGACCTTTATTTGTAACGTTGTCTTAGAATCATCTGCAACTAGATGATCATTGTACTTCGTAGAGAAAACTACACTACTGCTCCTTTTTAACTAGCCAAAAACTTGTTTCTTGAATGAACCGCAGCAATGAGTATATATATTGGCATACGCTTGGTTATTAGCCCGACCATGCAATTGTCATGTAGGCCGACCACTCAACTGTCATGCTCCACAAGCATGTCATGCTTGTTCTAATAGCCACCTTCAAGGATTAGGCTTCGCTAAGAGTGAGGCGAACTCCAACCTCTACTACATCATAGTTGGAGGTGAGCCACTCATTTTGATATTATATGTTGATCATTTGTTCTTGACAAGGACGGACAATCTCATCCAAGAGTGCAAGAGAGATCTTGCATGTGAGTTTGAGATGAAGGATTTAGGGCAAATGCATTATTTCCTTGGCTTGGAGGTATGGCAAAGAGATGAGGAGATCTTCCTAGGGCAAGGAAAATATATTATAGAAATCTTGAGGAGATTTGAGATGCAGGATTGTAGGCCAATGACTACACCTCTAATCACAAACTAGAGGAAGTCACAAACTGGAGGAATATGCACACATCCAGATCGAAGCGATTAAACCCCATTATTTATAGGCGGTTGATTGGGTAGCTCATGTACTTGGTGAACACGACAACATACATTTGCTTTGCAGTTAACTCATTGAGTCAATTCATGTTCGAGCCTACCAAGGAGCATTGGGTTGCTGCTAAGTACATTTTGAGGTATCTCAAGGAAACAATCGAGTTTGGATTGCAATAATCACAGATTGATGGAGAGAATCTTGAGTGCTTCACAAACACAAAATGAGCATGTAGTTCCATGGACAAAAAAAGCGCTTATGGCTACACCTTTAGTGTTGGATCAATAGTTGTTTCCTGGTTCGGCAAGAAGCAGAGAACAATAGCATTGAGTTCAACACAGGTTAAATACATTGTTGCCAACTTAGAAACATGTGAAGCCATTTGGTTGCTAAATTTACTTGTGGGGTTGTTTGGACAAAGGCTAGAGCCCAAATTCATTCATTGTGACAATCAGAGTTGCATTAAGCTCTTTGAGAATCCAACGTTTCATGATCGCTCAAAGCGCATTGAGATCCAGTATCACCACATTAGAGACAGTGTGTAGAGGCGTACAGTTCAACTCCAATACATCTCAACTGAGTTGAAGGTTGTTGACATTACGACCAAAGCATTGCCTAGAGGGAAGTTTGTTAACTCCAGAGATAAGTCGAGAGTAGTGCAAAACACGTTCCTGTTAATCTAGGTTGTCATTGATGATGTCAGTGACCGAGATGGAAAATATTCTTGAAGATGCCAAAGGATGATGTTGAAATTTGGTTACCGGAGGATAGGTGGTTCCATAAGGCTTTGATATTTGGCCTAGGGAAAAGTGTCCAAAAGAATTTAATTTTTCTCCTAAAGTGGCTTTATAAAGTTATAAAATAAAATCTAATTTAAAAGTGACTTTAAGTGAAAAAGTTACTAAAGTCTAATTTTAAAGTGACTTTAATAAAGTTAATGTAAAATTAGAAAGGAAAAGTGTCTTTGGAAATAAATGACTAAGTGGGTCTTTATTAAAATGGGGTGAATTAAAAAATAGAAAAAGAGCATTTAATATCAGCCCTAGATCTAAAGCTATTTCAGCCATTGGATTTGGGGATAACCCAAAAGTCACTTAGAGTTCTATTAAAGGAGGAAAATGAGAGAAAACGTCATTCATTCATTAATTCTTTCATGAGCAGATTGAGAGAAGGAGAAGGAGAAAGCTGAAGAGAATTTTTTTAGCAGTGAGAAGAAAGAGGGCAGCAGCACTAACTTTTAGCAAATCCGTATAGTAGGGCAGAGCACAAAGTTCGAGGCAAGTGGGCACGAATTTCGAGGAGAGAAAACTACAGATTTCGAAGGAGGTCGTAATGCCATTCCGACACTGTTTTGGACGTTGTTTGTACAATTTTGAAGGTTGTAATTTCTACTGTAATGTTTCTGTTTTGTGGGCACAAAAACCGAGGTGGAGTTTGGCACGGTTTTCGAGATAAGTTCTATTTCAAAATTGTTGTAATTTTTTTTTGCTGTGTAAATTTCTGCATCACTGTAAAAGCAATATTCATAAAATAAAGAAAAGCTTTCGAATTGGTTTTCCCCAAGAGTTGTAGGGGGTTTTTCCAAGGTCATGTTGACCAAAAATCACTGTGTTAAAATGTTTTGTATGGTTGTTTTTGTCTGCTGATTTTTATTTCTGCAATTTCCAGCACTGTGAAAATTTTCCAGAATTTGTGTTTTCAGAAAATATTTATTTTCCAGCTTGTTGAATGTAAGGCTATGGGAAAGGGCATTTAACTATTTGGAGAAATAAAGTGAAACTTAAAACCGAGGTGGGAAAATAGAAATTTCTACATGGTATCAAAGCTTGGGTGCTAAAAGTGCAGTTTGGAACAGCAAAGAGAAAAATTACAGGTTGTTGATTTTTCACTCAGAAAATTCCAGCAAACTGATTTTTCACACAGAAATTTTATCTTTACTACAGCAGTGCTATTTTCAGTTTTTAGGACAGCAAGGATGTCATTGGGATTGAGGGTGGAAGATAGGTTGGATGGGCATAGTAATTACAGCATTTGGAGAGAAAGAATGTAGAGCATCTTTGAGGAGGGAGAAGTCTGAGATATCATGGTTCATACCCAACAACAGCCTGTTAATGTACCCACTGATGTTGTTCAGATAGCAGCATTTAATAAAAAGAATAACAACGGAAAAAGATTGATTCCGGATGGTATTAAAGACCATGTGATTCCTCATGTGAGAGGAAAGAGACATGCTCATGAGATGTGGTCCACCTTGACAAATCTCTACAAGAGTACCAATGAGAACAAAAAGATGGTCCTAAGGGAGAAGCTGAAGACCATTAAGATGGCGAAGAATGATAGTGCAACTGGTTATCTCACAAAGATAACTAATGTGAGAGATGCATTGGCAGCAGTTGGAGAGGTCATTCCAAACACTAAGTTGGTGCGGATTGCAGTGAATGGCCTTCCTACTTCATGGCTGAATTTTGCAAATGGGGTTTGTGCACGTGAGACCCTTCCCACATGGGAGAGGTTTTGGGATGATTGCATTCAGACAAGGATCAGGAAGAGTTAGCTTGGGGCAGCCAAGCCAGTTGAGCAGGATGAGGATGTAGCATTGTTGGCTGGAGGCAAGAGAGGCAAAGGCAAGAAGCATGCTTCCACAAGTGGTGGTGGGGGCAAAGGCAAAGGTAAAGGTAAACAGGAGAACACGTAGAAGGACTACTCCAAAGTGAAGTGTTGGAGTTGTCAAAAGATGGGACACTATGCAGTTGTTGTGTCCGGAGAAGAAGAAAATGGGGAAGAACGAGACCATGGCAGCATCAACAGAGATTGAGGACTTTTCAGATAGATTTGACCGAGAGTTTGGGTTCAGTGCTTGTGAGTTCACTAGTGCAGGATCACCTGCCACGGAGGTTCAGAGGGAGCATGCATTTCCCTCGACTAGCAGAGCATCTTCTGGTATTTGGTATGTGGACAGTGGGGCTTCACGTCATATGACAGGAGTCTGTGAGTACTTCTCAGAGCTTTCAGAGAGTAGCACTGATATAGAGGTAGTACTCGGTGATGACAGTGTTGTTAAAGCAATTGGTGTGGGGACACTGACATTTGATAGGGAACCCAAACCTCCCTTGAAGGTGTCAGATGTTTTATATGTGCCAAGGATGAGGAAGAACCTCATATCCGTCTCAGCATTGGAGGACAGAGGGTATGAGATATTGTTCAGGAGAGGACAGGTGCTGATATATCCCAGGGGTACTCCAGCTGAGTCAACTAGAGTGATAGGTGTACGCCATGCAAAGGTGTACAAGTTTGCATTTCAGCCCCTTATGGCATTGAGCAGTAACACCGGCAACAGAGCTAGCATTTCTGAGCTGTGTGAGATTTGGCACCACAGGATGGGGCACATGTATCATGGAGCCTTGAGGACATTGCAGGAGATCACTACAGGTGTGCCAGATTTCAGTACTGATCACATTGATACATGCAGAGGATGTGTGATGGGCAAGTTTGCCAAATCCCCTTTTCCCAACAGTGACAGCAGAGCGACTGGGATACTTGATTTGATTCATTCTGATGTGAGCAGTCGAATGTCTCATGTTTCCTTGAGTGGATATGAGTATTATGTGTTATTCATTGATGATCACTTCAAGAGGACCTGGATTTATTTCTTGAAGACCAAGAGTGAGGTCTTCAAGCAATTTCAGGGGTTTAGAGCTCTTGTGAAGACACAGATAGGTCGGAAGATCAAGTCCCGGAGGTCAGACAATGGAGGTGAGTACACCCTTGGAGAGTTTGTTGAGTATTGTGTGGAGGCAGGCATTAGGAGGGAGTTCACAGTTCCTTACAACCCCCAGCAGAACGAGGTTGCGGAGAGAAAGAACAGATCCATCATTGGGGCTGCCAAAGCCATGTTACATGATCAGGGGTTACCTTTGTTTTTGTGGGCAGAGGCCTGCAATACTGCTGTATACTTGCAAAACAGGAGTCTGCATCGTGCCTTGGGGGATGTGACTCCAGGAGGCTTTTTCTAGAAAGAAGCCTGATGTTGGTCACTTCCGTATCTTTGGGTGTATTGCATACTCCTACGCACCCAAGGAGAAGAGGACCAAGCTAGAGCCCACCGCAGAGAAGGGTATCTTTGTGGGCTATAGTGAGACCTTGAAAGTCTTTCGGGTCTATATTCCTGCTTCGAGGAAAGTTGTTATCAGGCGAGATGTGAGATTCGAGGAGGACCAGGTTTTCAGGAGGTCACGGGAGTTAGAGTACCTGGATCAACCAGACCCTTAGCAACAGTTAAGTCAGTCACAGAGATCCAGTGAACAGGGATCAGGAGGATCCAGAGGTACATCTATGACGATGTCTGGTCCGTCAGTGAGCAGTGGCTCGTAGAGTCAAAGGAGTGGTGCTTCGGGCAGCATGCAGAGCAGTTCACTAGGGAGTCCACTGATGGACAGTTCACACAGTACTTCAACGTCTACAGGTTCAGGTTCAGGCAGGAGGACAGCAGACAGACAGTCAGGAGTTCAGACTTCTGATGAGGAGGAGGAGTTTCATTCTCCAGTGGGAGAGGTGTGCTCAGGGAAGAGGAAGCCCAAGTGGCTTCAGGATACCTTGACAAAGGCCACATCTGTTGCTACGCCTAAAGGCCAGTCAGAGAGAGCAGACCACCTGAGAGGTTTTGTAGCCATATGGAAATGGTTGCCAACATCATTGACTCTGAGCCTTCTAGCTATGAGGAGGCAGCTAGCCAGCAGGTCTGGAGAGAAGCCATGCAGGAGGAGTATTCTTCTATCATGAAGAATGATGTTTGGGAGGTAGTGTTGAGGCCTGAGGGCAAATCCGTGGTGACTTCTAGATGGCTTTACAAGGTAAAGAATGCTGCAGATGGCAACATTAAGAAATTCAAAGCGAGGTTTGTGGCTAAAGGGTTCTCCCAATAGAGGGAGTAGATTATGAGGAGACCTTTGCTCCCGTGGCTCGATATACTTCAATTCGCTCCATTATATCAATAGCAGCAAAGATGGGTTGGAAGATCCACCAGATGGATGTGAAGACTACATTTCTCAATGGCTTCATACAGGAGGAGGTGTACATTGAGCAGCCACAAGGCTTTGAGGTGCATGGGAAGGAGTCCCATGTGTGCAAACTGAAGAAGGCCCTTTATGGCCTGAAGCAAGCTCCCAAAGCTTGGTACTCCAGGATAGATACATACTTGCAGGAGATGGGTTTCACAAAGGGTGAGGCAGACCCCAACTGATACTTCATTGTGATAGGTGAGGAGCCTCTCATTTTGGTGCTGTATGTGGATGACTTGGTCATTGCGGGTGCAGAGAGACTCATAGAGCACTGCAAGAGAGATCTTGCGTCGGAGTTTGAGATGAAGGACATCAGCTTGATGCATTACTTTTTGTGTTTGGAGGTGTGGCAAGAGGAGGGGCATTTCTTCCTGGGGCAGGCGAAGTATATTGTGGACATCCTTGGCAGATTCCACATGGAGGATTGTAGACCCATGTCGACACCGATGATCACCAATTGGAAGAAGCTTCATGCTTTGGATTCCGAGTTGGTGGATCCCACATTGTACAGACGTTGATTGGTTCTTTGATGTATTTGGTCAACACCAGACCAAATATATGTTTTGCAGTCAACACGATGAGTCAGTTTATGTGTGAGCCTAGGAAGGTTCACTAGATTGCTGCAAAACACATTTTGCGATACTTGCAGGGTACAGTGGAGCCCAAGAATGAGGTCAATCAGATTGAATTATGGCATGAAACCTGTAGGTAAAGTTTCAATGGAAACAACGAAACAACTTCCAATTTTGTTGTTCTAGATCTCAATGAAGCTCTCCCCTCTCATGAATCAACAAAGGCCTCTCAAGCTAACGCTCTTCTTCACTTCTTCTAATTAAGCATGGAATGCAAAGTATGTAAAATTTTGAGTATTTTCTAGAGAATCTATACTTATAAGCTCTACAATGTAATAGTCAATCATATTTTGTTTTGTTTAGTGATTAGGACAGAGATGGAAGTAAGCCAGGCAAGCTACTTCCTAGAAATTTTGTTAGAATGATGTAATGTTTGCATCCCAAACACAAATTTGATATTAATATAAAACAATAGCTATTGTTATAAAAATTAAAAATAAATAAATCAAGCAAGAATGGGCTTAAAAGCCTTCCCTTTTAGCTTTGCAATGGTGGTTGAATCTCCCTTTCAAGTTCTTCAATCCTTTGCAAGCTAAATAAATAAATAACTAAGAATGGATTTTAGAGCCTCCCCCTTTAGCTCTGCAATGGTGGTTGAATCTCACTTTCAAGCTCTTCAATCCTTTCCAAGCTCAAGAAAAAAAACAAGAATGGGCTTTAGAGCTTTCCCTTTTAGCTCTGCAATGGTGGTTGAATCTCCCTTTCAAGCTCTTCAATCCTTTACAAACTCTCCAACCTCCCTTCAATCCCCCAATAGCAATCTTCAATCTCCTTTAATCTCCTCAAAAACTAGCAAAAGCCCTCCCAAAATCCTCCTAACAAAGATGAGTGAAATGAGAAGCAAAATGATAAAAAAGATGGAGTGAGTAAATGTTTTAACCCTAACAAACCCTAGCCATGCATTTTAATCCCATTTTGGAACCTTAATTTGGTTCCCAAACTTCAATTCTTTTTGCCAAAATCACCTAATCATGTAAGAGCACTAAGGAAGCAACAAGGAGACCATCTTCTCTTTGCTCTTATGAGCGTCCCATAAGTGTTTAGGAAGAAACACTCCTTAAGTGTACCTGAAATAGGCGGGAGCTAAAATTTTAAGAGGGAATCACACTCCCTAAAATGCTCCTTAGGGGAGCACGCTTCAAAAACAAGGGTCAAGGGGGGCACTTCCCCATATTGTAGGGACTCCCAAGATTATGAAAATTGGTATGGAGACTTCTAACAAAAAAGAAAAGAAATTGTGAATTTGATCAGAGTATTCACAAATGGCATGGAGACTTCCAACAAAGAAACAAAAGAAATTGTGAATTTGATCAGAGTATAGAGATGTCTTTGCTTGGTCATATGATGATTTGAAAAGTTACAAAGGTGACATAATTCAACACACTATACTCTTGAAGGAGGATGCCAAACCTTTTCGACAGAAGTTAAGACAAATAAATTGAAACTTTGCTCCCTTTATTTAAAAGGAATTGCAAAAGCCACTTGAAGCTAAGCTTATCGCACCTACAATGCATTCAACTCAAGTATCTAACCTTGTTGTGGTGAGCAAGAAAACAAATAAGATTAGACTCTACATTAATTTTAGGAATCTAAATCTATTGTTTGAAAAGGATAATTATACATTGCCAAACATGGAACATTTGTTGCAAAGGATAATTATCCATCGCCAAACATGGAACATCCATCATCAATAATGGATGGATTTTCAAGTTGTAACCAAGTGTGTGAACAAAAGTGATCAACATAAGATTGCATTTACCACACCTTGGGGCACTTTCGAATACTTAAGGATGTCTTTTGTCTTTCTCAATGTAAGTGTTACTTTTCAAAGATTAATGGATTATGCATTTCGAGATTTTATGGGAACGATAATCAAGATATATCAAGATGACCTCATTGAATTTTCAAAAGAGAAGAAACTTTCATGTTGGACATCTTAGCCAAGTGTTTGAAAGATGTCAGAAATATGCAATATCATTTCAATAATGATCCTTTCTCCAATCAAGACCACAAGCATCTCTTCAACCACACTAAAAGCATTCAAACTTCATCTCGAAACAATCTTCATGTTCCAATGCCTTGCAAGGAAAGCTTCCAAACATATATTTTCATTAAGCCATCACTACAAGGTAACAGTGGCAGGTGGAATAGATTGATATCCTTTATTAGCAATGTACGCGTATTGATTAGTAATATCATACCAACACACCAACTCATATAAAACCTCATTAAAAGTAAAGTATTTTCTCATCTTCAAGAAGTGACCAACACAATCATAACCACTTAATAGAACATGTTCATTGTAGCTGTAGAAATGCTCTATCTCAAATCAAATCTCAGTTTCAAGAAGTGTGCACAAACTTTGCATCATAGCCAAAAATCAAAACATGCTTGAATCATCAATCATGGCACAATTGTCATAGTCTCAATCCTAAGACATGTGAATGTCACACAAGCATGTAAGGCATGCCTCCAATATACAATAATTGTTGTCACTAGGGTCAAGTTCAAACAAACACGATATAGCATATCACGCATTGTTGCATCAAAAAAGAGTGGATCAAAATGGATTACAAAACAAAGACCCATAATGCATCAAGTAGTAGCCTACTTGAGCTTAATGATCCAAAGCAAACAAGGCCCAACTAATCAAAGCCATGCAATCCAACTAAAATGTGAAAAGGGATTACAAATGTGGTCAATACCATACAAAATGGGGGATACCATCTATACCTATGTACAAATTGATGTTATTGTCAAGTAGAAGAGATCGAGCACTCGTATATGCAAAAATCAATGGTTGTGCTAACACATAAGTAAAGGATCAAAGCAACCACTATACCATAAAAAATATCGTTCATAAATGAGATTGAAACCATAAGATCTATATCTAGATTATCTAACTTGAAATTCTCAATTCCTGAAACTACTATTAGACACGTGTTGCCAAGGACCAATCCATCAGGGTTGTCAAGATTGTCATAAAGACCAATTGTCATACTCAAAAAGGGTACTACCATGCTACCCAATGAAGAAAATGTATATTCCCTAAATTTTAGGAATTATGCTAGAGCTCGTGTATGATAATGTGCATGAATGCTTCCCAAATCAATATCAAGTAACTTGAGCACGTTCAAGGTGTCATTGCAAAATGTGATAGTAAAAGGGCCAACAAATAGCCATTACTCATTTGTCATCCTAAGAACCTCCTGTCATTGCTAAAGGAACATTTCATCATGCATACTAGGCATCATATCAAATGAGACATCACTAGTAGGATAGAACTAGCCTCTCAATTTGCTAGGGCAAAGTGAAGCAAATGAGCAAGAAGTTAACATATTGATCACTTCAAAACCTACACTACCCTATTCAAAGTGAATAGCAAATAAATGCAAAGATTGAGACTTGAAACCAAACAAAGAAACATAGGTGAGGACATTGGAAGCAAAGAGAAATTGTATAAAAGGACAACTGATGACAAAGCAAATGCTTTCATTCTTATTGATATAGATTCCAAAATCTTCATCATTGACATTGAAATCATGTCCCATCAAGTGGGTGTAGCTCGAGTGGTAGGGAGGACTTGTTATTATCCTCCCCACTCGAGTTCCAATCCCACCAGTATTGACATGCTCGCTCATTGGGATCTATTTCTACATGAAAGATAAAAGGCTCACCTAGACACAAGTGGGATTTTCGTGGATGTAGCTAGTATCAATCTCTGGTACCGTGAACCACACAAAGAAAACCATTGAAATTATGTTTCGACTCCCAAGTATGAGAACTTCATAGAGCTAATTGTTTGCATTTAGGAAAAGGTGTTATTCCAATGTTGAGTAACTACTAGCACAATATGCATCATATCAAGCCATAAAAGACCCCTTTCTATACTCAAACAATAAAAAAATGGTCATGACACATGCCTTTAGAAAGTTGCGAGAGTTTTGTATCAAGTCATTGCACTAAATCATTCATTAAGATTCATTTTGTAGAAATTTATGCATTATTAGACTTTTAAGTAGAAGTTTCACCTCACAAGGAAGTTTTTCAGATCTAGTCCCTATGAACTTTAGCCCTAGGACTTATCTAAAATATTAGTTTACAACAACAAACAGCGAAATATATTTCAACACACTTCAACTCAACAAACTAGGCAACCCAAGAGAAAAGATACCAAACATATGCCAACAAGTTTCAACCCTTAGGACACAATTTTCCAAGCATAAACCCAAACAAAGATTAACTTTATTACAGCAGATTTACAATAGAAAATCTGCCCTATTTATGTTCAAGTTCAATGATAAAACCTTTATAACAATTCCATCCTTACTTTATGTCAAATCAGCAACACGTACAAGTGCTTACCAAATCATGAAAACAATGATTGTTGTAAATCAAAATCGCAATTGCACAAGTATTAGACAATTGCAAACTTCTTAAATATATTTATATATAAGAAAAAAAATCCATATACATACCACAACTTTACCACAAAACTAGTAAAACAGTCAATCTCTCCAAAAACCCTAGTTAGGGGAAACAATGAAAGCCCTAGTCACAACAACCATACTTTAAAAAGCAAAAATCACCATTAGCAAATACTCCCTGGACCCATGCAAAATGTTTCCTCTTCTCTTCTTCCTCAACAAGTACAACCTTAAGATTATCACCAATCCCTATCTCCTTCCCTCCTTATAGTAGAAACCCTAACCCTAGAACATCCAAGAATTCTCTAAGAAGCCTTAGCACTCCAACACGAGAGATGATATACAAAGAATAGTACAAAACAGGGAGACTAGCACTCGTCTCCTCCCATCTCTAACACAAATTTGACAATGAATGAGCTTTACAAGCATGAATGTCAAAATGACTCCATCCTTCCTCTATTTATATAAGTGGTAAAGAGAGGCCTACAATATCAAGTGTGCCTAGACCAGTACATGAAACCTACAAAACACAAGTAGGCCTACACATATGAAGCACTACTCTCTAAAAGGACATATGTCAAGGTCCAAGGTGATGTCATCAACAATCAATGCTCCAAGGCATGGGCACTCCTCGAAAACAATTTGCTTCCCCAAGTCCACCAAACCTACATGACCACTCCCTAAACCAAAACATCCTCAAGTCAAGTACAAGCCCCCATACAAGTGATCCAAGTGTGCTTGTGCCATGGAGGACTCAACACCCCCCTCTAGAATGCCTAATGCTCCTCTAAAGCAAGGCATCCTCCAACCAAGCAACCAATCTCCATGTGGCTAGTATAAAGAGTATCACCAAGTTGTCCAAAGATATTCAACACTCCAAGGAAGAAATGCCACATAAGGATGGGCTAGCAACCAAGAGTAAGCCACCTCCATGTGAAAGTCCATCATGAACCATGCAAGGGTAATCGCCATGCACCCCAAAATAGTATGTAAACACTTTCAAAATAAGCTCAAAAGCTAACACTTCAACTTTACAAGGAAAATGTTTTCACAAACACTTGTCTTCCCCCCTCAATGTCTCAAACAAACCTACCATCTACAAACATGCACTTGCTATACTCACAAAATCACCAATTAGGTCCTACAAAGGAAAAACTCCCCAACCTTCTATCCAAGCATCACATCTCGACTCTCTAAAACTGCTAGAAGGCTCACAAATAGAATCCAATTCAACATGAGTAGGAGGTTTCCTAAGAGGTATAGTCACCCTCATTGATGTCCTTAAGACTCCTACATGCCCATGTGCATCGTGTAACATCTAAGAAACCCATCTTGGCTTCCTACACCCTAGAGTAGTAGGTGAGGACATATCCACCAAAAATCTTCCCTCATCCACTCCTAAATCTAACTTATCTTTGACCTCTAAATCAACCTCTAGATCAACAACCTCTTCTTTCTCCTCAATCACTAAAGGAGAATCATATGTGCTAGTCCAAGTTTGAGTAACTCCACAAAATTATTTTGCATTAAGAGAAATCACGAATATATACAAGGAGAGGGAGACTATTGGAATTCGTATTCCAATGACTTTTTTTCTTCTCTATTTTTTTATTTACAATATTAAAAAGAATTTCCTAGTCCCAAAGATTACGAGTCAACATTCCCCCCCTTAATCTGAAGGGATGTTGGTGAGTCCAAGCATCATTCTAAATCTTTCAAACTTTTCTCTTCCAAGCGCTTTGGTGAAGATGTCTGCAATTTGCTCATTTGCGAAACAAGGGCATAGGTGAATAGTCTTGGCCTCAACATGATGTTAAATCAAATGATACTTTGTATTGATATGCTTGGTTTGATCATGGAACTTTGGGTTCTTGGCCAATTTTATTGCAGAAGTGTTGTTAATCAAAAGGAGTAGAATACACTTGTTTCTCCTGCAAATCTTCCAGAATTTTCCTGAGCCACACAATTTCCTTTGTTGCTTCTGCAGTTACCACATATTCTGCCTCAGTGGTGGAATCTGCTGAAATTGATTGTTTGTGACCTCCAGGAGACAGCTCCTGATCTAAGGCTCGTAACATAACCTGAAGTAGATACTCCACTTTCTTTATCTCCATCAAAATTTGAATCAAAGTATCCAATCAAGCTAAAGTCATCCATCTGTGTATACTTGAATCCAAAGTCTTGTGTTCCCTTCAAGTACTTCAGAACTCTTTTTGCAATAGACCAATGACCCTCACAAGGCCTTTGCATAAACCTGGAGAGGATTCCAACAGCAAATGAATTGTCCAATCTGGTAGTAGTTAGGTAGTTGAGACCTCCTACGAATTGTCTGTACTTTGTTGCATCCTCAAATTCATTTCCCTTAGTGGATGTGAGCTTTAAGTTATGTTCCATTAAAGTGGTCAAAGGATTGCACTCAACCATGCCAAACTTGTTCAACAAATCTCCAATGTACTTCTTCTGAAAGAGGAATATAAACTTCAGATGTTGGGTTACTTCAATACCAAAATAGTAGTGAACATATCCCAAATTTGTCATTTCAAAACTTCTCCTCAATTTTTTCATTATGGATGCATTGTAATTTTCATTGTTCCCTGTCATGAGAAATTCATCTACATACACCACAAGATATACAACCATTTTGCCAACTTTCTTGACAAACAAAGTTGCATCATCAAGATCATAATGTCTCAAATTTAGTTTCAGAAGATGCTTAGTCAATTTCTCATTGTAGGTTGGTGGCGCTTGTTGGAGGCCATACAAGAATTTGATAAGCTTACATACTTTGTGCTCCTGTCCCTTCACAACAAATCCTTTTGGCCAAGACATAAAAACATTCTTCTTTCAGATCTCCATTCAAGAAAGCAATTTTTACATCATTTGATGGAACTTTCCAACCATTCTAAGCTGCCAAGGCAAAGAGATTCTAGATGGTAATTGATTTTGTTGTGTGGGGGGGGGGAATTCTCCTCATAATTGACCCCTTCCTTCCATGCAAAGCCTTTTGCCACAAGCCTAGCTTTATGCTTGTCAAGTGAATCATTTGTTTTATACTTGTTCTTAAAGACCCACTTGCAATCTATCGATTTGGTTCCCAATGGAGGATCCACCAGCTTTTAGGTTCCATTCTCTATGAGAACATCATATTCTTTTTGCATTATTTTTTTTCCATTCATCATGAGAAGCATCTTCTTTGAAGGAAGTTGGTTCAAAATCTATAGACAAATTTAATTCCCAATCATAAGAAACATCCATATCAACAATTGAATCAAAGTCATCTACATCACCTCCACTCTGTCTAGTTGAGCTTCTTGTTCATGTCTTTCCAACCTAATCAGGACGAACACTTTCGAGTGTCTTTTTTATAGCCATTTTAGGGGACCTTTTTGAGATTGCCCGGGTTGTTCAGTTGACTGAGATGAGGTTGAATCAAGATTTAGCCTCCCAATTCTCTCAGTCACATCACTCAAAGTGTCTTCTTGATCAGTGGTTGGAGCTTCATGAGGGGGAGAGAGTACTTCAGAAGGAGATTCTACAAATCGATCCAAGATAGGGATCCCCCATTCAAGATGTGGAATCTCATTATCAAATTCTTGAAAAGCCTTTGCATGCCTGAATTTGTCCAAGCGATCAAGTTGTTGCTCAACAACATTGTTAGTCTTGGAAGATTCAAGGAAAATTACATCTCTAGATATTATAAACTTCTTATTTACTTCAGCATAGAGACGATATGCTTTGGAGGTATCTCAATACATTTCTAACTCCTTGCACCAAGTTTGTTTCTCTGTTCCTTAAGTATCAAGGGATAACAAGTGGAACCAAAAACCCTAAGATGCATCACCGAAGGAATGTGGCCATATCACATTTCATAGGGAGTCTTGTTTTTGAGAGCATGAGATGGACACTTATTCTTAATATAAACTGCACATAGAACTGCAACAGCTAATAACATCAACTTAACATTTTTTAAAAACATCATCGAACATACCATATTTAAGATTGTCTTGCTCATTCTTTCAACTACGTTGTTTTATTAAGGATTATAAGGCATTGTTGTTTGATGTTTGATCCCATGCTAGCAAAGATATTTTTCAAATTCATTTGAAGTATATTCTTTTCCATTATCACTATGAATAGAGCCAATATGAGATTGTGTATGGTCTTCACTCCATGCATGAAAGTTTTTGAAAGTTTCAAAAGCATCAGATTTATTCTTCATTAGATATAACCAACACATTATCGTGCAGTCATCAATAAAAGTCATCATGCATTTACTACCATTTGCAAAAGGAACGAGCATACGGCCACACAAGTCAAAATGAATGAGTTTGAGCTTTCTATGTGCTCTAGAATGAGAATCATGAAAATACTATTTGTTGTAATTTCATAACATACAAGCATCGCATTGCTTAAGTTTCCAAGGAATGGTAGGGAAACCAATAACACCACTTCTCTTCAATAAACGCAAACTATCATAGTTCAAATGTCCAAATTTGGATTGCCATAGGAGACTAAATGGTATTGTAATTCGTCAAATTAAGAATTGTATGCAAAATTTTGTGCGCGAGCAAAGGTTTCTTGCAACTTCAGAAGTATTCCTTCTTCTATCCCACTCATGACAAGTGTGTTGTTTGATGCTTTTCTGACCTCAACCTTGCCATCAAACATGTGGATGGAGTGTCCTTGTTGGGGGATGTGAACCAAAGACAACAAGTTTCTCCACAACTCTAGGAGGTAGAGAACATCGTCTCGAAGAAAGTCTGGGAGACTAGGTAGTTTAAGCCTAATGGTGCCAAGCCCTAATGGCTTGAGTTTTGACTTGTCTGCAAAGTAGACTGCTCCATCAACAATGTCAATGAATTCTTCAAAGAAATCTCTTCGAAAATTCATGGGGCAAGTTGATCTTGAATCAAGCAACCATCCATCTTTTCGCGAAGCAAGTGAAGCATTAAACAAATCTTTAGTTGCTCCAATATTGTAATATGCCACAACATAACGAGTTGATTCGAGTGCTTTACCTTTCACTTGATCTAGCGATTTCCCTTTCTCTTCATCCCTTCCTTGTCTAATCATGTCGCATGAGAGCTTACATGTGGAAGCATCATGTCCATTTTTGTTGCACCATATGCAATGAAAATCAAGCGTTTCTCCTCAGTAATGTCTACCCCCCTGCCTCTATTATTCTTCCTTCCACATCCTCTTCGACCACCTCTTCTTCTAGAAGAATCTTGTGCCTGACTCTTCTCTTTCTACGCAAGGCACACAACTTCTTCGAGAGACTAAGCAGTTGCCTTCTTCTTCCCAAAAGCTTTCCCTCTTTTAGCAAACTTCTCCACAAGAGAGTCAAAGGAAATCTCATTAAGTTTGCCACTAGCTTGTAATGACTCAAGGTAATGGGAATAAGTGGGATAAAGTGCCTTGACAAAATTTGTGAGAGGAACGTCCATTTTAACATCGGTGACCTCTATATCATGCATAACGACTCTTATTTCAAAGGCTAAGGCAAGGGGATCATCATCCTTCAATTCTAAATTGAACAGTTTGATCATTAATTAGACAACTTCTAGCTCAGAGTGTGAATCATATAAATCTTTTAACTTCTTTCAAGCTTCAAAGACATTTGTAAATGGTGTAATATGACAACTCACCTCTTCATTGACTGATGTTGTAATTAAGGCATAAGCCTTATTGTTCTTGTTCTCCCATATGGCAAGCTCTTTGTCTAAGGTGGGTTTTTTAAGAGGATTGTCTCCTTCTCCTTCACAAACTCCTTTCCAAAGTTCATTAAAAACAAGGGTATGCTTTATCTTCTTGGACCATTCATGGCAGTTATCTTTGCCAATGAGAACTACTCCAACTATAGAAATAAGAGAATGCATTTATGCAAAACTTCAAGAATGGGCCTTGAATAGACAAGATTTTTTTTCTAAACAAAAATCGCTTCAAAAATACACGGTATTCAAAATATATTAACACAAATCTTTCAATTAACCAATACAAAACACAACCCTTCAAAGAATTTCAATGCACAAGGGGAGCATACCTATAGAAATTTATTAATCTTAATTCTTATGTAGAAATTATTTATGTTAATCCGGTTAAACTTCTCCTACTTATACAAGTTATCAACTGAATAATTCAAGTTAACATCAAAGCAAAACACATAACAAATCTCTACCAATTCAGATCTAGAATAAGCACATGCACACATAGACAAAGTGACACAGTTATTTCTCGACAAACTATCCTCGAAAAAACCCAATGTGGGAAAATAGGTCTCTAGCTGCTGGAGGGCTCTATTATTAATAATATTTTTGAATACACAACTATGGATTCCAGATCTAGAAAACCCTACAAAGAAAACTCTAGATCTGTAGCACCTGGCTGATCTAAGACCAACAATACTGACTGGTCCACACCCTCAAACGAGATTTACAGAACTCAGCCAGATCTAGGCCTAGAAACCCCAGATCTGCCTCGAAAAGACACTGCGTCAGCCTCTGAAGGCCTCCAAATGCTCAACGCTGCCACTAGAAGGGACTGCGTTACCCCAGACTGGGTGACGCAATCACTATGCTGCCACTAAGGGTCTCTGCGTAACCCCTGAAGGGTTTCCTGAAAATCACGTTGTCCTTGTTGCTGCTGCCGCTGCTGTTGCCTTCCTCTACGATGTCTTTCTTAATCTCTTCTCTGCTTCTTGTGTATTCTAGACCCTGGGATCAGATCATCCCCTTGGTCTAAATTCCCCTCTCTGCAACTGAAACATTTGAGAATTCTTAGCAACCCCGCCCTAGAATCTCAGCATAGCTTCAGTGCTCTGCCTCGGTGTGTCTTACAAATGACCCCAAGTCTTTCCCTTATACTTTTCTCGTTGACAAATCAACGGCCAAGATTAAATCTTTAATCAATGGCTAAGATTAAAAGAAAGCTTGATTCGTGTGACTTAAGACAATTTCATCACATGTTTAATTAAATTTACTTTAATTATTTTATTTTCCTAAGTTTTAACTTGGGAAATACATTAAAATAATTAATTAATTTAATATCTCCTAAACCAGATGAAATTTCCCAAATCCATTTCTGGGTCTTGTAGATCAGGTGAACTCTAGTCCTTCCTCAAAATTTGGGACCTAGAGCATAAATGATGCTACCCCAAATACACAAAATCTCAACACTCCCTCTTAGCATCAAGGGTGTGCTCTAACAATACGTCACACTTATGCATTACATGATTTTGGGCACTAGTTCTGTGCTGCTGAAGCTTAGCCTCCTGCCACTCAACTCTGCACTACTACTGCCATTCTGTATTGCTGCCCATGACTCTACCACTACCACTGCAACCACTGTACTGCAGCTCCCTCTCAATATGTTGCATCTGTGCTGCTCATAGCACTGCCGCTGTTGATCTGCTGCACTGCAACTTCAGTTGTTGAGAGAAACAACTGAATCTCCTGCCCAATCTTTGACAAACAAGTTTGATGGGCTGCATCCTCATCACTGAAGCTCCATAGGCTACAGATCTATGCTGGCATCTAAAGAACGAAGCACAGCTACGCTCTGCCTGTGTAATCAGACTCCCTCTGCACTAGTGAAGTCACATCAACTTCTTGTGCTGAAATCTATCACGTTGCTGCTACACTGCATTGTCCCTCTGAAGCTCTCTACACTGCTGCAGCTCTGCACTGCGTAAGCAGTACTGCACTGCGTTGCTGAAGTCACATCAGCCTCTGCGCTGCTACTACTTCTACGATGTTGCTGCTATGCTCTGCGCTGCTCCTCCCAACCTCCAGATCTGCCTCTGCCTCATTTGTGATCTATGCACCCACTGCTCCACTTGTTCCGCTACTGTCTTATTTCTGTCGTAGCTCGCTTGTGATCCAAGAGATGAGCTGCTCGAGAATCCCGCCTTACTTCCATGTAGCTCCTCTATATGTCCATGTCACCCCATCTCCATGGTTCATGAGCACTCATGGCTACATCATCTTCGAACCCATCATCTGCCACCGCTGCTATGGAAGAAGATGCTTCCTTGTCCTTCTTCTTTTCTGGACAATGGCTGCCAAAATGTCCCATTTCACCACACTGAAAGCACTTGATCTTTGAAAGATCCTTCTTCTTCTTCGGATGCTTCTTTGATGCCAAGGCTGCATCTTCCTCCTCTTCCTTCTTAACCTTGCTCAACGCAGGGCTATGTTGCTTCTTGATGAACCTTCATAGTTCTTCTTGCCGCGAGATCGACCACAAGTTGTCCCAATCTAGGAGGTCCGCTCTGCCCAAGATACTTTGGACAAAGGTTTCCCATTCATCCATGACTGCATTGAGGGCAGTCCTAACTATCACTGCATCAGCTACGGTTGCACCCGTTGCAGTCAACTGATCCTTGATTGACTGCAATCTGAAGAGGAAATGCTCGATGTCTTCTCCCTTGGTCATCATGAATGACCTCATTTGGGCCTCCAACAACATCTTTCTTTGGATTGATTTTCCCTCATATAGGAAAGTCAAGGCCTTCCACATCTCATTAGTTGTCCTCTTCTCAGCTATGTGTGACACAATATGATCCTTGATACTGTCCATTATCAGCCGCTTGGCATGCCCAGCAGCTTCTCTATGCTTCCATAGGAGATCCGCATCTATCGCTGTGGCCAAGGTTTGCTCTGCATAATCTCTTAGACCATATGCCTCAAGGACAATCAGGATCCTAGCTTTCCACACTGAAAATTTTGAGAGGCCCTCTAGCCTATCCTGATCACGCAGTGCATGAGGAGCCATCTGCTCAAAATGTGTCGGAGCTCCTCTTCTCTACGCTAGAGATCTTGGATCTAGGGTCCTTTACGAACTAGGCACCCTCTGCTCCCTCCTAGAAAATCTACCAAAACAACTATGATTCATCTTCTTCTTTGATCCTCTAACCAAACTACAAGTTTCCTTTGGCAAGAAACTCTCTGAGAAGCTGATCTCTTCCCAAACTTTGTCATTTGTGCTAAGGTTAAAAATCTGAAAACTTCAGAAGTTTAACCCCACCAGCTCTTCTGAATTTTCTGCAACTTTTTTGCATACTTTTCTGGATTTGACAGATTCAAATCTGAATCACACTGACCGGCTTTAGACCCAACTAACGTTGTTTCTGAGCTGTCTTTGCACAGTAATTATGTGGGCTTGCTAGGACACAGCGTTGGACAGCGTCACCCTTCCCTCTGCGTGAATCTCCTCCTGAAAACTACGTTGTCCCTTCAGATCTGCTTTTCTGCTACCTTTCCAGCTGCTTTCTGCAGCTAGATTCTTAATATTCTTCAGCTGGTGACCCTTCTAGATCTGCAATCGCTCTGATACCATGTAGAAATTTTTGAATCTTAATTCTTATGCAAAAATTATTTCTGTTAATCCAGTTAAGCTTCTCCTACTTGTACAAGTTATCAATTGAATAAATTCATGTTAACATCAAAGCAAAACACATAACAAATCTCTACCAATTCAGATCTAGAATAAGCACATGCACACATAGACAAAGTGACAGTTATTTTTGGACAAACTGTCCCCGGAAAAAACCCAATGTGGGAAAACCGGTCTTTGGCTGCTGGAGGGCTCTATTATTAAGAATATTTCTGAATACACAATTTTGGGTTCCAGATCTGGAAAGCCCTACAGAGAAAACTCTAGATCTGCAGCACCTGGCTAATCTAAGACCAACAATACTGACTGATCCACACCCTCAAACGGGATTTACAGAACTCAGCCAGATCTAGGCCTACAAACCCCAGATCTACCTCTGAAAGACACTGCATCAGCCTATGAAGGCCTCCAAATGCTCAGCGTTGTCACTGAAAGGGACTATGTTACCCCAAACTAGTTGACGTAGTCACTACGCTGCCCCTAAGGGTCTCTGCGTAACCCCTAAAGGGTTTCTTGAAAATCACATTGTCCTTGTTGTTGTTGTTGTTGTTGTTGTCGTCTGCTGCTGCTGCTATCATCTGCTGCTGTTGTTGCCGTCTGTTGCTGCCTTCCACTGCAATGTCTTTCCTGATCTCTTCTCTGCTTCTTGTATATTCTAGACCCTGAGATCTGATCATCCCCTTGGTCTAAATTCCCCTCTCTGCAACTGAAACACTTGAGAATTCTTAGCAACCCCGCCCTAGAATCTCAGCTTAAGTTCAGTGCTCTACCTCTGTGTGTCTTACAAATGACCCCAAGCTTTTCCCTTATACTTTTCTCGTTGACAAATCAACGGCCAAGATTAAATCTTTAATCAATGGCTAAGATTAAAAGAAAGCTTAATCCGTGTGACTTAAGACAATTTCATCACATGTTTAATCAAATTTAATTTAATTATTTTATTTTCCTAAGTTTTAACTTAGAAAATACATTAAAATAATAATTAATTTAATATCTCCTAAACTAGATGAAATTTCCCAAATCCATTTCTGGGTCTTGTAGATCAAGTGAACTCTAGTCCTTCCTCAAAATTTGGGGCCTAGAGCACAACTGATGCTACCCCAAATACACAAAATCTCAACAATACCATTACATAATCTTCAAAGGAACATACTAACAACTCATAAAGCACGCATATAAAAGTTTTTTGATCATTACAAACACGTATTCACATAACTCAAAATTTCAATGCACGACAATAATATATATGATACCATTGTACCATTTTCAACGCACATATCACATACAAAGCCCAGTTTACAAACGCATTAGTCATGGATTTGAAAAACTCATTTACAACCTTCAAAATGGTATGCACAATAGCATAGAACATTCAACACGCGGCTCTCAATGAACAGCGCTCATGGTTTTCATTAAGATCAAGTCCCCTTAGCACGTAGGCAAAAGCCAAGCATGAGCTCTACCCCTTATCATTATGGCCATCAAGCTGGTTCCTAGGGCCCCTATGAGTGCCCCTTGCATCATTAAGGAATCCATGAATGCCCCAACCCCTGGTGGGCGATTAACTGTCCCACCTTAAGGGGGTAATCACTCCTACATCTTACACATCATGCTCTCATCCCCTTGAACCTAAGTAGTAAAATCAAGAAAAATCTATAAAAGGAAAATGGCAAATGAAGAAGGGTGGAAAAACAAAGGTCGAGGCAACTCATGTACTATGATTGCTCCCTCCTACATTCATATACCCAAGGTATGGGCTTCCCTCATCATAGCTTACCTTGTACCATGGCATGTGGCTTGGAGCCTACCCTATTGTCCCCGCTCACTATTTCACATGACCCTTGTCATTTGATGTATGTACCATGGACATGTTACTCCCTTAGAGGTTGAAACCACCTAATAGAGTCCCTCCATTAAACTCTATTGTCAAGGAAGGTAACACCAATACATATTCAAAGCCCATTTGGATGGGCGTACCACTATGAAATGTCCACTTTTTCTCCTTATTAACAAAGCTTATTTACTCAATTGCAGTAATGGATTATTGTAGTAGAAGGTGAGGAGGTGCATTGGATGTTATACAAGATTGCAGGTGGGTTTTCATCTTGGACTTGGCCTCCCTATACAGGATCCAAGCCCTCTAGAGGGTCATAATGGCACTTGTAGGGTGAGCGTTGAGAGTTATGGGCCTCCAACCATGCATAGCATTGATTTCCACACCATGGGATTCTTCAGCACCACCACATTGCTTGTTCGTGCCCTGGTTATACAGAGATGATGATGCACTTGGACCACACTGCCTAGCCTGCTACACATTGCACTCGATACTTAGCAATCGATCCAGGGCCCACAGAAGATTTTGTCTATCCCGAGGAGACATGGGAGGGCATGTGTCATCTTCTAGCCCTCATTTGATGAAGCATCAACTTGATCTTGAGCCACCTGGAGATCATGAGGCCATTGCTTGTGCCCCAAAGCTACTTGGGAGCACCGCATAATGTTTTGTTTCGAAATAAAGGGGCCACCCCCTTGATCATCAGTTATGGAGCCCTCTTCCTCATCATAGCATTTTGAGGACTCATTTAGGCCTTCCGACAGCCCTCCTACACCATTGTTTCATCATTTCAGCTAGCTTTGGATGGCTTATCATTCATTTTATGAGCTACTTGGTGGGCTTGTCACCAAAGACATGTTATTTTTGCACATTAAAATATTATTAGGGGCATTTTTAGGCTAATTCGAATTAGAGGAGGCTCATGTGAATAGAGCTAATCCTCATTCATTTGGATCATCATCACTTGAAATTGGATATCCCTTCTTGAGAATTTCGCACCTTTTCTTGTTTGTTTATTGGTGATCTCTTGATGCAATTTGATATTTTTGGAGCTGAAATTTTATTCTCTCTTGGAGCCAACTTGATCTTGGATTGGATATATCTCTTGTTGTCGTGTAAGTAATCTTGTTCAAGATTTTTACATGAAAAATGTCTAATGTGTGGAAATTTTGTAACTAGCTTTCTCTCATCCCTAATTATTGAATATCATTGTGAAGGATCGATAGATTGCATATTTGTACATGTTACTCATGCATAAAAAGTAAATGAAGGTTCCTAGTGGAATAAAACTTGTTTTCTTTCAATGAAAATCCATAAATCCTGGGCAAGTAAATGCTAGAAAATGCTTGCTACGGCATCATTTTCTAGCCTCCTTAAAGACAATTTCAGCCAAATTTTAAATCATGTAGACTCCATAGCCCAAGGACAAAGCACTAATCCAAGTAAATTAAGTGATCACTTCTTCCCTTCTCTTTTTCTCCTCTAAATTTTTTGACCTCCAAACCTAAACAACCTAGCTAGAGCTTCCTGCAAAATTCATTAGAGTGGCTATTTTTCAAATCCGCTTGGATAGGCTACTGTGTTGTTGTCTCCTTTAGTGATCCTCTAGGTTTCATGTGATTCCCATAGTTCATTCTTGAGAAATCTCAAGCCCTAGCTCTAACTTTGAAGCTCATCTTGAAACGTTTAGGTGTGTTGGCTTATTGAGGGTTTTGGCACATAGTACTCAGTGGAATAAATCATTCAATCCCTTTCTTTCATCACACCTTGACCCATAGAGTGCTTTGCAAAGACTTCTCCAAAGAGTATACCTAAATCCTAGGTCTCATGTGGTCCCATCCTAGGTCCTTCTCAAGATTAGCGAAAAATTATATAAAGAGACATAACCATCTTGCAAAGCTTATGAAAAGTCCCTATCTCTTTCGATCCTTGACCTTAGGTCTCCTTGTTATCACTAAATAGTAAAAATCATAAGCCCTAGTTCTAGGGAGCCTCATACGTCTTTCTTGGAAAGCCTTTTGCTTCTCTTGAAGCATTAAGCCTTTATTTGAGCCTCTCCATTGAATGGGCCTCAAAAATTACATCATACCTAGTCATTGAATTTATCATTAATAGTGATTTCCCTCACACCAGGACTCCTCCCACCAGTGAAAGTTCGTAAAGATAAGGGGACGATAACTGAGGTGACAGTCGGTCTTTGTCCCATTGTTGTCATTTGGTCAAGTAATTGTCCCTTAGGTACCCTTTCTAAGACCCCTACTAAATTGTGTGGCAACAAGTTCAACTACTTCATTTTTTCACCCACCAAGGATCACAAGGGTACCTTCTATCCCTACTTCTCTTTCTCATGGTAGTAAAAGGTCTCATTAAACTTATAATATAAAATGCAGGAAAACCAAGGACCATAAGTTGAATTCTAGTGACAGTCATGGCAAAAGTTTCACATCTTACTTCATAGATGATCTCCCAATTTTTGGTAATGGTAATGTTGCAAAAACAAAATCTCATGGTAATATCATCAATTCTCTTCTATAATGCAATTGGCATGCAACAAAACCTATGGAAGTCCTCCACATGATATAACTTAGCTAATCAATTTCAAAAGGGGATGATCTTGAAATTCCTCCCATACTTAGTTTTGACTTTGAGGAGACTCCAATCCATATAAGCTTCAAGTCGAACAACTACAATATTGGGGATCAAAATTTCCTTAAGCAAAATTCAAACAAAGATATTTCACTAGACTCATAGATAAATATTCAACACGTAGCATTGTTCTTACAGAAAGCATCCTTCACACAATTCCACTTTATTGGCTCTCACTTGCAAGTATCCAGAAATAAAGAATTAATTAGATTATAAAAAAAAAACACCTTCGTAAAATTAGGTAAATCCCAATCAAGAGGAAGGGGGAAGCCCAATCATTATTTAAGAGGCATTATCAAAACCCGACGAGTTAAACAATTGGGGCATTAAGCACCTAACATATTTCTTAACAACTTTAAACCGCCTAACCAAAAATGGCGTCAAGCACAAAATTTTGCATCATAAATACATCCCCTCTCTAACAATTGAGGAATGGATTTGAAATCCTATTAAGCTTGCCAAAGGCAAGTCAAATTTCAAGAAGCCCCTCACATGATCTTTCAAGTTTCAACATCCTTAAAATCTTTCTATGTTGAAAAATAAGGGATAGAAGGTCAACATCTACTGACCCAACACTGAAGGTGCAACCTGAAGTGATCTTCTTGTATGTTGAACCCCCTGCATTTGTGAAGCCTTGAAGTCTCACACCATCAACCTGCCTGTACAACAACCCATAATTTGTTGTGCCCTTGAGATACCTTAACACATGCTTGGCAGCAACCCAATGCACTCTGATTAGCTCATGAACTGATTCAATTGGTTAACGGTGAAGAAAATATTGAGACGTGTGTTCATAAGAAACATCAACGACCCTATAAGTTTCCTGTAAAGTGTGGCATCAACTCACTCTACTTTGGTGGCGTCCACCTTCCTCCAGTTTGTGACTAGAGGCGTGGTCATGGACCTGCAATCTTGGATGTAGAACCTCTTGAAAACCTCCTATGTGTACCTGCCTTGTCCCAAGAAAATATCCACATCACCCAACCATACCTCCAACCCAAGGAAATAGTGCATCAGGCCTACATGTCGCTTAACTTGCAGCCATGTATTCTACTTCTACTGAGATGAGCACCACAAATCTTTGTTTTCTGTTGTACCAGGAAACAGTTGCGAACCCAACACTGAAAACTCCACTTGATGTACAATTTTGATCTGATGGACTCCCGAGTCCCCACCCAATCTACATTTGTGAAGCCACACAGCATCACTCCCTTTGTCCATCTATACCATAGTCCAAACAGGGTAGTGTCTCTGAGGTACCGTAAAACATGCTTAGTTGCCTTCCAATATAATTTGGTTAGCCTAACCATAGCTTGGCTCAACTGGTTCTCTGCATAGCACATATCTGGTTGTGTGTTCACAAGATACATCAGTGAACCCACTAACTGTCAATAAATGGTAGCATCCACTTCTTCACCTGAAGTGGCAGACTCCTTCCTCCAGTTGGTCGCTAGAGGTGTCTCCATGGGTTTACAACTCTCCATGCAGAATCTTTGTAGTATCTCATTTGCATACTTGCCTTGAGACACAAATAGTTCCCCATCGCCTTGCCATACTTCCAACCTCAGGAAGTAGTGCATGAGACCCATGTCCTTCATTTCAAATTCCCTTGCAAGGTCCTCCTTGCAAAATCCGAACAACTCGTCACCAGTTAAAATCAAATCATCAACATATAATATAATAACAAGCAAATTTACCTTTTACAAAGATGTGATAGAGGTTTGCATCCAGTTCACTTTTGGTGAAGCCCAAACCAGTGAGATAGTTGTCGATCTTGGTTTACCAAGCACGGGGTGCTTGTTTGAGACCGTACAATGCTCGCTTGAGTTTGCACCCATGAGACTCTCGATCAAATGTCTCAAAACCTTCTGGTTGCTCGATGCACACCTCCTCAATAAACCCATTGAGAAATGTTGTTTTTACATCCATCTGGTGGATCTTCCACCCCATCTGTGCAACCAGAGCAAGAATTGATCTAATGGATGAGTAACTTGCTACAAGAGCAAAGGTCTCCTCATAGTCAATTCCCTCAACTTGAGAGTATCCCTTGCCCACAAAGTTGGCCTTATACTTCTTTATGCTTTTGTCTGTTGCATGCTTAACCTTGAAGATCCATCTCGAACCCACTAGTGATTTATCTATTGGTCTTGGGACCACTTCCCAAACATTGTTCTTTACAATGGATTTGTACTCTTCCACCGTGACATCAACCCATATAAGTTACTCTATTGCTTCCTCGAAAGAGGATGGCTCAGTCTCTACAAGCTTTGTCATTAGAGCCATGTAGCCAGTGTCCCGATCAGGTGACCTTCTCTGCCTACATAAATTTGAAGGAGCTCCCACTTTGTCCCTCGCATCATGTACAAGTCTATCAACTTCCTTGTCCTTTTTCTGTCCTCTTTGGATGGTTCTGCTTGAGTGGATGTCTCCACTCTTTGCTCCTCTTATGGTTGCTCCACAACTTCCTGAGGCTCCTCCTTTGGGGCTAAAAGCTCCTCTTCTAATGGAATCTGCAGCTCCCTCTCAAGAGAGCACCGCATCGCTTTCACCTCATCAAATTTTACATCCCTTCGCACAACTTTCAGTCTGAGGGATGGTAAGTACACACGGTAGTTGTGAGTAGTTTCTGTGTAACCCACAAATACCATCAATTTTGTTGTCAGCTCAAACTTCTTCCTTGATTCTTTAGAGAGAAGGCAATAGACAGAGGCTCCAAAAATCTTGAAGTGCGACACATAAGGCTTTCTTGGGGAGAAGGCCTCCTCTAGTTTATCATGCCCAGAATTTGATGAGGACTCTGGTTTTGCAAATAGACTATTGTGTTGCATGCCTCTGCCCATGAGTGTAGTGGTAGGCCTTGGTCATGCAACATAGCCCTCACAACTCCCATAATGTTACAATTCTCTTTCAACTACCCCATTTTGTTGTGGGTTGTGGGGTGTTGTCAGCTCTCATCGAATGCCTTCTTTCACACATAAATTTTTGAATTCATTTGACATGTACTCACCTGCATTATCACCCTTGAGAGCCTTCACCTTCTTGCCAGTTTCTTTCTCAAATAGTGCCTTGAATTCTACAAACTTGGAGAATGTTTCATCTTTCTTTCGCGTGAACAATATCCAACACATACATGAGAATTTATCAATAAAAATGACAAAATATTTGTGTCTGGCAGTGGAGGTTGTCAAGAAAGGTCCACAGACATCAGAGTCGATCCTTTCCAAGACTGCATGTGCTTTGTTGTCCCTATCATGGAATGTGGATTTTGTGTACTTACCCAAGGTACATCCTTTGCAAATATCTTATTGCTCAAGTGCTCCTTTAGGGAGGCCAGTGGTTATTTGTTACATAATCTTCAAGGTGCCATGATACAAATGGCCAAGTCTTTTGTGCCAAAGTTCACCAACATCACGGTTATGCACTTTCTCCACCTAAGTGCTTAATACAACACACTCTTCCACATCTAGCTTATACAAGTTATTCACTTGAACCCTGATTTGCTTCACCTGTCTCGTGGCTATGCGTCTCAAGAATCCCTTTCCTTTGTTGAAGATCGCATCATAACCATGGTCTTCCAAAACTGCAATAGAGATGAGAATTTTCTTTAGGCCCGGAATGAACATGACATCCTTGAGCATGAGAGGGGATCTCGACTCCCTCTGAAAAGTGATTGTACCAATCTCGATCACATTGTACCTTTCGTTGTCCCCCACCTTGATGTGCATCTCCAAATTTTTCTCCTCCATGTCACTAAAAAACTCTTTACACCCTGTCATGAGGAACGATGCACCTAAGTCCAAGTACCACGTCGTCCCCATCACTTGTGAAATCAAGCTCGAACTGTGAAGCCAAGGCTTCACCTCCTACTCCTCCTGAGGTCTTCTTGCTTGCCTTTTTGTGTGGACTCTTCATGGCATAGTGCCTGAATTCATGACAATTGAAGCATTTAATTTTGGACAAATCGTTCTTCTTGCCCCCTTGGGTGGATTCTAGTTTGGTTTGAGATTTCTTCCATTTTCCCTTCTTTCCCTTTCCAACCAATGCAAATTTTTCTTCATCCTCACCCTTGGATGAAGTCCTATCTCTGGTATTTTGCATTATTACCTCATGTACCAAATCAGACCATAAGCATTCCCAATTCAATAGTTTCTCCTTCTCATTCATTAAATCTTGGTAGTTATGTTAGCTCTTGGGAAGGCCTAGATGGGCTAGGCCTACCAAGTCATCTTCTACAAAATTAACACCAACCTCGCCAAGTTCATCACAAACTTGTGTGAACCTGCTCAAATACTCAGGAATAGTTTTATTCTTCTGCATCTTGATATTTCGAAGTTTATCATTGAGCGCCAGCTTCCTGTGGTCGCAACTATTCTCGAAAAATTCTGGCGATGCTTCCCACATTGCGAACAAAAATTCTTTCACGTGGAGATTTGAGACAATGTAATCTCATACTCCCTCCAAGATTATTCTCCTCGCCTTGGCTACACCTTTCTTCCACTGAGCAAGGTTTTGGGCATCATATGCTTGTGGTTTTGCAACATTTGTCTTAATGTATTGTAGCAATCCATTGTCATCCAATACTACCTCCATGCGATGAATTTAGAGTTTCCTTCCAAGGAATACTCTAGCCTCAACCCGTTGAACGTCATCTTCTTAGCTCTGAAGAGATCCTGCTACATTGAATTGCAAATTCGATTCTCCTGAGAAACAACTTCAAAATTCCTAATCTAATGTGAATACTACTCTGATACCATGTAGAAATTATGATGTAGATTTGCAACTGCACATGAAATTTTAATCAAAATCGCAAGACACAAACCTACTCTACTGCTTTGCGGAATTCAATTCACAATTTAAAACATCAATCACAAACATAAAATGAGAAATAACACACATGCACACAGTATTTTTTCCAAGGAAAGCAATCCGTTATAAACCCCTTTGCCTGTTTGCATTAATATGATGAATAGAGATGTATTATAATTGCTAGTTCAATCTGAACTCAACCTGCAAGTAAATAACCTATCTCTCTGCTCATTGAGAAGCTTTGACCCTAACTTAGTCAATTTCTACCTCTTCTTGAGCCCCTATTATGTAGGAAATTCCTCAAATTGATTGCGCAATTCCCAAGGTTAATCATCTCACTACATGCCATGGAGGGAGAATGGTGGATGGGGGATTGGATAAGCATATGAGATTAATACTCCTTCAGAATATAGAATCCAAGATAGGAAGTATTCTTGTTGACCGACACTCTTTGAGGATTGGACAAGTATCCAAGACTAGAGTGGTCAAAGAAGACAAATATTCTTTGAGGATTAGGATCCAAGATAAGAATAGTCCTAAATGGACATACTTATTGAACATCCAGATGGGGTATGTAACTTAGGGTAATGTGGCATCTCATGTAAAGCCTCCCAGCATTATGCTCTGAGATAAGAAGAGCTTGTCAAGTCAAGGGCTTACTATGTTGATAATGTTCGTCATAATGTTGATGCTTAAAGATGACTCTTCTTATGAGAACTCTTCAGTTTGAGAATATCCTTGTACTAAGTGTACTATTATGAATACCTCCCTAATTAAGAGGGAGTGCTGGAAAATGTAACTAGTTTCAATCTTCATAATTGTCATTGTACTCATGTCATTATGTATATCTTATGTAACAAGCAAAAGAAGAAAGAAAACCTATTATTTTCAAGCATGGGTTTCATGCTTTCTTTGATTGGTCATCTAGGTTAAGCATGTTCTTCATGCTTCTAGGGTTTGTTATGTCATAAGAATTATTAGGTTAAGCATGTTCTTCATGCATCTAGGGTTTGTTATGTCATAAGAACTATTAGGTTAAGTATGTCCTTCATGCTCCTAGGGTTTTTTATGTCATAAGAATTATTGTCATGAGTCAAGAGAGCCAATATCATTTGTATAAGACACGAGTGGGCAAGTTGTATCATGTAAAAGAATTTATTTTGAGTCTAGAAAAGTCAAAATAAGCCTCCTAGTGCAAGTGAGCCCTCCAAGTGACAAGTCAGCCTAGAAGAGGTTATTCAACCTCCACAGATGTGTATATTTAGAAGCAGCTTCAACCTCTTTTGTCACCAATTCGATTTTGCACAAGTGAAGTCGATCTAAAGTAAGAAGAGGAAAAGGCTAAAAGACAAGGAAGAAGACCAAGCAAAGGAAGGAGACCTAATATCTATCTTTTTCTGTCCACATGTGCGAAGGTTAGCATTTTTGCAGGCCAAGAATTACAAGTTTGTATTGGAAGAGGCCAAGAATTGCAAATCCAAGTTACAAAAAAGCCAAAACTTTGCTTTGACCTAGTTGGACTCTTGATGACTTTGGAGACATTAACTTCATTAAAGGAAGGATTTCTTAGAAGGTTCATACGTGCCAAAATGAAGAGTTTCTATTGTTCTAAGGGACTGAAGTTGCAGATTCAAAGTTGGGGGCCAAAGCTAAGTTTGGAAGCAGGTTGAAGGAGGATTGACTCTTGTTGACTTGGTTGATCTTTGATCTACTTGGAAGAGATTCTTAGAGGGTTGACTTGATGCTTGGAGGAGAATTTGGCTTAGGGTTTTGGGTCTTGATTAGAAAGCTTCAAAGGAATTAGAAAGATCCAAAACAATGTCCTTTGTGCAAAAAAGCAATATAACCAATTACCCATCTTCTTATTCACTATCATTTTACTAAAAAAGTTTGAAGTGTCATAGGTAGGCTATCAATGATCAAAAGTGAGTGGGAAGGCACAATTCTAGAATATGCATTGGAACATTCATCTCATGGGAATGTGAACGATGATTTAGCACTTCCCCTACCAAGCCTTTGGCCAACATGGTTAAATCATAATGCAATTACTTTCCAAAGCAAAAGAATCACCCCTTTGGGAGTGCATCATTGCTAGAAAGTCAATCTTGGGACTAATCTAGTGCCAGATGAGGTGAATCAACCTCTGATACTTATCTACCTAACAAAGAAAAGTCATGTTCCAAAGAAAATTTGTTGGGGTTGCATGGGACAACCTTGGGTTGAGTGGAGCAAGGAATTAGCTCCAATTTTGGGACAACACGAAGATATGCTTCAAGCTCAACATAAGCAAAGAGTCAAACAACCAAGCAACATTTTTTACTACCAACACCCTTCTTTCAATAGCTCTAGAATATGAAGTCACAATAATTGAGATCTATGTCGACTCCAAAATAGTTATTGGCTCCCTAACATGCACAATGCAAGGAAATAACATCCAACAACAAGGGTGCATGAAAAAGGTAACAAATCCCTCTACTAGATTTGATCATATCTCCTTTTCTCATAACTTTAGGGAGCTCAACTCTAAGTCCAATACCTTTCCAAGGCAACAATTGCCCTAAAAAGCAAAGCCAATTGGTAATTTACACCTCAAATGTTAAGCAACATGATACCTCCACAAGGCACATCTGTTGGAAGATGCTACTCACCTAAGAACCCGTAATATATTGGATATTTTACCACACAAATCTTAGACTATTTTTAAGACAATACCCCTTGCCACCAATTCTAAGTAGACTAAGTAGCCAAATGATGGGTAGACCAAGTAACTACTTTCAAGTTGTCATATAGCAAGACCTATAGGATTTTCAGGGTTCCAAGCCAATCCTATTGTACTCCTTTATCTATTCAATAAAATGAGTAGATTCACTTCAAGGAAAAAAATATAATATGTGTGTGTGCGTGTATCACACAAATACAAGGTATAACCAACATAGATCCATCTTAACCGCAGATCTAAAATGAGCCAAGAGGGACAAATTTCTTCAAACGCAAGCTTATTTTAGAGTGCAAAAAACAATGTGTAAATTTTAATTATTTAAATTGTGTTTTTAAATGTTATAGAGATTACATAACATGTGCATTGAATCATTTTATCAGCGCACATTAAACTAGTTTTTTTGTTATTAATATATTTTTAAGTATACATCAATATTAATTTATTTTGAAATATTTTATTCATAACCCACATTGGATATTTTATTATATATAACATTAAAATATTTTCTATATAGCATCTTTTTTTCTTTTTTATTATAGCCAACATTGTCTTTCTATTTAGAAAATATTTTACTTTTATTTTAAGTCAGACGGACATACTTACACATCGCCTTCACACTGAGCTATAGATTGAGCCTATCAGCTCAATAAACAATCTGCTTTTTATAACCCAAGTTGCAAAGCAATTGCTTCCATGTGGGGTTTAGCAGGGGCAAATGCTTCATGAAGGACAAAAAGAACCATTATAAGGCAATCGCTATCGATATAGAAGGTAGCTTGTACAAGAGTCAGCTACAACTAAGATTAGTATGCCTTAATGGTAAAAGACGACACCATCAGAATTCGACCTTGGCATGAGTGGTTTGGCCACCGTAACTACCAAACACTAAAGACCAATACTGTTGACAAAGTCAATATGGTTCATAGGTTGTTTTTCTTCTGTTAGGAACAGGTGCATTTATATGTGAAGCTTGTGTGTTGGGAAAGTGGACTAGAGAAAAAGTCCTAAAGAAGGTGCATAAAGAATAAGTAGTCAAAATTAGTTCATGTTACCGAAAAGAGAACGACATCATTTGCAAAATAACAGCTGCAATCAAGAATTCATGAAAAAGGGGTGTATCTTTGACAACCCACAGATGCAGAGAAAAACTAAGCAACCGGCTCTATTCGTGGGCTCAACCTAAATGCTCCTGTTAAACATAAAATGCCTCGGTACCGTATTAAAGAGCTTTTTGGAAAGCAATAAAGCTTAATGAACTTTTAATACTGGTTAGCAAGCATCCTCGATAGTAGTTCAAAGTGTGAAAATATGCTGAAATCTAAAATTATAGCTCAACGAAAGCTTGTTTGGCCAGTAGCTCAAAGACGCTCTCCATCAACCAATATTGAAGTCTGAGCATGTGAGATAGCAGGACAGAGGTTGGCCAGACCAAAAAATAAAAATCCATGAAATTCCCCGAATATGCAAATGGAATCCATGGTAGCTGGAAACCCTAAAGAAACCCTACTATTGGGGAAAACGAACCCCATAGAGGCAGGAACTTAAGTACATCACATTAAGGCAAACGCGAAACATTCAAGTGAAAATTAGAGAAACAGAAAAGAGGGGCCTTGGAGTACCGACATACCATGGCACATATTTGTTAGTGAATCCATCCTCGACTCTGACTTTGATCAATCTATCAGGAACTCTGCGGTTTAATTCGCGTAGAATATCTGCCACCGGTCTGCTTATGGTCGAAGGAGGAATTTCAGGCGCTTCCGAATCAGTTTCCCCTGGGGCGTCGCTATGCTGCAGGCGCCTTGTGGCCCATGCAGGGGTAGTAGCAACAACTCTGCGAATTGACTCAAAACGCGGCTGGGAAGCGCAAGAGCTTCGGAGGAGAGCTCGCATCAACGAAGCCATCGGTTTTTTGTCTGCTTGTCCGAGAATCTCAAAGGGTTAAGCCTCGTTACCAAGTTACATTTTCCCACTTAAATCCAAAGCGTTTTGAACAGTAAATCGAGTTCGGATATTTTATTAAGCCCGCCAAGAAATGGCGCCTTGGTACTTAGGCAGCTAGCCTGGGTTTATAGTGGCCGTCAGTAGTAGGATTTGATCCTGATACTAGGCCTTGTTCACGAAAACTCTCACCAATTACTGATTAGGATTAATATTTTTTCCTGTCGAGAGAAATGGCGTTTTGGTAGAGGAGGTTAATAATGAATAATAAAAACTTGGAATCTTTTCCTAATTAACAATTAAATTTGAAAGGTTTTTTCTCTATTTCCTGATTAAATTTGAAAGGTTTCTTTTTATTTTAAATTGGTATATTTCTATTTTATATAATTAAAAATAATAAGATAATTATATTTTAATTGATAATAGCAGATTAAATATATATCTTAAAATAATGATTATTTTTAATGAAAAATTATCATTCTAATTTTTATGATATTAAAATTTATTGGATTACAAAATAATTTGTAATTTTTATAAAAATATAAATGTAGTATTTTTATAGATTATAAATAAAAAGAAGAATTATAAATATTAAATTATGGTTTTTTTTTTAAGATGAGAGTGTTTTAAATGACAATGTGAAGTTTTAGACATAATTAATTTTTTTTATGGACATTCATATAAGAGAGGATTTGTTCTATATATATCTATATGTTAAATTATTTTGGACCTTGAGACCTTTGTTGAAAGAGATTATTTCTATCAACACAATTTAAAGCCACAAAAATAGGTTGCATGCTTTATAGGCTCTAGAAACACACGAATATAGCATGTTGTGGCTATTGCTTATTATGTAGGTTGAGATGTCTAAAATTTGAAGATTCCTAAGGTAAATACAAACACAAAACTAAAGGAAAATTCTCATTGAGACCACCAAGTACATGGTTGTTATTAAATGCTTTGATTGCTCACTCTATTTCTCAAACCATACAAAAATAAGAGTCAAAGTAGATGTTAAAGCATAGTCCCTATTACATGGATCCAATAATAACATGAATTATGTTACCTTCTCCATATCTTACTTGAGAATCCCACCCAAGCACTAAAAATGTTGTTCTAAGTATTATGGTTACAAATTATATGTTTCATTGTTCTTAAGCTTGTGACAAGGTAGAGGGAAAGAGATACAAGAAGCATTTTAAAACCTTTGACAATTAAACTATTGCTATGTTGATATCAATGTTTCTAGAAACAATAAGGGTGTGATAGATAAAGATATATAAAAAGGGGGAAAGAAAAATGATCAAAGGAGTAGGGTTATTCTACAGAAAATTGAATAAGTAGAATCACAATTATCATTGTTGCAGTTCCAATTTTAGGTTTTGTGATGTCAATAAAGTCTATTTTGTGTAGAACCATGCCTAAACTTAATCAAAAACATATTATTTATCATTAATATTAATAGAGGTTTTTAATCCCAACCAAAATCATTGATATAATTTTGTGTAAAACAGAGAAAAATTGTGCATTATCTTTACAATAAGATTGAAAAATAATAAAAAGGCTTTTTTGCTACACGCTGCTCTACTGCCCTAGCGCTGAGCCTGCTTGGGCCGCCGCTGCCATGGAGGAACCGGCCTCGTCCAGGGCCCCAACGCCTCCTCCCCCTCCGCTGTCTCCTGAGGCAGAAGCCTTCTGCTCTCTCATCGCTTCTCTTCCCCAGAAGAAGAAGTCTGCTAGCTCGAAATTTGTCAAGCGCCTTGAAGAAATGTCGGAGGTTGCTCTTCCGACAAACGGTCCTATTCAGGTTGCCCTATCCATGTCGGAATGAGCGCTGGTTGGCTAGTTTACAGGACTGTGGCCTTCCCCCAAAGCCACGGAAGCCTGGGTGATTAAGAACTATAATCCCTTGATCAGTCAGAATGTTGCTTCCTACTTCCTTGGCAGAGGATATTTTTTGTTTGAGTTCTCCTCCAAAGAGGACAAGGAATTGATCTTTAGAAATGGGCCTTATTTTATGGGGCCGCAAGGACTATATTTGAACAAGTGGACACAAGATTTCGACCCAGCAGAGGACGTTCCCTCAGCTGTGCCTGTTTGGGTCAGATTGCCCAATCTCCCTATCCATTGCTAGAACTGGACTTCTCTCAAACACATAGGGGGACTCACTAGGCAAGTTCATAGACAAAACACACAATAAGGATCAATATGACTGCGCTCGCATCTGTGTGGAGGTTGATCTGGAAGTTGGGCTGCTAGAGGCCATAAAAATTAAAGTTGGAAGCTGATCTCATATCCAAAAGCTGGACTATGAATAACTTCCATTCAAATGTCGAGGGTGCCATGAATATGGGCACTTTGCCAGAAACTGTCTGAAGAAGAGCGAGGAGGAAAAGGACAAAGAAGAAGGTTGGAAGCAGGCCAAGAAATCCAAAGCAAACCCCAAGAATACTAAGCTAGTAAATAATGAAAAGAACAAAGGGCAGCAATCTAAAGGGGTTAATCAGCAAACCCCACCCACGGATGACTCAGGGAACATGTTTGGGCCCCTTGGAATTGAAACACAAGAAATACATGAGGATGACCCGTCTCAGAAATGATAATGGGACTGCAAAGACAAAGGGTGCATGCCAAGGGGGGCAGAGAATCAGAAAAAACCTCAAGACAAGGGCATCGAGAGTGAGGAGGAAAGTCAAGGTACAGAAGAATCTAAAGAGGAAGGAGAGATAGAAGGCTCTCAGTCCTCAGTTCGGAGGTCGACAAGGGGAAGAATGTCCACCAAGGAAAAAAGAGAGAAAGAAACATACAAAGACAAAGTCCAAGGAAGCCAGCCTACTCTGGAAAAACTATTGAGAAAAAATACAAAGGCGGCAAGAAATCAGGGACAGGGCTCCAAGGGTGGGCCACACTCTCACAAAAATAAATAATGAAGGTGATCTCCTGGAATTGTAGAGGGTTGGGGAGCAAGAAGAAGGAAGAAGCCACGAAGAATCTAACCATGGGATAAATCCCAGACATATTGCTTCTCCAGGAGAAAAAATTGGAGGAAAATGAATTCCTACAAAGGAGTAAGAAATTTTGGAATAAGGGAGGGGTTTTGGTTGTCTCAGCCAGAGGTGCCTCGGGAGGCCTGGGTACTCTCTGGAACTCTTCCAAGGTCAGGTTGATAGAGAAAAAGGAACATGCTCACTAGCTCTTAACAAAACTCTAACACCAAGACTCAATGGAGACTTTTAGTCTCTTCAATGTGTACGTTCCAGTGAATGCCAAGGAAAAAGAAACATGTTGGGAGTCCTTGAGAAATATGGCTGAAGAAGAGGAACTGGAAAACATCCTTATTGCTGGAGACCTCAACATCACCCTAATTCTTGGAGAAAAGCGTGGCGGTTGCATTGTGAGGGAACCGGCCCGGTAATGGGTGGAGGACATTATCCGTGAATGGGACTTGATCGATCTCAAGCCGAGTCATGGTAAGTTCGCTTGGTCAAATAAACGAGCTGGCCCTGGGCATATTGCCGCTAGGCTAGATAGGTTTTTGATTCAAAGTTCCTACTTGCTATTGGGTCTAGATGCCAATATGAGTATTATGTCTAACAGTACTTCAGATCACAAACCGATAATGTTGTCCTTATCTTCTCAGACAAATTTGGGCCCTATACCCTTTCGTTTTTGTCCTCTTTGGATAAATCAAAAGGGCTTCTTGGAGAGGGTTTCAGAAATTTGGAAGAAACATGTCTCAGGTTCCCTTTTTTTGTTTGGGAGGAGAAGTTGAGAAGGGTAAAATCTGAGTTAAAGAGCTGGGTCAAAAACATCCCCAGCCAACCTGAAGAAAGGAAGAAAGCCCAAGCGGCCCTTGACGCCCATCAAGCTTGCATGGAAGAAGTGGAAGTTGAAAGGGAGTCTCTAATTGTTGAGGAAGAACTACAGCAAAGATTTCATATTGCTTGCAGACAGGAAGAGGAATATTGGAGGCAAAAATCCATAAGTCTTTGGCTGAAATCTGGAGACAGAAATACAGCTTACTTTCACAAGCAGGCCCAAGCTAGGAGAGGGTTCAACACTGTCTCTGAAATTAAAGATGGAAATCAATCTTATGGAGACTTCCCAAGCATCAAGAAGGCTGCATTTAATCATTTCGAAAGCCTATTCAGTGAGGGCGAGGAGCAGGGGAATAGCAATCAAATGCTAGATGAGATCCCACTCAAAATTTTAGCTAGAATGAATCAGAATCCAGAAGCCAAAGTTACCAGGAAGGAGATAAAAGAGGCCTTGTTTGCCATGAACCTGGATAAAGCTCCTGGCCCAGACGGATTCACGGCAAATTTTTGTCAAGTATGCTGGCAGATTGTTAAAAAATATTTGCACAGAATGGTTCTGAAATCCCAAGATTGCAAGAAGATTAGAGGTAGCACAGACTCAGCCTTCTTAGCTCTCATTCCCAAAGAAAAGGGGGCTAACTCTTTCAATGGGTTTCGACCTATCTCGTTATGTAATATTGGGTATAAAATCATCACAAAGGTGATTGCTAATAGATTAAAGACGATCCTTCCTGGCCTCATTCCGAAGAATCAAGGGGGATTTGTTCATGGAAGGCAAATAGTGGACAATATAATTCTGGTACAGGAGGCAGTTCACTCAAGATTGAAGAGAAAAGAAAAAGGTATGATTGTTAAGCTCGACTTTGAAAATGCGTTTGATAGTGTTGGGCACTCCTTTCTCTTTCAAGTTCTGGAAAAATTTGGCTTTGGTCTCGGGTTCATTAGGTGGATCAAAGCTTGTATCTATGAGCCTTGGATTGCTCCGCTGATAAATGGTTGAGCTGCGTACTTTTTTAAAGCTTCGAGAGGGCTGAGGCAAGGTTGCCCTCTCTCTCCTTTGTTGTTTGTCCTTCAAGCTTCGGCCTTGAGCTTCATTTTGGAAAAACGAAGGATAGACCATGACATAATGGGAATTCAAATCGCAAGGGGGACCAAAGCAATAAATCATGCCCTCTTTGCTGATGACTTGCTTCTTATGGGGGCAGCCTCTGTTCATTCCGCCAAACAACTTAAATTGGTTATGGATGATTTATGTGATGCCTCTGGCTGCAACTTGAATACAGGGAAATGTCACATTTATGGGTGGAATGTGACCCAAAGTGAGATGAATGCAATTTCCAGGTGCTAGGGATTTGCAGGGACCATTAGTTGGAATTCTTTCAAGTATATTGGTATACCTATTTTTCAAAAAAAAACCTCTGGGCAAGGATTGGATTCCCCTTATTGACAAGTTCAAAGCCAAAATGGAAGCTTGGGGCTTCTCCTGGCTTAACCTGGTAGGGAAAACTGTGCTTATAAAATCTGTGTTGACCAACCTTCCTATTTTCCAAGCCTCGATTATGCTTGCCCCTATTGGAGTCCTAAAAAAAATGGAGAGTTGCATCAGAAATTTCCTTTGGAAAGGTGGCAAGCAAAACAGAAGCATAATCTCGCTTGTCAATTGGGACAAAGCCATCAAACCTTTCTTGGAAGGAGGCCTGAACTTCAAATACTTAAGAAAGCAGAACTTAGCTTCGGGGGCTAAAATTCTCTGGAGACAAGTTGCCTCTAAGGCTAGATGGGCTCAACAGGTCCTCTGGAAGAAATACTTTACAGGCAAGAGGAAGAGAAGCCTGGACAGGCCTTCTATGGTCAAGAATGGGTCTCAAATTTACAAGCTTTGCATGCAAGCTCGCCCTCTCATTCTGGATAATTTATATTGGATCCCCGGGAATGGGAAGTCCATAAACATCTGGGAAGATAGAATAATGAATACCACGCCCCTGGAGGATGTCAATGAGTTAAAGGAGATGCGAATTTGGATGACCTGCGCAGGCCTGAGCACTCTGTGGAGTATTTCCCAATGGAAGGAGAAGGATTGGATGGGATGGCAAAAGCCGAATCTGCCCAAAGAGCTCGAGGGTGCTTGTCATTTGTTATGTCATAATCTTAAAGGGAAGGCTCCGATTAGCATAGCGAAGCATGACTAGCGTGAATGGGGAGCGAAGTCCGGAGCTACACAGTGACAAGCGGTTATAAACAACTCTGTGCAATTCCTCACGTCCCTCCCTGTCCGTCGATCTAGAGAGGGCTCAGGAATGTAAAATCGCTGCCCAAAATTGATATGTTTAATTGGCTACTCTGCCATAACCGTATCCTCACTGCTGACAACCTTAGAAAAAAAATGCTTTCATGGACCCTCTCGCTGCCCTCTTTGCTTATCAGAAGAGGAGAACGCTCAGCACATCATGCTGGGCTGCGACTTTGCTAAGGAGGTCTGGAACGAAGTGTTGATTCTTTGGATCAAGGAAATGTTGATCCCGCTCTCCATTTTCGACTTGTTTTCTGGCTGGTTCAAGTGTTTCCTTGGCCATTTTCTAAACAACGCTTGGTTCAAGGCCAGCTAGCTTGTTCTACCAAAAGTAATTTGCTGGAATATTTGGCTGGAGAGGAATTCTATAAATTTTCAGGGGAAAGCAAACAACGCTCAGGTTGTTTTAGCCAAGATCAAAGGCATTCTTAAAGATTACCTGTATGAACATGTGGGAGTTGTTTCAGACGAGAATATCTCCCCTCAAGAACTGGAGTGGGGTGGAGTGCTTGGCTTACATTACTCCAGGCCAGGTATAAATGTAGAAGAGACAAAAGAATGGAAGATTAGAATTTCTGAAGCAAACTTTGATACTTGGAGCAAGAACTTGGCCAGCTACTCAATGTTCTTTGACGGAGCAGTGAAAGGAAATCTAAGATGCGCAGGAGCAGGAGGAGTAATTAGGAATATAGAGGACCAAATCGAGCATATATTTGCTTGGGGACTGGGCCAGGACACCAACTCTCAAGCTGAAGGGTTGGCTCTTCTTCAAGGCCTCAAGATCCTGCATCAGCTCAACATCAAAGAGGCAAAAATCATTGGAGACTCCCAAAATATCATCAAAATGCTGGTGGAGAATACAATTCCAAAGGATATAAGACTTCTAAGGTTGATGACGAGGATTAAACAGATCACCAATTCCTTCCACAAGGTGAGCTTATTTCACGTAATGCGGAACAACAACAAAGATGCAGATATGGAAGCAAATAGAGCTGCCCGGCTCCCAACAGGCACCCTTGTTTGGAATGAGAAAGAAAGTTGGGATCTAATTCCATAGAAGTTAATTATGATTTATTGTCTTTTGCTTCATCAGTTTGTTTGTATTTTTAAATTAGGGGAAATTTCGTTGACGAACTGGTTTAAAAAATCCAGGAAGATTGTATTTGTCTAGACTAAAGATGGGTGGAATCTGGTAATGGGGGAAGCCCGTGAGCTCTCCAAGGAAATTGAATCTTTGTAACTGGGCATTCTGCTAGAAATTTTAATACAAACCATAACCATTTCTTGAAAAAAAAGGAAGATCAATGAATTGTTGAGAGATTTCCATTCAAGTATTAATTATGTGTTTTTTTCTCTATCTATTGCACTAATAGGAATGTTGTGAACAATATAATTAGTGGTTGAGATACCAACAAATGTTTTCAAATGACACTAAAATATTCGACATGAATGTTACAACCATGTTAGATTTATCAAAATTTTAGATGCCTTTAGAGAGATGAAGTATGTGAACATGAAGAAGGAGAGATAACCTTATTTCCTTGGGCTTTGTCAATGTTTTTCATTGAAATTCTCATTGAATCAAAATTTTGTAGTCAATTTTATGAATGAGTTTTCAATGTCGTTCCAATTTACACCCATACCCATGATTTATTTATTTTTTTGGTTTGTGCAAAACCAAGAGATGAGTCAAAGATAAAAAAAGGAAATCGCATTATGGGAATTTGGACACATTAGGTATGGACATTAGATGTTATGCTAATTATCATATAAACAAAGATAAACAAATGCACTAAGCATATATTCAAGCAGGGATTCAAAAAGATAAGGTGTCCAAGCTTCTCTTGGAAGCTCCTATAAAGCGACACTCAAGATGTTCGATATGGAAATACAATTATAAGGTCATATAGGTATAGATATTAAGGGTGCACATATTAATAAATAGATGAGAGCTAGCAAGAGTAGGGATTATTTTAGTCTATAGATTTGAAAGGCAAGTGATGGATGTGTTGTGGTCTCGAAATTCGCTGCAACAACATGGGGGATGACCACCCAGTCCAGACCTTAAAGCAGTTCCTTTTCCATTTGGAATGGTGGATCCGACTGGTTTAACTAGGTCCAGTTAACTTCTCTCAATCTCCATTGACTTAAAATATGACTTTTTTCTACCATTGGGAAAGAGACATCATATCATTTCTCTTGTTGATCGGGCAAGAAAGTGATCCTTAGGCTAATTTGGGCTTAGCCAAGCCACATTTAAAGTTTTACCTCTTTGGGAAGAGGACTTTTCAGGGATGTAGAATTTAATCTATATGCAAAATTATTCTAAGATGCAAGCAAAAGAAACTATCTTAATCCTATCTCAATTAGGCTGATATAGATCTATCCCAACCGAGAGCAAGATATTTTAAATAATTATGATTTAAATATGTCTGGCTTATAATGAATATCAAGTTAACGAAGTAGTTCAATTAACTGACATTATGAATACCAAACACATCCTATCTAGAGTCCTCTTAACTGAAATAATCTATCAACAACACTCAAGAAGAAGTTCTCAAAATGATATTGATCATTTACTCAATAACTTGAATAATTAAACAATAATATGCGGAAAAAGTTCACAACATATCACTATTCAATAAATCAGTTTTATAAGACATATTTCTAAGTAAATAGTTACTCAAAAATCAGAATTCAACCCATAAGAGTAGAGATAAATAATAACATAAAATTGAGGCAAATTATTCATATCAACAAAAGTGCACAAATATGGAAGTAAATCGACACATTCCTGTTATCATAAAATGAAACCAACATTTAAAATAATAGAATTATAAATACGAATTTATTAAGTCCATTGCTCCAGCTCCAGTCTCTAATAGTCTTTTACAATGTTTGAACTTCTGCTTTCAAAACCAGAGCTACAATAGTGCAAACTCTGTTCATTATACTTAACTCACAATGTAAAAGAAAAACCTCAATAATTCTCACATCTGAGATTCCTCTCCTCCCACCTACAACTCTAAATTCCTATTACAGAAGTGCTTTTAGAATTCCAGAATTGCAGAGGAGAGAATCTCTTATTACATTTTGCAATCTGCTATTTATAATATTTACAAAAGAATTCTTAACAAGAAAGTTTGTTGAAGAAGAAATCTGCTCAATCAATTTTTTATTTGCTCAAAATTCCATTTTTCTGTTGCTAGAGCATTCTCATTGATTGAGATCTTGGTCTCCTCATCCCTTCAACTGTTTTCCTGCAAAAATTAAATCAAAACAAAATTAAAAATGCCAAATGTGGAATTAAAACAAATCTAATCAAAACTTAACTAAATAAATAATTGAAAGGAAATTTAAGCTTTCTATTGATGTTTGTAATGATATAATTGGTCAATCATATCATTGACGAATGGATCTTCATTTAGAAGAAGCTGTGGGCAAATTAAAATGCAAAAAATAAAACTCAGAAAATTAATTTTGTTTTAAAAATTCGAAGTTTGCTCTTCTACATAATTTTAAACTCAATAAATGATAAAATCTATTAATGAAATCTCTTCAGAAATGTTCTCTTCAATTGTATCTATCCTGAGTCTCATTTGGTCAAGTAAAACTTCATTTATGAGCTTCCAAAAATGATGGATTAAATTTGCTAGAATTTTGAAATTTTTGTTGCTTAGGCTAAAAAAACAGAAATTTTTAATTAAATTTTAATTATTTATTAATTAATATTAATTTAACTGTTAATCATAAACTAAATTAACTATTTACACACTAACTATTAATTAATATTAATCTAACTAACTATAACATACAACTAAATTTTAATTATATTAAATTAATAATATATTATATATTAAAATTAATTTATTTAAATATCGATTACAAATATTTTAATATTACATTAAAAAGTCAATATACTACTCATTTCTTCAAAATGGATTCTAATGAATCTAAAACAAATGAATTAAAAGGTTTAGTTGAAAATGGATTCGAATGAATTTAAAACAAATGAATTAAAAGGTTTAGTTGAAAACGAAAATTGCATTTGCATAAAAACAATTATCGTAGTTTTTGAAACATATCCATTGTGTATGTTTGCAATAAAGCGATTTGTTGTGGATGTGATTAATTTTTATGATTTTTCATATATTTTAATTAGAGTCCAAGATTTTTGAAATTTAGTTAAAAATGAAACAAGTGTGGACCATTTAGAGCGAGATTTTTAAATTCCAAATTATAATTGTTTTGGTAATTAATAATTCTAAAAAAAAAAAAAACTATAGCCACTTTGCCATTATGAAATTTTGAGTTTGGCATTTCATTTAAAAAAAGGAAATTATGATAAATTACCAAAATCGCAAAAAACGTGTTTTTTATATGCTCTATAATTTGGTTGGGTAATTTAGTAAGATCATTCGTGAAAAATTAAAGATGTTATTAATACCTGACTCAAAGTTAATATTTACAATAAATGCATTATTGAATTAAATTAATAACAAAAATTGAAATATTGTACATTTCACACATTTTTTAACCTAGTCGACACAAATGATTAAACTTTAAAGAAGTTTCATTTACAAACCAGCTGACAAAATGAGGTACAACAAGTATCATTGGAAAGCTTGTGAAAAATCAGATTCAATGAAAGAATCAAAATAGAAATCCAACAAAAATGAAAAAATGGAAACAATTACAAAATAATAACTTAATGAAAATCCTAAAAGGTGTTTAGCCAAAAATTTTGTAGAAAGGGTCTCCATTATTTGAAGTACATAAGTCAACAAATGGGGGGGGGGGGGTTAGGGTTGTGTTTTACCACAACAATGGCGACATGCGGGAGAAGAAGCAATTATCTCTGATTAAATATAATGAACTTAAATTTACCCAAAGGTTAAAAATAATGGAAATCATGAAATCATCTATCAGTAAAACATTTCCATATGTTTCACATAAATAGATTAAGTAATATGAGTTTGTAAATATAAATACTTAAAACAGACTCGAATAAAATTAATGAATCCGAATTTGAGAAAATTTTGTTTTTAAAATTTCCTCATATGAAAAATAGAAGAAAGTAGAGATAAGAGTTTTTGATAAAACATATATCCATTTTATGGTTGTCTATGACATCGCTTTGCTGCCAGCGAGCCTAAACGGTACCCCAACGGAGTTGTCTTTTATGCTATACAAACCTATTCCCACTACTAGCGAACGTTCATAGCCCCGACGGGTTTACTTGTATTTCCCATGCTTCCTCTTTTAATCACCCTTTTGATAAGCGCATTTGCAAGCTTTTAGTTTGTGATGTATTTGAGTAAAAGAGGTGGAATGGTAATAGAGATTTATATTTAATGGACACAATACTTTCATAATGTTTACTCCAAATTATTTCTTTGCAACTATCAATCAGAGGCTTTTATGTGGAGGGGTGGGAGAGATTCATTGTATTAAACTCAAATCAGTTTTTTCCTTGAAAAAATAAACTCAATCACTTAGAAAGGATGTATGTTCCTCTATGAAAAATATTTAAAGCAAGATAGTTTTATGATTCCATAAAGATATGTCTTTAATGATAAATGAAATTCACTTAAATGGATAGAGTAAAATATTTCCCATGTACGTCAACCACTTTAAGGTAAGAAAAATGTATTTTACATAAGTCAGGGAAAAGTCACCAAAATCAAACTTGAAAGTAAAAGGAAAATAGTTCCTAAACTAAAGTAAGAAAAGAAATCAGCGAATGAAAATAAAAACGAAGAAAGTAAAATTAAAAGAAAAACAAAATTTAAAAGATAAACTCCAACAAGACTGCTTATATGAATTTTTCAACAAAGGGTATAAAAGAAAATAAACATATGTACGTTCCTTCCTATGTTGAGTTTTTTTAAATTTTTATCTTGCAGAGTTATAAGAAATGAGAGTGTTAAAATGTAGAGGGTGAATAGCAGTTATGATAGATAATAAGCTGAATGAAAAGTCTTTCTCTGTTGCAATTTTTTCTTCTTCTAGAAAAACACTACAAAAATCATCTTAACTATTTTCTAATGAAATTAATGCTTAAAGAAACAAACTAGAGGTTCAAAAACTCCTCAGTCTAGCTGATTCGATGAGGATCATTGCTACTTTTCTTTCAAGAATCTCAAAGAAAGAAAATGAACTTCCAAAAACTGATCTAGTAAAGGTGCAAAAGGTTCATGAAGACTTGTAAAAACAAAGCTCAAGATCATAAAAAATTAACTAAAAAAAATAATTGAAAAAATATGAATAAATGAAAGTGGACATATAAAACTTACCATCGGATAACTGCATTTTATCTTACCTTAAAGGTATTATTTTCTTTAATACAAGTTAACATCTTCCTTTAAATAGAATTAAAAGCATGAAGAAGTTTTATTGACCAAAAATCATTGTTTATTAAGTCTAAAGTAAAACAAGTAGTGAACTAAAAGAAAGCAATGTTTCATGTTCAAGGAATCATAAATAAATTAAATCCACTAGAAATGAGGATGAAAATATGCTTCTTTATGAATTGTAGCGATGAATGTTCTTTTTGTTTCTTCCATTTTGAATTTATATCAGCCCCAATGTATTAAAATTGATTCAAAATCCTGAATAATGTAACAATATATAAAGAGAATTTGAATCTTTATATAATAATTATGGAGATAAATTCAGAATAAAAGAAAATTAAAAATATGAATTAATCATTGATACATTACCTTGCCGAATTTTTCGCATCGTGAGATTCTTTGCCATGTATAACTTTAAAAGCAGCGACTTCCACCTTTGCCGATATGTGATTGAGCATTTTCTATAATAATTAAAAGATAATGATGGAAAGCCAAATATCGAAATTTATCGCATCAAAATATCTTTAATACAAATATTCATTTGAGTTTAGCGATGCGATATAATTTTTGCAATATCAAAGTTGCGATATGAGCATATGCGATAACAAACTGCGATGGAGTGATTACGATATCGGAAAATAATTATATCAGGAGATCGGAGAACAATTATACATGAGATAGAAGACGACAATATTATTATTGCGATAACGAAAATGTGATAAATGACTTGATTCATTAGTGGGACCAACTTTAGAATTTATAAAAAATCGACGATCGGAATATTTGAGCACGAGATATACCATTGTTGATATGTTGATGTGCGATGAAGAACATATCCAATATATTTATAATGTGGATTTAATTTCATATCGGATCCAGGGCATCAGAACTTTTTAAATATATGTCCCAACAAAAATTGTGATTTAAGAACGAACGTGATATCTATATATACATATGATTTAAATGTTGTATCGGGTCTGGGTTTATGTGAACATTGCAAATTTTGGAAAAGTCATTTTATTGGTGAGGGAGAAAGAATATCGGAAGGTTTGCATTGGAGGTTTCTTATCAGGAATTGGTAAGAGTTGCCTCTGAAAAAACTGTGCTACAAATACTGTGATATCGGAAGGAAAAGTTCACTGGAGATTAGAGGAAATAGGCATATCGGGGAATTGGATATATCTGGAATATGTTAATTCCAAAATCTCTGATATGCGAATTGCGATATATAACGTGCTATATGGAGAGCCGATGATTTCTTATTGTATTAAATTAAAAAAGGAAGCGAATGATTTAACTTTGCTTTAAAACAAATAACCCTTTAATAATTTAATTAATTGTCGGAATTTTTGATTGGAAATTAGTTTTGTCATAACTCTCTTATAAAGAGAGTTGTGAAATATAATGATATGATATGAATCTTCCAACAATTTATTAAGTCTTATTAGGATTTCAATAAATATAAGCAAAATTAGATACCATTTAAATTTTAGATGAAATAATAAATACTTCCTTGAATATGTTGCGGATTTGAAAAGATCTCATTGCTTACTTATATTGTGTATTCATAATCAAGTCAATGAAGACCTGCAAACGAAAATAGAAATAAGAAACAACCTTTGAAAAGTAAAACAACCAATAGATGATGGTGAACATGTAAACACATACTTGGAAGAAAATTCACTGTAACTTTTACCTCATGAAGCTTCAAGTTCTCCCAAATTTTCTCAAAATTTGCATAAGTTCAACATCACCTTCTTATTTTAATCTAAAATGCAAGTAGTTAATTTTTTCAAATTGCATCCACCTCAAATTTATATCGGAGGAAAACAGTGGTGAAAACGAGCTCTTTTTCATAAATACTTATGAATAAAAAATTGTCAAGTTGTAGAAACTCTTGGAATTTCTTCATGTATGATCAATGTGATGAATTTAAAAAAAACAAGGAAATTGAAGGCTTTCACAAATATGTATGATCTGACTATTCAAGAGCTTCTAAAAATTCTCTATGTTTCTTTTCCATAATTGAAAGGGGATGCCCAAAAGAAATTGTATTCATTACTTGTTTTATTAAAAGTTTTAAATAATGAAATAAACACAAACAAAAAATAAAATTAATGTATTCATATTTCTATTGCAATGAAGGAAACATGACTAAGTATTGTCATACTTCCATTGTAACCATGTAAGCATTTTAATTTTTTGCATTTATGTACATGTCAAACATTAGTAACAAACATAAAAATATAATTAAACTAAGAAAACTAAGTCTGTAAGCAGAATGTATCTTTATTGTTAGTAGCTTATTCACCATTACCTTCTCTTGAAATGTCCTTTCCAACCGAATTTCAATTGGATCACAGAAATCTGGATGGATTTCCATTATTGAGTGGGAGGGATTCAAAAGTGAAAATGATAGGTCAGGTTGTATAAATAATCTTTTAGAAATAATGGCCTGTGTGATTTTGTCAGTGTTATGTTCAAGTGCTAAATTATTAACGATCTTCCGTGAAGGAAAACTTTCCAAATGTCTTTCAAATAGATTAATGAAAAATTGATGGAAGTCCGATAGATCCAACATAATATTATTAATTGAATTAAATTGTTGGTCATAAAGTGAAAATACACTATCTTATTGGCACTGCTCTTGAGAAGTAAGAAGTAATTGATAAGGAATGAACATCAATTGAAATCAGAAGTTTAATAATTCTTTATGTTCACAATTATAATTTGAAACTTCATTTTCCCATTGAAGTAATGCATTAATTGAGTGTTCAAAATTGAGCTGCTCAATATGCCAGCACAAAGTATCTAAAAAACTAAGATCAAAAACAGAAAATAAATCTGCAGTTAAGAGTAAACGATGAAATAATAACAAAATCGAATCATAGTTTACACTAATATTACAATTATTATTGCGGCACAATTGAGAGTGACTTAAAGCAATTTCCTCTTCACAAGAATTCGGCAGAATAATACAATTAGAGTGATTATTGATACCCATTTGTGAATTAGAGAGAAGGCTATGACTTTGAATATGAATGCGAGCTTGATCATCATATAAATCATAGATTGGAATGGTTTCTTGAGTGTAGAAATCATTAGTATGTTTAATTGTTTGAAAATGAGAACTCTTTGAAATAATTTTTGAATTAGATTGTTCTTTATTTTCACATGTAATTAGACTTTGATTATCAGGATTCAATTGTAAAGAATGCAAATCAATATCTTCAATTTCAAAGTAGTTATCATATATGACCTTATGGTATTCATTAGAATTCCCTTCGATATCATTCAATGTATCAAAACAAGAAGGAATATTAAGCTCATGTTCATTAATTCCATTAGAATGATCATTAATTAATCCTTTATCCTGATAAAAACTAATCAGCAATTCATTTAGATCAGTCTCTCTATTTTTTGAAATGTCGTTAACGTAAAGAGAGGATAACTTGTTATTAGAAAAATTATCAGGATAAAGGGAAAAATATGAATATGAAACAATGTATTTGAAAATGTCTTTATTTGAAAACTCTTATGCATTTTCTTCATTACAAATTTCAGATTTAAGATCATTTACTTGGCTACTTATGATATTTTGAATAATGTTGTTTTGTTCTCTTGAATTTGGTATTTGTTCATAGTAAAAGAATTCAAAAATTTGTACAGCAGATTGCATTTTATTGGAAACTTTAATCGCTACTTGTACTTGTCGGATTATGCTCTGATTTTCTGATTCTAACTCATCCTTATTTTTAGATTTTAAAGCGGTATTTTCTTCAAGAGTGTTGATAATATGTTCTTGCAGTCGATTAGTGAAATTTTCCAAGCTTTGTGATTGAGATTTATTGACATGTGAAGGTGTACCTTGATCTTCATCAATACTGTAAGAAGTGTGCAGTAATTGAAGGAATTGATTATACAAAATAGAGGCCACTTCATCATCATTTGTTTGTACCTCCATATTGTAAATCTTACTTATGTCAATGAAATTAGAATGAGATTGATCAAAGATTGAAGTAATTTCACATGGATTATGAATAAAAGGAAGAGAGCAAATATGTTCAAACCAATCTAATAATTTTATTTTATTATTTTTATTTATTTTTTATTTTTTATTTTTTTTAATTATATATATATATATATATTTTTCAGGTTTATTTTAAATTTTAAACAATTTAAACGAAACCTAATAGTCAAATCAATTAAAGACTCACCTTCAAACCTTCGTAGATCTTCAAAATTGTCACAAACCTGTTCGTAGATATATCCATCAAATTTACAAAGAAAGATTGTAATAAATTGTTCTCAAGTGTGAATTGAGGCAACTGGAAGTGATTGACACCAAATTCTGTCTTTTGCCAATAATGTAAGAGTAAAAATCGTGCATAAAATACCTTCATCAATTTCATGAAAAATGTATTTTGAAATTTTTTGAATGAATTGTAAAGCATGATTAAAAGCAGAAATATTCCTCTTACCATTAAACTTTACTTGAGACAAAAGTCTTACTATTTCTGTAGGAGTATTGGAAAATGCACGTCTAGAAATACAACTCCAAATTAGAAGTTTTAGAGGAGCCATTGTAATAAAAATAAAATGTTAGAATACAAAGACTCCAAAATAAAACAAGTCTCAGGCCCTCCTTCTAGCGTCAAAATGTTGAGGCTTCAAAATTCGCCGCAACAACATGGGGGATGACCACCCAGTCTGCACCTTAAAGCAATCCCTTTTCCGTTTGGAATGGTGGCTCCGATTGGTTTAACTAGGTTCAGTTACCTTCTCTCAATCTCCATTGGCTTAAAATATGACTTTTGTCTACCAATGGGAAAGAGACATCAGATCATTTCTCTTGTTGATCGGGCAAGAAAGTGATCCTTAAGCTAATTTGGGCTTAGCGAAGGCATATTTAAAGTTTTACCTCTTTTGGAAGAGAACTTTTCAGGGATATAGAATTTAATTTATATGCAAAATTATTCTAAAATGCAAGCAAAATGAACTATTTTAAACCTATCTCAATTAGGCAGATATAGATCTATCTCAATCAAGAGCAAAATATTTTAAATAATTGGGATTTAAATATGTCTGACTTATAATGAATATCAAGTTAACGAATTAGTTCAATTAACTGACATTATGAATACCAAACACATCCTATCTAGAGACCTCTTAACTGAAATAATCAATCAACAACACTCAGGAAGAAGTTTTCAAAATGATATTGATCGTTTAAACAATAAATTGAATAATTAAACAATAATATGAGGAAAAAGTTGTTGAGATTCAACAAGAAGATGAGCTTAGTGAAAAGAGTCGCCTTCACTAAGTGGGCCCGCAGGCTATTTTTGGCGCAAGTCTATTTTTAGACTATGTCAATTTTTAGACATGTCGATCATATTCTATGAGTTGCAAGATGCTATTTGTGGATGGTTGGTCAAGTTGGAAAAACAGATGGACTTCTATTTTTAGACATATTGGGTGGAATCTATTTTTAGATTGCAAGTCTAAAAATAGATATGTCGAATATTATTAGCTCTTAATAATATTTGGACTCTAAACATTATCTTATTCTCTTGAAGCACTTCAGTTAAGTGCACAGATGTGGCATATGAGCTGACAGAAGGAATTACGTTATTCCTGAGGGTTTAATGGAGCTATTGCATGGAGGACTTCAGTTATAACTCATGTGACAGAGTTTGGTGGAGTTGTAGAAGTAGTTGGTGGAGTTGTGTTCAGTTTAGCTCAGTTAGACACGGTTGAGCTAGTTGTATCTAGTCTAGCTGATTGATACACTAGTGAGAGTGGTGTGAATTAATTAATAATTAATTCACTAAATATTAACGCATTAATCAACTGAAGAATACATTAGTTAACTACAATGCATGGACAGTGTCAGTGGAGACCAGTGGAGAGGTAGGTGAAAGAGCAAGATGACTATCAATTGTGACTATAGTGATGCATTGATTGCATCCAACACTCAGTGGAGATGCCAATGAGGATTGCGCAGTGCAAGCCAAGTGGATTCAAGTTCATTCAGAGCCATTCTTCAGCAGGGATTGCGCAGTAGAGGCATGCTAGCAGGTGGTAGAGATCGGTGCATGGATTTGCTAGATCGGGCCTGATTAATGTGTAGCGATTGTATTGTACTGAGAACTTGATATGATCAGCTTTGTATGAGGATTGTTACATGATCTCTATGACATATATTATATACAGATAGTTGGGGTTTTCAGCTTCAGGCTTTCCCATAAATCACCGTATTAATGTGTGTGAATTTTTATGGTTTCATGTGTGCATTGCAATTTATTTAATTTCCGCATGTGATGATCAATGGTGGAATAGATTCTGTATTGTGCATGAAGTCAAAATAGTGTGTGATGAGGAGAATCTTGGATATATAACATATTAGTTATATAATTTCTACAAAAGTTCACAACATATCACTATTCAATAAATCAGTTTTATAAGACAGATTTATGAGTAAATAGTTACTCAAAAATCAGAATTCAGCCCATAAGAGTAGAGATAACTAATAACATAAAATTGAGGTAAATTACTCATACCGACAAAAGTGCACAAATATGGAAGTAAATCGACATATTCCTGTTATCATAAAATGAAACCAACACTTAAAATAATAGTATTATAACTACGAATTTATTAAGTCCATTTCTCCAGCTCCGGTCTCTAATATGTTCATTATACATAACTCAAAATGTAAAAGAAAAAAGTCAATAATCCCCACATCTGAGATTCCTCTCCTCCCACCTACAACTCTAAATTCCTATTACATAAGTGCTTTTAAAATTCTAGAATTGGAGAGGAGAGAAGCCCCTGTTACATTTTGCAATTTGATATTTATAATATTTGCAAAATAATTCTTAACAAAAAAGTTTGTTGAAGAAGAAATCTGCTCAATCAATTTTTTATTTGCTCAAAATTCCATTCTTTTGTTGTTGGAGTATTCTCATTGATTGAGATCTTGTTATTCTCATTTCTTCAATTGTTTTCCTGCAAAAATTAAATCAAATCAAAATTAAAATGCAAAAACAAAATAAAAAATGTCAAATTTGGAATTAAAACAAATCCAATAAAAAATTAATTAAATAAATAATTGAAAGGAAATTTAAGCTTTCTATTGATTCTTGTGATGATCTAATTGGTCAATGATATCATTGATGTATGGATCTACACTTAGAAGAAATTGTGGGCAAATTAAAATGCAGAAAATAAAACTCAGAAAAATAATTTTGTTTGAAAAATTCAGAGCTTGATTTTCTGCCTAATTTTAGAGTCAATAAATGATAAAATCTATTAATGAAACCTCATCATAAATGTTCTCCTCAATTTTATCTATCCAACGAGCTATCCTGGATCTCATTTGGTCAAGTAAAACTCCATTTATGAGCTTCCAAAAATAATGAGTTAAAATTGCTAAAATTCTAGTATTTCTATTGCTTAAGCTAAAAAAATAAAAATAAAAATTAATTGAATTTTAATTATTTATTAATTAATATTTATTTAATCGTTAATCATAAACTAAATTAATTATTTACACACTAACTATTAATTAATATTAATCTAACTAACTAAAACATACAATTAAATTTTAATTAAATTAAATTAATAATATATTATATATTAAAATTAATTAATTTAAATATCAATTAAAAATATTTTAATATTATAATAAAAAATCAATATATTACTCATTTCTTCAAAATGGATTCGAATGAATTTAAAACAAATGAATTAAAAAGTTTAGTTGAAAACGAAAATCGCATTCATAGTTTTAAAAAAAAAATATTGGGGTTTTTGAAACATATCCTTTGTGTATGTTTGCGATAAAGCGATTTGCTGTGGATTCAATTAATTTTTATGATTTTTTATATATTTTAATTGGGGTCCAAGATTTTTGAAATTTAGTTAATATAAAAATGAAACAAAGTGTGGACCATTTGGAGCGAGATTTTTAAATTCCAAACTACATCTACTTTGGTAATTAATAATTTTTACAAAAAAATGAACTATAGTCACTGTGCCATTATAAAATTTTGAGTTTGGCATTTCGTTTTAAAAACGAAATTATGATAAATTATCAAAATCCCGAAAAAAAAAAAACGTGTTTTTTAAATGCTCTATAATTTGGTTGGATTATTTAGTAGGATCATTTGTGAAAAATGAAAGATGTTAGTAATACCTGACTAAGAGTTAATATTTACAATAAATGCATTATTGTATTAAATTAATAACAAAAATTAAAATATTGTACATTTCACATATTTTTTTAACCGAGTCAACACAAATGATTAAACTTCAAAGGAGTGCCATTTACAAACCAGTTGACCAAATGAGGTAAAACAAGTATCGTTGGAAAGTTTGTGAAAAATCGGATTCAATGAAAGGATCAAAATAGAAATCCAACAAAAATATAAAAAAATGGAAATAATTGCAAAATAATTAACTTAATGAAAATCCTAAAAGTTGTTTAGCCAAAAAAATTGTAGAAAGAGTCACATTTATTTGAAGTACATAAGTCGAAAAATGGGGGGATGTGTTTTACCACAACAGGATGTTGAATCATGAATCTTCCTTGTGATTCACATCCATCCTCACATAATATGTGAGGTATAACATTCAATACGCATCGAAGAGTTGGAAATGTGATTGATGGTTTGTTGAAAAGGACACCCTTTCTTTTGAAATATCACAATATTTGTTGTCTTTCATAAATGGCAAGTGATTTCAAAATTTTAAGTTTTTTTAGAATGTTTTTGGATGTTACCCATATAGGACAGATTTGAACATCTTGGAAGGACTCAAAAGAATTCAATTTTGATCATTTCTCCCAATGAAAAACAAAATTTTAATATAAAATTATTTTTTAAGAAAGTAAATGACTGCAAATCAATTAATCCCTCGTGATTATATCAATTTTTCATTTAACTAACTTGTATTTTCTAGTCTTCCCATATAGGGTGACGAGAGGCGACGAGGGCAAGGGTGGCATGGTCATCATCCCACCGAGAAATAAATGGAAGGGACATGCCATGTTTCCCCTCCCTTAAATGAACACATTTAGTATCATTTCCTAGGATTGTCATAAAATGGCTCTCAATTGTGAAGAGCCAACTCTCTACGATGCTCTCTACCTCCATGTGAATGCAAGTTATGGAGCTCTCATACCACATGGTATTATGTTATGTAACCAATTCACAAAATATAAGAAAAGGTAGATCAACCACTTAGAAATCAGCCTCTTCGAGGGGGAAGCCTCCTTTACATTACATAAATGAACAATTATTGGATGATTCAAATGATAAAAACCTACTTTATATATATAGGAGTCTAAAGGGTCCTAATATAATCATAGCCTACATAACAATAATAATGTAAGGGCACAACAATAACAGTAGTTGGCTTCTATGGGGCACAATGATAACACTACGGGGACTACATGAGCAAAACAATAACAATAAGGGGGCTACACTAACAATAACAATAAGGGGATACACTAGTATTATAAGGATATAACATGCCCCTCTTCCTTCAAAAAAAGTGTTCTCCTCAACGCTTAAGTAGTTATGGATTCTTCTGTATAAAATTCTCATCCTCCCATGTGGAATCTTCAGTGGGTAAGTTCTTCCACTTGATGAGATACTCTGAAATTGATCGATTTCATAGCTGTCAAGTTCTTGTTTCTGTGACTGCTTCAAGTTCCAATATGATTTTTCCTTCCTCATAAAGTTATGGCAATATTGTTTGAGCTGGGAGTTTATCACCTATAACCTTCTTTAAGCATCAAACATGGAAAACTAGGTGCACTTAGGAAGATGTCAGAAGCTCCAATTTGTATGCCTAGTATCAATATTTTGCAACACCTTGTAAGGACCATAGTACTTTGACAGTTTTTCCATCAGATTGAGGATGATAAGATAAGTTGTGAGCTAGTTGAGTATTCAGACAAGAAAATTATTTTGTCCAAAAAACTTCAGTGAAAATGGGATCTCTGTCGTCCACGGGGTCTTGGATAGACGGTGATCGGGTGCGTTGTTAAGGCATTCCTTGATGTGAAGTCACCGGTTCAATTCCCAGCCCTGATCGAGGTGATATATTTGGACATGAGGATGAAGATGTGGTCCTACCCAGCTTACAAAAAAAAATGAGATCTCTGTCGCTTACAATAATCTTTAGTTTTCCATGTAGCTTTTGAATTGTTTGCATAAATGCAGTAGCAATTGTACTAGCTTTAAATGGATGAGATAATGCACAAAAGTGTGCATACTTGGTAAGCCTATCAACTGCCACCATGATGACACTCTTTCCTTCGGATTTGGGTAATCCTGTGACAAAATCCATTGAAACCTCCAGCCAACTTTGGCTTGGAATGGATAAAGGTTGTAGAAGACCCAGGGTCTTAATTGTCTCAACTTTATTTTATTGGCAAACCAAACATTCTGCCACAAACTTTTGAATTTCAGATTTAAGGCCATCCCCAAAAAATATTTCTTGACCCTGTGATAAGTTTTTAAAAATCCCGAGTGTCCTCCTAAGAGAGAGGTGTACAATTCCAAAAGAAGCTTTTGTTTTATTTGGGAATTCTTACAAATATATAAGTGGTCTTTGTACCATAATACATCATTTTTCCAGCTAAATGTATCAAATGTACTAGGATCTTGTTGCAACTTTTGAATGAGTGTCCACACTTCTTCGTCATTCTTCCACTCCTCCCTTGCTTCGGTTATCCAATCCGGTTGGATAATAGAAATGACACAAAGCAATGCTTCCACGTCCTCATCCTTTCTTGAGAGTGCATCTGCAACAACATTTAGCTTCCCTTTTTTCTAGATGATTTTAAAGTCATAACCCAACATCTTTGTGACCCATTTATGATGCTCTTCTGAAGATAGTCTTTGTTTCAAAAAGTATTGAAGACTATCATGATCTGTTTTTACCTTAAAGTGTCTTCCCATTAGGTAAGGTCACCATTATTTTAGTGCATGTAGTATTGCCAAGATTTCCTTCTTATAAATAGCTTTCTGTAAATAATTTCCTTTGATTAGACGACTTTCAAAAGCAATGGGTCTTCCTTCTTGCATTAAAACATCACCAATTCCATTTCCTGAGGCATCACACTCCACAATAAATATTTTTGTGAAGTCTTGCATAGCTAAGACTGATGCTTGGCACATTGCCTCTTTAAGATGTTCAAAGGCCTTAGTTGATTCTAGAGTCCAAGAAAATGCACATTTCTTCAATAATGTTGTTAGAGGTGCTGATATTCTCCCATAATTCTTAATAAACTTGAAATAATACCCTGTTAACCTGAGAAATCCTTGCAGATGCTTTAGGGTTGTGGGTATTTTCCCTTCCGTAATGGCTTTAATTTTGTTAGGGTCTACCTTAACACCCTCATGAGATACAATATGACCTAGATATTCCACCTCTTGTACTCCAAAGAAACATTTGGAGGTTTTGCATATAATTGTTTCTCCTCCGATAGTTTGAGTACCCTGTCGACATGTTGAACATGATCCTTCCAAGACTTGTTGTAGATTACTATATCATCAACAAATACTAACTCAAAATTTCTAAGGAAGGGTTTGAAAATGGAATTCATCAACCCTTGAAATGTAGAAGGTACATTGGTAAGGCCAAAAGGCATGACCAAAAATTCATAATTACCCTCATGAGTTCTAAATGTTGTTTTCAGAATGTCTTCAGTCTTCCTTCTAATTTGATGATAACCTAGACGAAGATCTGACTTGGTGAATTAAATTGCTCCATGTAATTCATCCAATAATTCATCAATGATAGGAATGAGAAATCTATCTTTAATAGTGAGGTTGTTGAGCTCCATATAATCTAGACACATACGCCATGGTCCATCCTTCTTGTGCACCAATACTACAGGAGTAGATAAATCATTTTGACTAGGTTGAATTATACCAACCTCTAGCAATTCTGCAACCATACGTTCAATTTCACTCTTTTGGGAATAGGGATATTTGTAAGGCTTGATGTTTGGAGGAACACTTCCTGGAATCAGATGAATAGCATGATCATGATCACAAATAGGTGGGAGGCCTTTGGGAGTCTCAAACACCTTGTACTGATTGTTCAATACTTTTTGGAGATCTCGAGAAATAGAGGATTTCGATGCTTGAACCTGTAGTGAGCATAATTATGCAATTACGCCTCGTTATTATTTCTTCAAAAGATTTTTCATGACATTAGAGCTTATTATCCTTCTCGGTTCCCTGCGATACCCTGTAATTCAACTTCCTTTCCTTCCCAAAAAAAATCAAGAACAATTCTTGAAATTTAAAAGCTACAGTCCCCAAAGATTGTAACCATTGGACTCTTAGTACAACATCAACACCACCCATTGGAATAGAAAGCATTGGACTATTCGATACATATTCCTCCATGGTTAGCTTGATGTTATGGCACTTTCCAGAGAAATTTATAGCTCGTCCATTTGTAACCATCATTTGACATTCTAGTGTTGGATATAGGAAGCAATTCAATTCCTTGGCTATCTTAAAATGAATAAAAACTACCCAAATCAATTAACACTATTACTTTATCTATTTATTGATATATCTGTCTATCTTGAGAGTTTGAGGAGTGGTAATTCTTGCTAATGCATTACAAGATATGGTTGGATTCATTTCTTCCTTCTTTGGGGTTGGATCGTGGTGTATATCCTTATCTTGTGATATCTCTTGTTCATTTTTATTCTCCCTCTTGACAATCCATGTAAAATAATTTATTCTCGGCATACTTACAACCTTTAGTGTATTTATTATCACAACTATAACAAAGCCCTTTTGATTTATTTCCTCCATTTTTCGTGGTGTCAACCTTGTAGGTTCTGGATGGATAAGAGCAACAACATTTCCATATTTATAGTTGTGATTGGTAGACTTCCTTGTTGCCATAATTTTGCTTTCAACTTTTCTTGCCACCCTGAATGCATTTTCCAATAAATCAGGTTCCTGAAGGCAAACCTCATGTTGGATGTTCTCATTTAAAGTCACTATGAAGACATCAATCCTATGTTCCTCTGGAATATTATTTACCCTTATATTCAATTTTGGAAGTCTTTAATGTGCTCCATCATTGAACCCTTTTGTTTGAGATTTATCAATTATCTAAAGAAGGTGTTGCTCTTGATATCCTCGTAATGTGCTATCATTTCCTCTGTAAAAATTGACCAAGTGACAAGTAGTTTACAAGAACAAAGCCATCAATACCATACAAATTGATTTTGTTCTAAATATAAAGTTGCAATGCGTACCTTTTGTGTGTGTTGCCCATTATGGAGCTCAAGGTATTCCTCCATTCATAGTATCCATGTTATCAGATCTTTGCCATCAAACTTCCTCATATCAATTTCTGAAATATAGTGGCTACTAAATCCAACATTAGAGTTTATGAATCATGATTAACATTTCTTTTGTTCTCATCATGAGTTTCATATACTACCTTTTAACCATTAGGAATCATTTCTTGTAGCAACTTTGTCAAACCTTCCTTCAAACCTTCCATGTCTGCTTTCAGTTTTTCTTCTATACCATTGATCTTAACTTCCATGCCATTCTTCAAACCATCCATATTATCTTCCATGCCTTTCTTCAAACCATCCATCTTAGCTTGCATTTCATTTTTGGTTACTTTTTGTGAGAGCGAAATTTGTTGCACTTGGTCTCGTAATTTTGATATATCATGTTGGACTTCTTCCTCTTCATGTGTCATAGTGGATCTTTCTGAGGGCTTAATGGGTGTGGGATTATTTTTGGGAGGCATTATAGAACACAATATTGATATCAATACTTCAATATTCCCTTTGGAATCATTTCAAACTTTTTTTTTTTAAACAAAAGTTATACAATTATAAAAAAAAAAAAAACATGCATTTTCTTGTTTTTGAGGACCTCGATATTGAAACGGATGTATCTTTGTGATTTCGGATCCCCAAGATTTGAAATTCGGTCTTGTATTATCTCTCCGAGTCTTCTTTCCAATGCCATAGGTCATACCTAATTTAGATTCTTCAAGTTAAAGTTATGTCTGATCTCCCACAATGACCTAATTATGGACTGGTTCAGTAGAGCGAACTTGTACGGCGTGCCATGTGTCATTGTTTCGAACTTTGGCCCTAAAATTGATACATAAGAAACTACATTATGTGCACTTTCGACAAATTTTTACATAATTCCAATTTGATACTGGAAATGAAAGTTGTGACGATTTTCCCTCGGTCACCTTTTTGAGATGAAATTATGGAGCCTACAAAAATCCTAACTTCCATATATCGTATCTCAAAAAATATTGCGAACTAGGGCCTGAAATTTTTACACAACATTAATCATGATTTCGTCTCCACGTGTTAAATTTTTTAGCTTCTAAATCCTGGTAGAAAAAAGATTATAGTGAAAATTCTAAGATGACCTAGTTGAATAAGCGAAACCCTAGAATCCCAAGCTCTAATATCAAATGTTATGCAACTAGTTCACAAAATAGAATAAAAGATAGATCAACCACTTAGAAATCAATCTCTTCTAGGGGGAACCTCCTTTACATTACATAAATGAAAAATTCTTGGATTATTCAAATGATAAAAACCTACTTTCTATATATAGGAGTCTAATGAGTCACAATATAATGAGAGTCTGCATAACAAAAATAATGTAAGGGCACAAAAATAAAAATAGTGGGCTTCTATGGGGCAGAATTATAACACTATGGGGACTACATCGGCACAACAATAATAATATGGGGGCTACACTAACAATAACAATAAGGGGGCTACACTAACAGTAACTATAAGGGGATACACTAGTATTATAGGTTCGTGACATATTATGATTGCAAGGAGCTTGTATCTAATTGTGGTTTTGACGGGAACTTGATCCTCTCATTTGTTGCATTTCGAGGGAACAAATTACCTTGCGAAACACCCTCCATAATTTAGCATGTGTGTTGGATCGGTGGTTGTCTCCTCACCTTTTAGTATCTAATATTGTTTTGTTGACCCTAGCCATGGAAGTTGTAACAACCCTAGTTAAATTTACACGTAAAACAAAATATAAGACCAAGGTCATGGTACACATATTCCAAGTTGAATGTTAGGTCCCTATATTACTAGTATAGTCCCTTATTGTTGTTAGTGTAATCCCCTTATTGTTATTATTGTAGCCCTGTAACCCCCATATTTTTATTATTGTGCCCTTAAATTATTATTGTTAGGTTGGTTAGGATTACATTGTGGCCCCACTAGGATTACATTGCAGCCCCATGGACTCCTATATATAGAAAGGAGGTTTTGTAATTTGTATCAATCAAGAATAATTCATTTATGTAATGTATTGGAGGTTGACCCCTTAAAGTGGCTGATTTCTAAGGCGTTGATCTCTCTTTTCTTATATTTTTGGAGCCGGTTTCACAACATTTGGTATCAGAGCTTTGTATTCTAGGGTTTCGTTGCTCCAAATAGGTCATCGTGGAATTTTCGTTATAATTTTTTTTTTCTACGAAGGTTCAGAAGCTGAAATTTTTAGAGCGCAAAGCCAAAATCCTGAGGAACATCATCACAAAATTTTAGAGCTTGGTTAGCAATATTTTCGGAGATATGATCTGTGGAAGTTAGGGCTTTTTGCAGACTCCCGAATTTAACCTAAACAGGTCATCATGGAATTTTCGCTATAATTTTTTTTTCTACGAAGGTTCAGAAGTTGAAATTTGTAGAGCATGAAGCTGAAATCTTGAGGAACATTGTCGCAAAATTTCAGAGCTTGGTTTGCAATAGTTTTGGAGATATGGTTTGTGGAAGTGAGGGATTTTTCAGGCTCTCGAATTTCATCTCAAAGAGGTGATTATGGGAAAATCTTCATAACTCTCTCTCTGAGCATCGGATTGGAATGTTGTAAAAATTGACCGCAAGTACACGGACCATAGTTTCATGTCTATCAATTTCAGAGCCAAAGGAGGAAACAGTTACACGTGGCAAGTCGTACAAGTTCGCTCTACTAAACCAGTCCATAATTGGGTCATTGTGGGAGATTGGACATAACTTTGTCTTGAATAATCCAAATCAGGTACGACCTGTGGCATTTGAAAGAAGCTTCAGAGGGCTACTATAGGGTATAATTTTAAATATTAAGGATCCACAATTATTATGATAATTCAATTTCAATATCGATCTCCTCAAAATCAAGTAAAAATAGTATTTTTATTTTTTCCGAATTACATAAGTCTTGTTTGAAGAATCAAGTTGAATTGATTCCAAGGGCATATTGTAGAATATATATCATTATTTGATTCTAAAATGGCCCCTAAAAAGAATTCAACACCCATTAATCCTTTAGAAGGATCTACTATGACTCATGAAGATGAAGAATGGCAACATGACATATCTAAATTGCAAGAGCAAGTGCAACAAATTTCGCTCTCGCAAAGAGAAACAAAAAATGACATGGAAGTTTTGAAGAAAGGCATGGAAACTAAGATGGATGGTTTGAATAAAGGCGTGGAATCTAAGATGGATGGTTTGAATAATGGCATGGAAGCTAATATGGATGGCATGGAAGTTGGCATGAAATATAAGATGGATGATATGGAAGCTAAGATGGAAAACATGAAGAATGATCTAAAAGCAGACATGGAAGGTTTGACAAAGTTGATACAAAAAATGTTTCCTAATGGTGAAAATATAGTAGAGGAAGCTCATGATGAGAACAAAATAAATGATAATCATGATTTCATAAACTCTAATGTTGGAGGAAAGAACCACCATATTTCAAAAATGGATATGAGGAAGTTTGATGGAAAGGATCCTATAACATGGATACTACAGATGGAGCAATATTTTGATTTCAATAATGTGCAAAACACACAAAAGGTACGCATTGCAACTTTACATTTAGAACAAAATACATTTGTATGGTATCGATGGCTTTGCTCCCGTAAAAAAATTGTCACTTGGTCAATTTTTACGGAAGAAATGATAGCACATTATGAGGATACAAAGAGGAACACCTTCTTTAGCCAATTGATAAATCTCAAACAAAAGGGTTTAGTGGGGCAGCACATTGAGGACTTCCAAAAATTGAATATAAGGGTAACTGATATTCCAGAGGAACACATGATTGATCTCTTCATAGGCACTTTAAAGGATAACATCCAACATGAAGTTCGCGTTTTGGAACCTGATTCATTGGAGAAGGCATTCGGGTTGGCAAGAAAAGTTGAATGTAAAATTATGGCGACAAGGAAGCCTACCACTCAATTCTATAAAGAAGGAAGTGTTGCTACGCCTAGATTTCCACAACCTACAAGGTTGACACTACAACAATTGGAAGAAAAAAGAGCAAAAGGGCTTTGCTACAGTTGTGATAGAAAATACACTAAAGGTCATAAGTGTGCTGAGAAGAAATTATTTTACATAGATTGTGAAGAGGAGGAAGAAAATGAACAAGAAACTTCAAAAGAAGAGGATGTACACCAAGAAGAAACCCTAGAAGAAGAAGAAATGAGTCCGACCATATCATGTAATGAATTGGCAAGAATTACCACTCCTCAAACTCTCAAGATAGAAGGACATATCAAGAAGAAAAAGGTAATAGTGTTGATTGATTCGGGTAGTACCCATAATTTTATTCATTGTAAAGTAGCCAAGGAATTGAATTGTTTCCTATACCCAGCACCAGAATGTCAAGTGATGGTTGCAAATGGAGGAACTATAAATTGCGCTGGAAAATGCCATAATATCAAGCTAACCATGGGGGAATATGTATTGAATAGTCCAATGCTTTCCATTCCTATGGGAGGTGCTGATGTTGTACTAGGAGTACAATGGTTACAATCTTTGGGGACGGTAGCTTTTATTTTTCAAGAACTTTTCTTGAAATTTTTTTCAGAAGGAAAGGAAGTCGAATTACGGGGTATTGCAGGGAAGCCAGGAAAGATAATAAGCTCTAATGTCATGAAAAAGCTTCTAAATAAAGAACAACGAAGCATAATTGCACAATTATGCTCACTAGAAGTTCCAACATCAAAATCATCTATTTCTGCAGATCTCCAACAAGTCTTGGACAATCATTCCAAGGTTTTTGAAAGTCCAAAAGGAATCCCACCTATTCGTGATCATGATCATGCTATTCATTTGATTCCAGGAAGTGTTCCTCCAAACATCCGGCCTTATAGATATCCTTACTTCCAAAAGAGCGAAATTGAACACATGATTGCAGAAATGTTAGAGGCGGGTATAATTCAACCTAGTCAAAGTTCTTTCTCTGCTCCTGTAGTATTGGTACACAAGAAGGATGGATCATGGCGCATGTGTCCGGATTATAGGGAGCTCAATAAGTTCACCATTAAAGATAAATTTCCCATTCCTGTGATTGATGAATTATTGGATGAATTACATGGAGCAATTTATTTTACCAAGTTGGATCTTCGTTCGGGATATCATCAAATTAGAATGAAGACTGAAGATATTCCAAAAACAACATTTCGAACTCATGAGGGTCATTATGAATTTTTGGTCATGGCTTTTGGCCTTACCAATGCACCTTCTACATTTCAAGGGTTGATGAATTCCATTTTCAAACCCTTCCTTAGAAAATTTGTGCTAGTATTTTTTGATGATATACTAATCTACAGCAGGTCTTGGAAGGATCATGTTCAAAATGTTGACAGGGTGCTCAAACTATTGCAGGAGAAACAATTATATGAAAAAACATCCAAATTTTTCTTTGGAGTACAAGAGGTGGAATATCTGGGTCATATTGTATCTCACAAGGGTGTTAAGGTAGACCCTAACAAAATTAAAGCCATTAAGGAATGGAACGTCCCCACAACCATAAAGTAGTTTCCAGGATTTCTAGGGTTAACAGGGTATTATCGCAAGCTTGTTAAGAATTATGGGAGAATAGCAGCGCCTCTAACAACATTATTGAAGAAAAATGCATTTTCATGGACTCCTGAAGCAACTAAGGCCTTTGAACATCTTAAAGAGGCAATGTGCCTAGCACCAGTCTTAGCTACGCCAGACTTCACAAAAACCTTTATTGTGGATTGTGATGCCTCTGGAAATGGAATTGGTGCTGTTTTAGTGCAAGAAGGAAGACCCATTGCTTTTGAAAGTCGTCCAAACAAATGAAAGTATTTACTTAAAGCTATTTATGAGAAGGAAATGTTAGCAATACTGCATGCACTAAAGAAATGGTGAACTTACCTAATGGGAAGACACTTCAAGGGAAAAACTGATCATGATAGTCTTAAACACTTTTTTTGGAACAAAGACTATCTTCAGAAGAGCAGCAAAAATGGGTCACAAAGATGTTGGATTATGACTTTGAAATAATCTACAAAAAAGGGAAGCTAAATGTTGTTGCAGATGCACTCTCAAGGAAGAATGAAGAGGTGGAAGCATTACTTTGTGCCATTTCTATTATCCAACCTGATTGGATAACCGAAGCAAGGGATGAATGGAAGAATGATGAAGAAGTGTGGACACTCATTCAAAATTTACAGAAATATCCTATTTCATCTGATAGATTTACCTAGAAAAATTATTCCTTATGGTACAAAGATCGCTTATATCTTTGTAAGAATTCCCAACTAAAACAAAATATTATTTTGGAATTGCACACTTCTCTTTTAGGAGGACACTCAGGATTTTTAAAAACTTACCACAGGGTGAAGAAAGAATTTTTTTGGGATGGCCTTAAATCTGATATTCAAAAGTTCGTGGTAGAATGTTTGGTTTGCCAGCAGAATAAAGTTGAGACAGTTAAGACCCCGGGTCTTCTACAACCTTTATCCATTCCAAGTCAACGTTTGGAGGAGATTTCAATGGATTTTATCACATGTTTACCTATGTTTGAAGGAAAGAGTGTCATCATAGTGGTAGTTGATAGACTTACCAAGTATGCACACTTTTGTGCATTATCTCATCCATTTAAAGCAAGTACAATTGCTACTACATTTATGGACACAATTCAAAAGCTACATGGAAACACAAGGGTTATTGTGAGCGACAGAGATCCCATTTTTACTAGAAATTTTTGGACGGAGTTATTTTCTTGTTTGGGTACTCAATTAGCTCATAGCTCATCTTATCATCCTCAATCCAATGGTCAAACTGAGATAGTAGATAAATGTTTGGAAGGATAACTTCGTTGTTTTGTATCTGATAAACAAACACAATGGGTCTAGTGGTTACCTCTTGCTGAATGGTGGTATAACACTTCCTTCCATACTGCAGCAAAAATGACCCCATTTATGACACTTTATGGATATCATCCACTGTCCATCACATCATTTTTAAGAGAAAATTCGAAGGTTCAAGTAGTGGAAGATCACATCGAGCATCAACAAGAAGTTCTCCAACTATTAAAGGATAACCTGAATTTGGCACAAAATCGAATGAAACAATAGGCAGATCAACATCGCAACGAGAGAAGTTTTGATGTAGGAGACTGGGTATTTTTACGGCTCCAACTATACAAACAAATTTCCCTCAAGCAAGCTAAGAAGGATAATAAATTATCACCAAAGTACTATGGTACTTACAAGGTGTTGCAAAATATTGGTACTATGGCATACAAATTGGAGCTTCCTGCTTCTTCACGAGTGCATCCAGTTTTCCATGTTTCATGCTTAAAGAAGGTTATAGGTGAAAATCTTCCAGTTCAAACAATATTGCCAGAACTTGGTGAGGAAGGAAAAATCATATTGGAACCTGAAGTAGTCACAGAAACAAGAACTCGAAAGCTACGAAATCGATCTATTTCAGAGTATCTCATCAAGTGGAAGAACTTACCCACTGAAGATTCTATATGGGAGGATGAGAATTTTATACAAAAGCACCCAGAGCTACTCAAGCGTTGAGGAAAACACTTTTTTGAAGGAGAGGGGCATGTTAGGTCCTTATATTACTAGTATAGTCCCTTATTGTTGTTAGTGTAATCCCCTTATTGTTATTATTGTAGCCCTATAACCCCCGTATTGTTATTAATGTGCCCTTAAACTATTATTGTTAGGTCGGCTAGGATTACATTGTGGCCCCATGGACTCCTATATATAGAAAGGAGGTTTTGTAATTTGTATCATTCAAGAACCATTCATTTATGTAATGTATTGGAGGTTGCCCCCTCGAAGTGGTTGATTTATAAGGCGTTGATCTCTCTTTTCTTCTATTTTTGGAGCTGGTTTCACAACATTGAATGGTGGGAAAAACATCTTGGCGGGTGTCACTTTCGGTTTATTAGTGGCTACAAAAATTAGTAAAGGAATTGGAAAAGGCAATGAGACATTATCTGGCATTTTATTTATGGAAATAAAGGAAAATAGGAGAAAAGGAAGGTGAAAGGTCACATATTTGCATGAGAAGGAATTTGAAGGAAAAATGAAGGAAAATGAATAAAATAGAGGCCTTAATGATAAAAAGGATTTTGAGGATCAGTGCATGCCTTTTGTCAGTGTTAGTGCCAGTTTTATCTTGGAGTCTCTCTCTTCTATTCTCAATATCATACTCTTGGACACTTATATTTTTTTTCAGAGCACCCTTGGAGGAGTGTGGATTACTTGGAATTTGGAGCAAGAAGGAAATGGAAAAGTAGGAAAGCGCAATGGAATAACAAGATCAACATTTATAGCAGGTTTTATTTGCAGGTATCGAGTTGCATGTATGGGTTCCTTGCTAGTTTTGGCATGCATGGCATATGCATGTGGTTGCTTGGTTATGATATGTCATTGGAATGGAGGATTGTCTGGATTGACAATGATTTTGCCTAGCCTTTCCATTTCCTAGATAGCCATGGTGTTGTGGGTTTTCCCATTTGTTTTCTGTTTGGTTCTCATGTTCCATATGGTTGTGTGTTGAGTTACTAGTTCCTAGAGCCTTGGTTGGACAAACGCGTTGGAATCCCTATAACAATTTGGGTTGAGTTACTAGTCCTGGAATCCTTGGTTGGAAAAATGCTCTGGAGCCCTTGGTGGGTTGAGTTACTAGTACTGGAACCTTGGTTGGAAAAATGATTTGGAGTCTCGCGACAGGTGTGGGTTGAGATACTAGTCCTGGAATTCGAGTTGGAATAGACGCTCTGGAGCCCTGGAAAAATTTGGTAGAGACTGATCTGGTGATGGTTAGTAATGTCCGACCGTGAGGTGGAATCACTGGTTGAGGGTTGAGGTGGTTTGGCCTCTTGAAGCCCTAATTTGTTTTTTCTTAGTTAATTCCATGAGATCCCACATTCATGCTTTGAATATGGTACAGGGGTGATTAGATGAAAGATATATTTGGTCTTGTGACTGCGCTTTGCCTGCATAGTATCCAAGCACTCAATAACCATATCATAACAGTCTACCTTAGTCTTGTGAAGATACAACTAGTCCATACCCAATAGCATACTGTACGACCAATGGAAGTACATTCAAATGTGATAATGTAGGCATACCATTTAACTCAAATTCACAAGCCCTTACCCAATGATGAAATATTTTCTTTGTACCTGCATCTAACTGCACTAACCAAGACTCTGCATGCACTTATTTTCTTAAACCACATTTATCCACCAAGTTAGGATTAACATAACTATAATTAGATCCAAGGTCAATCAAAATAGAAACAATTTGATCACAAAGCTTACCATCCATCTCGATAATAGATGTCTGATGATCGTCCTCCATATTATCCAATGTTGCATAAATCGGTGGAATACTTTAGCCAACATCCTCCACTGTCTGTGCTTCCTATGCACTATAGATCTGAGGCCTGCCATCCTGATTCCGGAGACAATCCTTTTTTAGATGCTCCTTGCCACATGTCTAACACTACAATTTTCTCCTACCATCACCTTTGTTCTGTTGCTCTCCAGGTTTAGGTCCATTAAATTTCTTGTAAGGTACAACATTCTCTTTCTCACCTGCATCATGAACTCTCATTCTCTTCAGCTGCCATTTAACTTTATTCTTGTCTTTCCCTTTCCAACCTTGTTAAGACTCTATCTTGTGCTTTGATTTCTCATAATAGTGCTTCAACTTACCAATGACTTATTCAAGTGACTGAGGCTCATCATACTCAATCCGATATTTAAATGCTAATGGTAATCCATTGAAAAATATTTGAACTTTGGCCTTCTGATCCCTAGGATATGATACATACCTCAATAACTCCAAGAAATTAGTCGTAGACTCCTCATCTGTCATTGGTCCCATCTTTAGATCATATAACTCCTTGGCCTTACTATCACAATACGTCTATTATAATTACTTCTTCCTAAAAAAATTATTGAATTCATGCCAATTCAACTCCTCCGTCCTGATGTCTCTAACACGTTTCACATCTTCCCACCAAATGTATGCTTTCCCTTTGAGGCTGAAGATAGCTATTATGGCCTTCATGTTTTGTGTGTGATTATGCAGCTCAAATAACTTCTTCATCCCAAGCAACCATCCTTTTGCATCTTCTAATTTCTTCAACTCTCCATCGAATGTAGGTGGCTTGGATTTCTTGAACTCATGTCACAAATATCCCTTATCACTCCTCTTGTAGGGATGATAACAATGATGACCATAACACCTGTCAGAACCAGAACTAGAATAGAATATGTATTCATCGCCTCTTCTATCCAGTGTATCCAAGAACCTGCTGGTGAGCCTTGGTATTGCACCAAGAGTGTTGCAACTCCCACGGGCTGCCCTACTTTACTTTATCAACCTGGGGTTCGTACAAACATGGAGGTGATAATGCTATATACACGAAAAAATCATTTTATTCATGTCATCCTCTTCAGCTTTACGAAAGGGTGCTACGTCTAGGGGTTCTCAATGAAGTGTGTCACACTTCGATGAAATTAAGCTAAATGACAGAAAGGAAATGACAGAAGAAAACTAAACTAAATTTCTAAAATGGAATGACAAAAAGAAACTAAATTAAATTGTTGAAAGGAAATGACAGAAAGAAACTAAATTAAATCGTTGAAAATAAATGGTAGAAAGGAAACAAATTCTAAACCATACTTAACTTGGCCAAATGGCTAAATGCGCTCTACTTATCTTATGGTCTATCTACCATGCTTGATCTGAAATTGTGAGAACAAATTATTTCTCATACAGAGATTGACTGTAGGGGCATTCACCGAATATTTCACCTTTCAAAGAAAGGATGAATCTGGAGGCTACCTGGCCCTTCTACAGACTCTGCCTAAAGAAATAAAATGTAATCACTGAGATTCGATCAATGAAAGTATTTGTTTTAAGTGCAAAGTATTCATTGATCTAGCTTTAATGTTTGAATAGGCAAGTATACATATTCTGCTAATGAAGTACAATGGTTTGAAGATGAACTAATAAGTTTTGTTCATTGTTTAAACCTGCTTGAGAAAAGTTTGCTTATAAAAATTTACTGTTTAAAGGAGCAGAATCTGAAAATATGCAGCAAAATTATACAGTATGACAGCAAATAATTGTTTAAGCGGTTCACCCCTCTCTTGGGCTACCTCCGTTGGGTCCAAAAGCCTCTAATTAGGATTTTTCCTCTTTGATTAAATGCTCAAAATGTGAAAACAACTATATAGAAGCCTCAAATGGAAAAATACACTGCAAATTAAGATTCATAAGGCTCAAATCAGTATAAAATGACTAAACAAACACCTCCATTGGATGAAGATAGTCCAAAACAGCTCTTCTTTCCTTAGGCCCTAGTGGCTCCACGACCAAAAACGCTGGTAAATTCTCTGATAGAGAACCCTGATGGCTCTGCCAACACTCCCAATAGCTCCAGAATGATCAATTACCCCAAAAACAAAAAAAAATTCGTCCAAAAAGGACTTTCCTAGCCAAAGTAATGGCTCTTTTACTCCAACTGCCAGTTTGGCCGAAATAAACTCCAGTTAAATCTGGTGGAACTCCAGATAATCCGACTAAACTGGAGATAGGCGCTAAAATTAGGTGCTCCGCCATAATACCGCCAGTTATCGGGGCTAATGGATAGGGTAGCGGTTCCATAGGACCACACCCATCGCAAAAGTGGTTGGGAACATGAGTTTAATGCGGCGGTTTTAAATGTTGAACCATAATATATAACCATATATTAATGTAATTCCGCTCCACCCACCGGTCCAAGTGACCAGACCTTTCAACTGTTTAACGCGCCAACCGTTTAAGCCTTTGGTTCCGAGCCTGAGGTTCCATGCTGAGGGGGCTGGCCCCCTTTTGGGCCCCGCCCAAACAAACATTAAAATTCAAATACAAATTCGCACCCACGAATATTAAGAATTGCCGCTATGACCCAACGGTCGGGCTATTGCATTGTCTCTGCCGTGACTCGGTTTCAAATCCTGCCGCATAACAAATTTTTAACCATATTTCAATCCGCCTTGGGGCCACGTGGCGGCCTTCGGGCTGGCCACGTGGCACCTTGTAATTGGCTGCGCCCGGAATATTTCGCAGAATATTCCATGGAATATTCCATAGAATATTCCCAGAATATTCTGTGGAATATTCTTTCTTTTTAATAAAAATATTTTTTTTTATAAAGTCAATTTTGGCCTTTTTTAATTGAAATTGGCGGATCTTTAAAACTGAATATCTTCTTCATACGACAACGGATTTGAGTGTTGTTCGCGGCGTTGGGATCGTATCGCTGAGCTCTTTCCAGTCGATCTGTTTTGGACCAATTCTGAGCAACTTATTTTTGAGCATTTTTCTACAAGGGACTTGATCTCCTGATCACACCTCCCAAATGGGAAGCTTTTGGACCCTCAAAAGCTTTCTGATTACTGAAACTGATGATGTGGAGACTGATTCTCCACTCTTCCACCCTTGAATAACTGAAATCTGCCCGATTTCATCAAATTAAGCTTTTGAGAAAATGATAATCTGTCTCTGGAATCAACTGATCGACCATTGCTTAGATTGACGGAGTCATGATGCAAATGATTAAAATTTGCAGAACAACAACTATAATTTGCAGAAAACAATTTTTTTCTACACTGATCAAACTTTCCAAAAGACTTAAAATAACTTTCACCTTGAAAACTGTTCCCATGGCAAATTCTACCATTCTGAAACCAACTTTTTCCCATGCTGAATGGTGTGTCCTTCTTGCTTGCACTGCTTTGCTTTGACACTTCATTCACTGCATTGGCTGACCCAAAAGGTAATTTGTGCAACATAACATCATCTTTTTTCAAAGACAAACTGTTATCAAACTGAGACATATTATTAGCAACATCATAAAAAGGCAAATGCTCAAAATCTGGTTGTTTCAACATCAACAAAGTTAGACTTTGACTTGCATTAACCAGTCTTTTCAATTGACTTGCATGTAGTAGAGAAGATTCCAGTTTCTTCTTGTGAGCTCTCACAATGTACTCTTTACCATCTTTGAACAAGTGATACTTGTTTTCATGGCGATGAAAGATGGCCTTCCTGTCAAATAAGTAAGGACTTCCCAAAACAATACCTGAGATATCAAGCGACACCACATCAAGTTCAACTATGTCAATAAAGTGTGCAGTTATTGCAAAGCGCAATATGGACTTCCTTGAGACTTGCAAATTGGCATCCTTACATATCCATCCAAGTGGATAAGGCTTCGGATGTGGAATGGTCTCAAGTTTAAGCTGCTTGACCAAGTCTTCAGATATAAGATTTGCTTGTGACCCACTGTCAAATAGTGTGTCAATTTTGGTATGCTTTGAAATTACCCTCACATCGAAAATCTCTATCCTCCTTTTTTCTTCATGAGTATCTTTGTGACAATTCAAAGAGCTAGAACTAGGAATTGTGTCTTGCACCACTTCTTCCCCTTAGTGTTCTTTAAAACCATGCCTATGCTTTTTGTCTCATCTCCTGAGTCTGACCCTAAGTCTTGCTCAACTGTTGCTACAATTTTCTCCTTTTCTTTGGTCTTGTTTTTGTTCTTGTATTTTTCTAGTTTCAATTCAGGATGAAGCTTCCAGCAATGATCTTCATCATGAATTGTCTTTCAACAGTTCTTGCAAAAGAATTTTCCTTTGTATTTTCTTGAATTTGCAACTCTCTTCTTTCCTTTGTTTTTGAAATTACTATCCTCATCAAAAATATTATTTCCTCTAGCTTCTAAATGTGTAGCCTGCACACAGACTTCATCTAAGCTGGTAGGATTGAACAATAGAATAGTATGTTGCAGGTAATTGTGCAAACCTCCTATGTATTTCAACAAGGTGTCTTGACTTTGTAAGTCTACTCCAAGTAGAAGTGCTCTCCTTCTAAACTCTTGGGTATAATCTTGCACATTTTGACCCTTAAGTTGCCTAAAATTTTGCCAATTCATGATTGCTTTTTGAATTTGAGCAAGAGGATAAAAATGTTTCTTAATAGCTGTAATAAACTCATTCCAAGTTAGAGTTATCTTACCATGCTTTTTAATTTCCTCCTTGGTTTTGGCTTCCCACCAAACCAAAGCTGCTCCATCCATTCTCAAAGAGGCTAATTGAATTTTAGTGTCATCATCATGCAGATTCTGAATTCTTAGATAGACTTCCAGCTGTCTAATCCAGTTATCCAATTTTTCTGCATTCACATCACCATTAAACATTGGCAACTCAAACTTCACATCAAGCTTTAACAAAGGATTTTTAAGAGATGTTTTTGTTTTTTGTGACTGATTTTCAGAAGTTGAAGAGGATGATGTGGAGGAAGAGGATGACGATGGAGATGGTGGATCACCATTTCCTCCATTCCCCTTCTTAGACTCATCTTTGTCTTTCTTTCCTCCTGAAGAATCTCCTTCTTCTCTTTGGTTCCTAGACCCTTCTCCAACAATCCTATCATTTCTCTCCTGGTATAGGATCCTAACCATCTCAGTCAAGTCCAAGAAAGCTTTTCTAAAGACTCTTTCTTCTTCCTTGGGATCCATTTCCTCATGTACTTCTCCTTCTCTGGAAGACATGTTTGTGGTTGATTCTAAGCCTAATGAGGATGAAATGGAAGGTGGATGTAATGGCTCTCCAGCCCTCCTTGGTTGAGGATTAACTTGTTCTCTAACCAATTGACCTTCCCCTCTTTGCAATTTCAGCCTAGTAAGCATCAAATTTTGCAGAATAATACAATTTACTTGCACAAATTTCACAAACTCTTAAGCAAAACCTTGAGCTCTGATACCAACCTGATCTGAAATTGTGAGAACAAACTATTTCTCATACAGAGATTGAATGTAGGGGCATTCACCGGATATTTCACCTTTCAAAGAAAGGATGAATCCGGAGGCTACCTGGCCCTTCTACAGACTCTGCCTAAAGAAATGAAATGTAATCACTGAGATCTGATCAATGAAAGTATTTGTTTTAAGTGCAAAGTATTCATTGATCCAGCTTTAATGTGTGAATAGGCAAGTATACATATTCTGCAAATGAAGTATAATGGTTTGAAGATGAACTAATAAGTTTTGTTCACTGTTTAAACCTGCTTGGGAAAAGTTAGCTTATAAAAATTTACTGTTTAAAGGAGCAGAATCTGAAAATATGTAGCAAAATTATACAGTATGACAGCAAATAATTGTTTAAGCGGTTCACCCCTCTCTTGGGCTACCTCCGCTGGGTCCAAAAGCCTCTAATTAGGCTTTTTCCTCTTTGATTAAATGCTCAAAATGTGAATACAACTGTATAGAAGCCTCAAATGGAAAAATACACTGCAAATTAAGATTCATAAGGCTCAAATCAGTATAAAATGACTAAACAAACACCTCCATTGGATGAAGATAGTCCAAAACAAATCTTATTTCCTTAGGCCCTGGTGGCTCCACGACCAAAAACGCTGCTAAATTCTCTTATAGAGAACCCTGATGGCTCTACCAACACTCCCAACAGCTCTAGAATGATCAATTACCCCAAAAACAAAACAAAAAAATTCGTACAAAAAGGACTTTCCTAGCCAAAGTTATGGCTCTTTTACTCCTACTTCCAGTTTGGCCTAAATAAACTCCAGTTAAATCTGGTGGAACTCCAGATAATCCGACTAAACTAGAGATAGGCACTAAAATTAGGCGCTCCGCCATAATACCGCCAGTTATCGGGGCTAATGGATAGGGTAGCGGTTCCATAGGACCACACCCATCGCAAAAGTGGTTGGGAACATGAGTTTAATGCGGCGGTTTTAAATGTTGAACCATAATATATAACCATATATTAATGTAATTCCGCTCCACCCGCCGGTCCAAGTGACCAGACCTTTCAACTGTTTAACGCGCCAACCGTTTAAGCCTTTGGTTTCGAGCCTGAGGTTCCATGCTGAGGGGGCTGGCCCCCTTTCGGGCCCCGCCCAAACAAACATTCAAATTCAAATACAAATTTGCACCCACGATATTAAGAACTGCGACTATGACCCAACGGTCGGGCTATTGCATTGTCTCTGCTGTGACCCGGTTTCAAATCCTGCCACATAACACATTTTTAACCATATTTCAATCTGCCTTGGGGCCACGTGGCGGCCTCCAGGCTGGCCACGTGGCGCCCTGTAATTGGCTGCGCTCGGAATATTCTACAAAATATTCTGTGGAATATTCCACTGAATATTTCCAGAATATTCTGTGGAATATTCTTTTTTTTTAAATAATTTTTTTTTTTATAAAGTCAATTTTGACCTTTTTTAATTGAAATTGGCGGATCTTTAAAACTGAATATCTTCTTCATACGGCAACGGATTTGAGTGCCATTCGCGGCGTTGGGATCGTATCGCCGAGCTCTTTCCAGTCGATCTGTTTTTGAGCATTTTTCTACAAGGGACTTGATCTCCTGATCAATGCTTCTATCCATGGCTTAATTCTAATTGAAAAAGTGTTGATTTGTAGTTTGGAGGAAAAAAAGGGCTAAAGAGGCTAATGGAGGGCTTAACACATGAAACAAAGCTTAGAAGTGGAAAGAGGGGTTTAAAATTTTTTAGAACTTTGTTATAGTGCAAAAATTCTTCAGAGTGGAATAATTTAAAAAGTGTGATGGCAGAGATGCGATGGAGTAAAAGTTGCGAAGTGCAACGGGCTAAAAGCTGTGACATGCAAAATGTGATGGGAAGGAACTACGAAATGAGAAATGCGATGAGTTAGATGACATGGCAGTAGGATAGGTTGCAGAGTGCTTTGATCATATTGCAATCAGTGGAAAGGAGCTATAAGTGTTAAAGGAAACAAACTAAACCATGCAAAGTGTGAAATGTGATGGGGATAAACATTGCGATTTGCGATGGGTGACGTGGCAGTGGGATCGGCAGCGGAGCACAATCACAAAATCACAATCGGCAGATACGAGCGGTAAGTCTTAAAATAAAAAGGAAAAAAGTTGCGAAGTGTGATATGGTAAAAGTTGCGATGTGTGATATGGTAAAAGTTGCGATGTACGAAGTGCGATATGGTAAAAGTTGCGATGTGCAATATGGTAAAAGTTGCGATGTGTGAAGTGCGATATGGTAAAATTTGCGAAGTGCGAAGTACGATGGGATCAGTGGCAGAGCGCGATCGCAATTAGCGGTTGGAAGCGGTAAGTCTTAAGGAAAAAGGGAAATGGTGCGAAGTGTGATATGTGATATCACAATCGGTAGATGGGAGCGGTAAGTGTTAAAGGAAGAAACTAAACACTGCAATTTGTGATGTATGATAGCGGGAAGTTTGAGGAGGAAAGACAGAGGTAAAATTTTATGTTTTTTGAAGCGTTTTTGTGTTAAAACAAGTAAGGCATTCGTAACCAATAGAAACGAAGGAATAAGGCGGGTTGAAGGGTTTAAGTGCTTTTAAAGGAAAAAGGTGGGTTTAGCAGTTAGAATAAGTAGAGAAAAGGAGGGAATGGAGGGCATAACAACAATGCTCAGGCTGTGAGTACAGAGATGGAAAATGAAGCAGGGAAACACAACGGAGCTGCTATGGGGCTTTATCACTAATTCATGCAAACAACTTTGTTGGTCTATGCACGAAAAATAGGTAAAATGTGTGAAAATGCAATACAAAAAGGAAGGCTGAAAATGGTAATGCAACTCTACTTTTAATCTCATAAATAATGAACAGAAATCAGTTTTTGGGTGTGTGGGAAGGTAGCTCTCCTCGAGCCCTATTGACAAAGATGAGAAGGGGGTCTTGATCCATAACTTTTTCGTTTTCCTCTATTATATAACTCTCATAAGAAAATGAAAAACTACAACAACACATTGAAAGTAAAACCAAGCAGTAATGAAACTATCAGAAGAAGAACTAATTGAATGACAGAAAGTAGAGAATAAATACAACGGAGAGGTTGAGGCACATGGATTGGGCCCTAACCCACGAGCCTAGCTCTATGAAACTTAAATCAGTAAAGTGAAATCAATCTTCTCACTTCATAAAAGAATAGCCTCATACATTCATGAAAGTTTGATCACTGAGTAAAATAAAAGTCTCAATAGCTTGCAACAAAGTTTCGACTAGAATCGACTCCTTCCTAGCTCTATCTCTACTCTATTTATTCTACAAGGCAGCTACCAACAGCTCCCTAGAAAATGGTGATTTATTCCAATTGACTCCAAATAAACAAAGATTGGGTGCACTCCTCTTTAAGTTGCTTGGCTGCCTCTAGAATTCGAATTGTTGGAGAGAATATTTGGGGTCCTTTGGTTTCCTTTGAGAGTTAGGGAGGGTGGACAATCCTCATATAATTTCTCTTTGATGTCTCCTTCAAGTATTTATGATAAAATCCTTATAAAAATGCTAATAATTCATGATTTTCTGCACTCAACCTCATATTAGGAACTTAGAGTATGTTAGCCTTAATCACCACCTATACTAGCATCATAAAACCAAATAATAATAAAAATGAAAGAAAAAGAGATCTAAGAAGGCATAAAGGTGACCATTAACCCCTCCAAATAGGTCTAATGATGGAGCTCATCATCAGCCCCCTACTGAATTATTGCTCATCCTTTGAGCAACTAATCCTCCTCCTACATTTCCTTCAAGGCTTTGACAACCCCCCTGATTTCTTGAGGAAGAAGTGTGGGAGTTTCCCCAAGGGGGTAAAAACCATTATTCTTTTATGAATTCTCCCATTCTCTATCTTGTGTATATGTGTCCTTTTCATCATTCAACCCCAACAACAAAGGTGGGCTGAGCTCCCAACCATTGGATCTTTTTGGCCTGCATGGCCCTCTTGTATAATGGTGCCCTTTACAATGCACCCCTCAGTCTTTCTGAAGTATGGTACTCCATGTTCTTAAGGTTGTGAGGGAGGTTGTTCCATCTGCTCTGACTGGCCATAATGCACTCATCTTCTATCCATCTAGAAACATCATCAAAGTGGCTTATTACCTGTGTTTGAGTCTGGAGTTAGCTTTCAACTAGTGCATGGTCCCTTTCAATCTCTCGACGGTTAAAGATGACTCCTCTTGGGCTGAACAATTTTGGTCTGATATGTAAGGTTTCTCTATTTCTTCTTCTCATGACCCTCCATATCTCTTTTGCTCTAGTGTCCTCATTCATCATCCAAGATACTAAAGCCATTAATTGCATATCCCCCATTGTAGGATTGGGGTCCCAAGTATCGAGATTTGTCAGCACATGGTTATGCACATAAAACTCTGCCATATTTGAATTATCGGCCATGTTAGCTTGCTTGTAGAAAGCCATGAATTGCCTACAATCTTGGAAAGGTAGGGATCCATGGGAGGCTAGAGTTTTTATTTGAAATAAGAGCCATTGCTCCTTGAGGTACACAACATATGAGTCAGAAGGGAATTTGTGCTGAAAAGCTTCTATGCATAAGTCTTCCATGGTGGCTACTTGCTGCCCTTTTTGCTGCAATTGCTCCTTCAGTGCTACATTCTTTGCTTTTTCCTTCTGCAACTGCTCCTTCATAATTGTTTCTTCGATCCTTTCCTCCTCCCTTGGTGATTCTTCAATGATACTCGAGCTCGTGGGAGGAGTTTCTGGCTCTCTCTGACTTATCCTTTGACTCTTGTCAGCTCTAAAATACATAGAGGTCTCCCTTTTTCTCTTTGTGCTCAAAGGAGCTAAGGTGGAAGCTACCTATTTATCTTGAGGGGATGTGGTGATGTGCTGTGAGTCTAATTCTTGCTCACTTTCTGCTACCTCTGTGACTTCTATTTCCATCTCCTCCATTCTTCCTTGGCCCTTTGTCTCTTACTCTTCTTCTTATGGTTCTTATTTTGGCTCTTCTTCTCCTTCTTCTCTAAGGCTAGGAGAGAAACTTCCCTTGGTCCCTTTCTATTGTGTCTGATATGCGGTATACTTTGGAAGTTAGCTCGACTGTTGGTGATGTTGTTCTGCTACTACTGCTGTTGAAATACGCAACCCACTCTCGGTACTAATGTGCTGTGGGCTCCCTTCGGTCTCTTCCCTAAAAAATTCTCAATTCATTGGTTTGGACGAGACGAGATCTCTTTTTATTAGATTGCACAACTAATTTTGGAGTGCTTATGTAACTCGGCCTCAACTCCAGTTTTCGTTAGAGACCATTGTTCCTTCTTTCTATTAATTCATGATGGACTGCGTGTTTCCTCCCCTCTTTCTCCTCTACTTCACTTGATCTAAATTTTTTTTCTTTTGCATGCCTAGGTGGCGTGACTTTGTAGTTCTCCCTAGTCATACTTCACGATGGTGGCCAACCTAACTGGACACCTTTCTGCCCCTTAAACTTTAAGTCTGCAAATTTAATTATTTCTGGCTATCATGGATGCATAGCGAGGGGTGAGAAGCTATACTTGAGTTTAGCTGTTGTTGTCAAGGCATTTGCAGGAGCTAGAATTCGGAGACAAGCCTCTTATATGTTGCATTCTTCCTTATTTTCTTGTTTTCTGAGTGAGCAGCTTGCTGAATGAGAAAATTTCAGAGTGAGTTGTTGATATTTCTTGTTGTTTCTTCCCATTGTAGATTCTGCGTGGGGTTGCTCCAGATGCCATGGGTGTCACTCTTGTCTTTCATGGGGTTTTATTTATCAACTCCTCCTTGTTTTTCTTTGCAGTCCGTGAACAAATTTGTTTTGAAGGAACTTCCTGATGTTTGTAGGAGTTTGTGGCTTGCTTTCTTTTGCTACGTTGTGCTCAGGAATGGAGGAATATAATGTATGGAGGTGATGGAAGGAGTTATGGAAATGAATGGAGTGAATGATGAGATGGATGGTAAAATAGAAGGGGAGAGAAGATGAATGCTTCCCTGTGTTTCTAGAAACCATTAATAACCTGCAAAACAACAAACACAGAAAACACAGAGATGCAGTTGTAATATTTTTATTTATTTATTTTAATTATTATTATTATTTTTTAATTTTATTTTTAAGAAATTTGGCTAACTCCATGAAGGTTTTCAACCCAAAAACTTGCCTTAGGCACCTTAGAGAGGTTTTAAACCCACAAACTTGCCTTAGGCTCCTGAGAGAGGTTTTAAACCCACAAACTTGCCTTAGGCACCTCAGAGAGGTTTTCACCCATGGATCTTTATTCCCTTTTCTTTTTTTCCTTTTCTTTTTTTGAGCAAGTGAGCTGCCTCCATCGAGGTTTTCAACCCACAAGCTTGCCCTCGGTGCCTCAGAGAAGTTTTCAGCCATGGATATTTATTCTTTTTTCTTTCTCTTTTTTTTAGGAGGTGTGGGAAATAATGGAGTTTCCCATCACATACACCTCTTTGCTTATTGAATTTGTGAATTCTGTTGTTGACAAAGGCTTCTTGTAGATTTTAAGTCTGTGACCATTGACAAGCAAGGGGATTCCTCCTCATCTATGGTTTTGATTTGGACTGTGCCATTATAATAAAAAAATTCCGCTGCGTAAGGTCCCAACCATCTCGTCATCAAATTTCCTTTGAATTCTTTAAACCTTGAATCATACAACAATCCCCAATCTCCTTCTTAGAAGGTTTTTTCTTTGATGTTCTTGTCATGCCAGATCTTCCTTTGCAGTTGAACTACCTCTATGTGCAGAAGTACTTGCATTCTGAACTCACCCAATCCATTTAGTTGCATCAATCTCTTTTTTTATTCATTTGATAGATCTAGATCCAATTTAGCTACCATCCTTAAAGTATTCAATTCAAACTCAACTAAGAGTAGAGCGTTCTTACCATATACTAGTTCATAAGGAGTGAATCTTGTTGTTGTATTCCAAGTAGTGTTGTAGGCCCAAGTAGCTTCTACCAATATGTCTGCCCAATATTTTCTGTTGTTGTTCACAGCCTTGGTGAGGATGCTCTCTAAAGCTCTGTTAGTTACTTCTACTTGGACATTCACCTGAGGGTGATAGGAAATAGAATTTCTATGCTTCATCTTGTGCTTCCTCAAAATATTCTCATTGAGGTGAGAGGTGAATTGTTCTCCCTGATCAGTGACTATTTCTCTAGGGTACCCAAAATTGTAAAACACATTCTCCCGCAGAAATTCTGCTACTTTCTCCTCAGTTGCTACCTTCACTACCTTTTTTTCAGCCCACTTTGTCAATTAATCCATGCAGACTATGATATACTTCTTTTGTCCGGATGGTGGATCGATAGGTCCAACAAAGTCCATGCCCCACTTGTCAAATGGCTCAAGAGTCACCTGAGGGTGCAAAGGCATTTCATCCCTTTGCGTTATTTTCCCCATCCTTTGGCACTGGTCACACCTGCTGGTGTATCTTATGGAATCTTGGTGAAGGGTAGGCCAATGGTATCATGTCTGCAAAACTTTGTAAGCAATTCTCTTTGCAACAAAGTGGCCTCCAAATGGGTTGTCATGACATGCAGAGAGGATATCAAAAAATTATTTCTCCCTCAAACATATCCTTAGGACTTGATCAAGGCCTAGCTTAAAAAGGTTTCCCTCAATCCATGTGAAACAGGTGCTTTTTATGATGATTATGCTCCTCTCCCTAGATGAAAAATTAGGAGGGAGTCTCCCAAAAACCAAGTAGTTAGCCATATCACAAAACCATGGTAAGAGTGCTAATATAGAAAAGAGATTCTCATCTGGCAGTTGGTCATCCACCATTCCTTCTTCACCTGCAGGGAGAGCTAAACTGCACAAAAAATCTGCAACAACATTCTCCTTTCCAGGTTTATCAACAATAGTCAAATCAAATTGCTGCAAAAGTAACAACCATCTAATTATCCTAGCGTTAACATATGGTTTGTTCATTAAATACTTGATGGATGCATGGTCAGTGTGAAAAAAGGTTTGATATCCAGTTACAGAATGCCTGAACTTGTTCAAAGCATGGACAATAGCTAACATTTCCTTCTCAATAACAGTATAATTCAGTTCGGCCTTGGACAAGTTCTTGTTGATGAAATAAATGGCATAAGGGATTTTGTCCTCTAATTGTCCTAATGCTGCCCCTACAACTTTGTTGGATACATTGGCGTGGATGTGGAAAGGCAGAGTCCAATTTGGACCTCAGAGGATGTGGGCATTAGTCAAATTTTCCTTAATGAGCTCGAAAGGCTCTTGATAAGGACCAGACCAAATAAACTCAGAATCTTTGGCAAATAACCCAAATAACGACGAAGGCATCTTGATGAACCTTCTATAGTAGCCAGCTAAGTCTAAGAAACTCCTGACATCTTTCTGCTTTTGAGGAGCAGGTACCCTTTTGATGATAGTGATTTTGTTCGAGTCTACCTGTATTCCTGCTTGGGACATGGAGTGTCCTAATACAACCCCTGCTTTATTCAAGAATTCACACTTTTTTGGGTTCAATGAGAGATGTATCTCAATGCACCTTCTTAGTACTTTACCCAAATTGGAGAGAGCTTCCTAGAAGTCATCCCCATATGGTGTGAAATCATCCATGTAGATTTCGACAGAGTCATGGACTAACTCAAAAAAGATGCTTAGGACAAATATTTGGAAGGTAGCTGGGGCATTGCACAACCCAAAGGGTAGGACTCTATAAGCGAAGGTACTCCAAGGGAAGGTGAAAGTAGTCTTATCCTAGTCTTCAGGGCTGATTTGAATCTGATTGTGCCCATTGAACCCATCTAAGAAAGAAAAGAACTTCTTCACCACAAGGCCATCCAGGACTTGGTCTATAAAGGGCAAAGGGAAATGGTCTTTCTTGGTGGCTTTGTTAAGTTCTCGATAGTCAACACAAATTCGCCACATCTCGTTCTTCTTTGGGACTAGGACAAGAGGGGATACCCACTCACTGTCAGATATAGGATATATGACCCTGCATCCAATAGTTTATGCAGCTCTTCTTGGACTATGTCCTTCAAAGCTGGGTTAATCCTTCTTTGGGGTTATCTCACAGGCTTGCATCCTTCTTTGATGTACATGTGATGTCTGCATACTAAGGGATGCACCCCTTTCATGTCCTTGTAATCCCAAGCAAATGCTTCAAGATTTTCTTTCAAAAGCTGGCATAATTGCTTCTCTTCTTCATTGAAGAGGTTTGGGTTGATTTTCAGAGATATGGATGGGCCAAACTCAATAGCCTTGGCGGTTTCAAAGGTTGACTCAACTAAGTGCACTTCCATCCAAGGTTGGCTTTCAGAATCTTTGACTAAGATTTCAAGAGGAATGTTAGTGGAGGACTGGTTTCGAATGACATGGTCGATGAGTTCATCTTCATCAAACTGCCCCACTCTAAGAATAACACCTATGGTACACATAGGGGCAGTGTTATATAACTCATCTTCTTCATCCTACAACCATATAGGGAGATTATGATCAATGGAAGGTTGGGATGGAGGATATAACACTATATTTTTAGACAAAGGCCCATTTTTTATAGTCATGTTTATGGCCCGACAACTAATATAATCATATGCAGTGGCTAACCAAGGTCTCCCTAAGATGAGAGGATATCCATTAAACTTGTTTTTTGGTTGTAGGACCAGGAAATCTATTGGATACTCCCAAAAGTCAATGATAACCATAACATCCTCAACAATTCCCTTCGGAGTTACTGTGGACCGATCTACAAGTTGCAAAACTATTGTGGTTTTACTCAAAGTCCCTTGGAGATTAAGTTTCAACATAGTTTCCTTGGTCGTAACATTGATAGCAACCTCTAGATCAATCAGAGTGTTGTCGAATATGACACCATCTATATGCACATCAAGAACTGGAATACCAGAGTCCAGGTACGTTGGAAATATTTCCTTCCCTAGCATTAGGTCAGACAGTTGTCCTACCACATTGATGGTGGGGATATCTCTCTTCCTTCTCCCAAGTTTCTTGAAGCACTTTTATTTGATGAGCCTATTGTAGATAGGGACATCATTAATATCCTGGAGAAGTGGTATATTTACGCACAAATTTTCCAATTCTCCCAGGAGTTCAATCTCCTCTACGGTGTGCTAATTAAGGTGGATTAAGTGCTCAGGAAAAGGAGGTTGTTGGATATGAGTGTTACTTCCTTAATTTTCCTCCTCAACCTCTACAGGTGGAGATGGAGGACGGTTGTCTGGGAGTACTCTTCCCAATATAAGATTAACCTTTTGTATCTCCACAACATAAGCTGGATAGGAATTTTCTCCACTGGGATCCTGCTGTGCCTGTCTGTTGTTCGGGTTCAGATTGGGTTGTGCAGGTATTTGAGGTAGCCTAGGTGGAGAAAAATGAGTAAGATGAGGTTGAGGTTGGGGTGGAGGCATTAGAGCAAGTGGTTGATTTTGTTGAGGCCTCCACCCTTGGGATGGATTATTCCACTATGGTTGTGGTGGAACATACTATTGGAATGGTTGGTTGACTGGCTGAGAATGATATGAAGGTTTGTAAGGCCAAGTAGGAGGTGTAGACCATGATGGGGGAGTGGGGGTGTACCAAGGTTGCATGGGTGCACTATGATTGTTGTGATAATAAGAGTAAGGTGCACCTTTCATACCTTGTTGATATGGTCAAGGGCCTTGAGGCCTTCTCTGGTTGATGAAACATAGTTGCTCTGGCATTGCTTCCCCACCTTGATATACAACCTTAAGTCTAGGTAAGGAGGGACACTTGTCTGTGGCATTATTCTCTTCACAGACTAAGCAAACCTCTATGACATTCAGTGGACATTCATTCCTTGGGTGCTTCCGGGTACATTTAGAACAAAATATGGGCAGGGCTCTCTCTACTTCCTCTGGCTTCCTTTTGACCTGCATTGTGTCCATTTGCAAAGAAAAGGTGTGCAACATTTCACTCTTGAAGTCCTCTAGCATGTTTATAATATCATGTTTTATGAAGGTGGAAGAGGAAGGGGTATTGGATATACTTTGGCTAGTTCTGCCCTTCTTCCTAAATGCCCTAGAATGGTTCCAGAAGACAGTTTTGATTGTTTCATAGGGTTGTTGGTAGATATCCCCTCCAAATAGCATATTCAAGGTTTATATCATCTCTTCTCTGATCCTTCTAAGAAGTACAAGTTTAAGTGAGTCAGGATCAAGATTACAATTGGCTCTCTTATAATTCAATTGAAACCTCTCTTCATAGTCCTCTAAGGATTCATCCAGCCCTAGAGTCATCCTAAATATATCATCCTGAGTTTCCTTGGACCTACATTAGTCTTTGTATTTGTTGTGAAGGTCTCTCCCATCCGTGCCCAGGTAGTGATGTGATCCCCAGGCAGACCCATGAACCAGCGCAAGGCTGCATCCTCAAGGGTGGATGGGAATAGCTTCAACTTCTGATCATTAGAGGTATAGTCACAAGTCCTAAAAACAACAACAAATTAAAACATGAATGTCTCAGGGTCCTCAGAGGTAAGTCCATGAAAGTGTGGAAAAGCTGAGGGGCTAATGTTCTTAATATTAGTTTCCCTGTCTTCCTCTCTTATGGGAAAGGCTCTCTTGATCCCAACCATGGTTAATAAAGGTGAAGCGGGGCCCTCAGTTGAAACAAGGTCTTCTTCTTCTTCCCCAATAAGATCCTAAAAATATTCAGAAGGCTCTCCTAGAGGGGTTTCACTCTCACTACCACTAAAGAAGAGTGAAGGGTGGACAAGAGGCGATGTGGGGGTTTTAGGTGAGGTTTGTCTTTGAGTATTCCTACTCCTACAAGGCATGAAAATCAGGTCTTTTTGTATTTTTTTTTAATATTTCTGAAATGACATGAAAAGGAAAGAAAGAAGAAAAGAATGCTAAAACAAAATCAAAGCATCTACTAGACACCTCCCTGGAAATGACGCCAAAAAGTGGTGAGCCCTAGGATTGCACCAAGAGTGATACAACTCCCAGGGGCTGCCCTAATTTACTTTATCAACCCAGGGTTCGTACAAACTTGGAGGTGATAGTGCTATATACACAGCAGATGCATTCTATTCATGTCATCCTCTTCCGCTTTACAAAAGGGTGCTACCTCTAGGGGTTCTCAGTGAAGTCTGTCACACTTCGATGAAACTAAACTAAATTACAAAAAGGAAATGAAAGAAGGAAAATAAACTAAATTGTTGAAATGGAATGACAGAAAGAAATTAAATTAAATTGTGGAAAGGAAATGACAAAAAGAAACTAAATTAAATTGCTGAAAATAAATGGCAAAAAGGAAAATAATTCTAAACCATACTTAACTTGGCCAAACGGCTAACTGCACCCTACTTATCCTATGGTCTATCTACCATGCTTCTATCCATGCAGCTAAGCTATCCATGAGTTAATTCTAATTGAAAAAGTGTTGATTTGCAGCTTAGAGGAAAAAAAGGGATAAAGAGGCTAATGGAGGGCTCAATGCATGAAACAAAGCTTAGAAATTGAAAGAGGGGTTTAAAGCTTATTAAAAATTTGTTATAGAGAAAAAATTCTTCAAAGAGGAATAATTTGAAAAGTGCGACATCACAGATGCGATGGAGCAAAAGTTGCGAAGTGTGACTGGCTAAAATCTGCGACGTGCAAAATGCGATGGGAAAGAACTTCGAAATGCGATGAGTTAGATGACGTGGCATTAGGACAGGTGGCAGAGCTCTTTGATCATATTGCAATAGGTAGAAAGGAGAAGTAAGTGTTAAAGGAAATAAACTAAACAATGTGAAGTGTGAAATGTGACAAGGATAAACATTGTGATTTGTGATGGGTGACGTGGCGGTGGGATTGACAACGGAGTGTGATCGCAATATCGCAATCGGCAGATAAGAGTGGTAAGTCTTAAAAGAAAAAGGGAAAAAGTTGTGATGTGCAAAGTGAAATATGGTAAAAGTTGCGATGTGCAATATGGTAAAAGTTTGTTATCATTTTTTGGATTCAACTGCATTAAGTAAGTCATTCATCTATGACCATTTCCATGAGAGGTAGTCGTAAATGACCAATTTCTCATGATTTTTGAATAGTCCACTTAGCACTCATTGCATCGGGTGATGCTCACAAGGGTGAAGAAGTGGGATTGAAACTAGTGAAATGAATCATGTAGCGTCAATCATCACTTCTGGGGCTTGCACCCAATAACCAGGACTTCCCGGGAGGTCACCCATTCCATGGTAAAAGTTGCGATGTGCAAAGTGCAATATGGTAAAAGTTGCAATGTGCGATATGGTAAAATTTGCGATGTGCGAAGTGCAATGGGTGACATGGTAGTGGGACCAGTGGCAGAGCACGATCGCAATCGACGGTTGGAAGCAGTAAGTCTTAAGGAAAAAGGGAAAAGGTGCGAAGTGTGATATGCGATATTGCAATATCGCAATCGGCAGATGGGAGCGGTAAGTGTTAAAGTAAGAAACTAAACACTGCGATTTGCTATGTACGGTAGCGAGAAGTTCGAGGAGGAAAGGCAGAGGTAAAATTTTATGATTTTTCAAGAGTTTTTGTGTTAAAACGAGTAAGGAAACTGTAACCAATAGAAATGAAGGAACAAGGCGGGTTGAAGGGTTTAAGTGCTTTAAGAGGAAAAAGGTGGGTGCAACAGCTAGAATAAGCGGAGAAAAAGAGGGAATGGAGGGCATAACAAAAATGTTTGGGTTGTGAGTACAAAGATGGAAAATGAAGCGGGAAAGCACCACGAAGCTACTCTGGGGCTTTATCACTAATTCCTGCAAACAACTCTGTTGGTCTATGCACAAAGAACAGGCAAAATGTGTGAAAATACAATACAAAAAGGAAAGTTGAAAATGGTAATGCAACTATACTTGTAATCTCATAAATAAGGAACATATATCAGTTTTTGGGTCTGTCAGAAGGTTCACCCTCCTCGAGCCCTATTAATAGAGATGAGAAGGGGGTCTTGATCCACAACCTTTTGGTTTTCCTCTATTATATTACTCTCATAAGAAAATGAAAAACTATAGCAGCACACTGAAAGAAAAACCAAGCAGTAATGAAACTATCAGAAGCATAACTAATTGAATGACAGAAAGCAGAGAACAAATACAACAGAGAGGCTGAGGCACATGGATTGGGCCCTAAACCACGAGCCTAGCTCTCTAAAACTTAAATCATTAAATTGAAATCAATATGCTCATTTCATAAAAGAATAGCCTCATACATTTATGAAAGTTTGATCACTGAGTAAAATAAAAAGCTCAATAGCTTGCAACAAAGTTCTGACTAGAATTGACTCCTTCCTAGCTCTATCTCTACTCTATTTATTCTACAAGGCAGCTACCAAAAACTCCCTAGAAAATGGTGATTGAGTCCACTTGACTCCAAGTAAACAAAGATTGTGTGCACTCCTCTTTGAGTTGCTTGGCTGCCTTTGGAATTCGAATTGCTAGAGAGAACCTTTGGGATCCTTCAACTGCCTTCGAGAGTTAGGGAGGGTGAATAATCCTCCTATAATTTCACTTTGTTGTCTCCTCCAATTATTTATGATAAAATCCTTATAAAAATTCTAATAATTCATGATTTTCTGCACTCAACCTCATATTAGGCACTCAGAGTATGTTACCCTTAATCACCACCTATAATAGCATCATAAAACCAAATAATAATAAAAATCAAATAAAAAGAGATCTAAGAAAGCAAAGAGGTGACCATTAACCCCTCAAAATAGGTCTAATGATGGAGCTCATCACCTGCCATCCCGGATCGTATCCTCTCTATCACCAGTCTATGACCACCATGAGACCTATTACCATATTCCCCATTAGTCCTTTCCTCCTGCTCAAGATTGATCCATGGTTTTCCATGTATTTGTAGATATAACAAGCTCTAAAAGATAAATGCATTAATCTCTAATTATTTCTCCTGTGCCGTAGAAGGTCTCTCCTATGACTAAACAATTTTGTCATTATCTGCTTTGCAACTCCTTATTTGTGCCTTCAAACTTCTCAAAGTGTTTGTTATGTGAGGGGAGTACTCATCTTGTGGCTACTCATTTGACCTGTATGTTGGGTGTGTATTACATTCTTTCCATGATTAGTCGCATGCATGCGAGGGGGATCACTAGCAACCCCTGTTTGTTGCGTCAGGCGTAGTAGGGGGGATTGTCGCCCCCCCCCTGTCGAGGGGTTTGCAAGGGGGCGGTAGGCCCCTTGCACAGGGTCCGGGGAAACACCCCGAGATTTTTTTTTCCTATATAGATGCAAACCCAAAAGATGGTGGGCGGACCTACCAATGATTTTTTGCATGGGTTTTGCACATGGTTTTGGGCATGATGGTTTTCTTCCCATGGTATTTTGTAGGTTCGGTCAAGGGAACTATAGTTATGTTCTAATCCAAGGCTAATGGATTGGGGTTTGTGAATGCTTCGGCATTTATATATATGCATTGTAACATTGAAAGGAATATAATGAAAAATCAATCTAGTAGTCCCGATTTTGGGATCTAGGGGAAAAGATTTATGTATTTTCTTCATGTTCTTGCCATTATATATTTTCTGTTTTAAGAATTCGTTTGCAAGTAATTTATGTACAGGGTTAAAACCTACACTATAGGGGGACTCTCGATAATTGTAATCCAACGTTATGTTATTAAGATTTTCCTTGTACCTTCTTCAAGTGTACCATGTTAGATAAACGAGATATAAACAAAATCAACATACTTTTGTGAAGTTCATGGGAGAATATATTGACTGCAAGATCAACCAGATTAACATGATACATGTATAATCATAATCATAACAATATATCAACATCATCTCAGTCACTTCCCAGTTATCATGCATGACCATACCAACTTTATACCATGACCTCATGCACGAAAATCATGACCACAACAATGCATGCATCACAAACACACTAACATGCACAACAAATACATACACAACTGACAAGAATTCATGACAAACTCATCCCAACAACAACATCATCAACTACTACATGTCAACATAATTGCAACAATTACCACCACCATGCATACATAACAAGCACATATACAACCTACATGCATGTAATATAACGACATTCATCCCATCTAGTCCAAGAGTTGAACCATGCTCGAATACCACCCTGTAACACCCTCCTCCCACATTTAGCCAAGTTACCGGCCTGCGGGGGTAAACATGTGACAAAGAGTTACTTTGATATGACTCAACATCCTAGATCACCTTAAGGAAGTGGAATCAACAAGACAAAACCTTAATGACTTCCCTTAAGTGCTACAGGACCCCCAAGGGCTAAACTACCCTTGCAGCTGCCCAAACCCCGAGTTAAACCTATTTTTCAGTGCCCTGGATTCCCAAACACTGGCACAAAACTGCCTAATTTCGATTGTAGCCCTCTATTCGCATTTATGATGCCTACAAGGGAGTGACTACAGTATTTTTCACCCAGTTTTATGCCTGCGACCGCGGGATTTGAGCCACTTTTTCAGGGCTAGACTCTAGACCACTTCCCAAAACTTGACACAACTTTCCAGAATGATAAATGACACAAGGATAAATCTTCCCATACAAATCTTAGACAAGAAGTTGACCTAACCAAGCCTAATCATGACATACATTTTGTTAAACACATCATGAACATGTAATCTACAGGTCATAAATACACATATGAACATAGGGGTCTCATACTTATCTAAGAATCATCAAGAAGGTTTGATGCCATATCATAATAACTGTAATAACATCTATTAGGTCATGTATTCATTAAAATTTCATTAACTAACCAAAACATGATGAGAGCCATAACTCTAGTATGTCATAAACCATACTTATAACCAACATATAACCAACAAATATCAATGATGGAAGAGCCATTAAAGCCGCATAAGAACAAATAAATTTACCTATAAAATACAAGAGGAAAGAGCTCTTATTAACCTATGAAAAATCCAACCAAGTCAGGGACTTCCACATACCACTCGACCATAGATTAGGCTGAACCAAGTCTTTCTTTCATCCAATCACCCCTGTGCCACATTACATGCATGAATGTGGGACTCACAACAAAACCAACCATTCTTCTCAAGATTTATCGCATACCTCGCCAAACCGTTCAAGGATTTCTAGGCCTGAAGCAAGCACCTATACAACCACACTTTACTGTATATCCTGCAATATACCGGTCAAGGATTCCTAGGAACAAACAAGAAACACACACTACAGGCTTTACTGCAATCCCACCATTACTGGTCCATGGATCACTAGGCCCTAAATAAGCATGGATGCCTCTGAATATATCCACATAAATTGTGAGGAATTTTCCTATCTACACCCTCAGGATTTACTACATATCCCTCCTGTATCAGCCCAGAGATTTATAGGCCTTTGGGAATTTTCCTAAGACCACCCCACTCAGTTTAGAAACCATCCAACAGTCTAGATCAACCAAGCAAAATAACGCCATCACACCATGGCTATTCGAAAATGGAAAGGAAAGGTTGAAAGCCATTATCACACCTGGAAAAACCCATGCCAATGGAAACAATAGAACCAAATACACACATGAATATACAATGAATTCCCAAAAGTAGTAAGTAAATCATACATGCAACTCAATACCTACAAGTAATCCCACTGTAACAGCTTGATCCAACTCTTCCTTGCTTGATCTCTACTTTCCTTTGCCTTATTTTTCCTTCCTTTGCTTTCCTTGCTCCAATGCTAGAGTACTCCAAGAATACTCTAAGTTTGCAAGAGCATGAGAGGGAGAGAATAAAGAGAGAGCTCCAAAACTAAATTGACAAAATGTTATGAACTGTTTCTCATAAGCCTTTTTATCAATGAGCCCTTTATTTTCTTCATTTTCCATTATTTTCCTCCAATTTCCTCCTCACATGCAACCTGTGACCTTTCACCTTCCTTTTCTCCTAATTTCCTTTATTTTCATAAATAAATGTTGAATAATGCCTCTTTGCCCTTTCAAAGCCTTTTCCAATGCCTTTTTCAATTTCCTTTAGCCATAATAAACCCAAATGAACACCCACTAAGATGTTTTTCCCAACATTCAACTTGGAATATGTGCCCATGACCTTTGTTGTATTTTTCTTTTATTAAGTTTATTACATGGATTTTAAACCCGAGTTTATTATAAGAAGACAAGCTAGGATGTGGCAACGACTGACTGGGCCAACAAATCTCGAGGTTGGAGAGACAAAACAAAAAGGGAGCCATTCATTCAAAGTGGGGGAAGAACCAATACTCTCTTGCGCAACAAGAAGGGAAGGGTGAGCGTAGAGTTAGAGAGAGAAGAGTGATATCTATCATTGAATAAAACTTTGGAAAAAATTACTAGCCGAGGAATCCTCTAAGAAAGGCTTGCTGGGTGAAATGTTAGAAAGAGTAGTGTCTAGTTTGTAAGGTTGAAAAACCCACTGGAAGTTTGTGGATTGATGAATCTTCTGGATTGGGAAGAGAGGGTCGAAGAACCACCAAGAGTTGCCTTTGGGATGAAGCTTTGGTGCTTAACTCATTCATGAACCACCTGGAGAGTGATTTTTTTACCCATCAATAGCTTAACCATTGATGAAACTTCCTTACCATGGGCTCTCTTCTCTTAAGAGTGAGCTGAAGCTCTCTGCACTATGGTATCCTGGCAAGGATGTTAGCTCTGTATGTAAATTATGGAAGAATGAGTGGAAAATTTTGTAGCTTGTGGATGAGGGTTGTGTGACCTTATGTCATCCTGTTTCAATTAAAGAAATTATTTGGTTTCTCTTCCAAAATCACTCCACTTCAAGCACTGGAATATGGCTCGGGGGTGATAGTTGTAAGAAAGACTTGGTTGCGACTTGTCTATGGTTGGGTGGAGAGTTGTAGTCCTGTTGGTAAAAGTTGTCATTGATGTCAATATGGCATTGTTGGAGATGGAAAATATTATCGCGATGCTTGAATAACCCATTCGTGATGTTTCCCTAGCATGAAGATGATGCATATACCAAATTCAATAGCTACATTTATATCCATATCTACATGATAACAAGACCTAAATTGTTGATGCATGATCTAATAATGAATGAAGCCCTAGACGCCCATGACACTCTAGAATATGCCTTGGCCCTAACATATCGATGCAATTCCTAATACTTATGATTCCCTTGATCCAATGCATGAATGGAAGCCTATGTGTATGGAACCCTAAGCCTATGAATAATACCTTCACATATGTGAATGAAGCCCTAATCCTAATGAAGAACACATGTGAAGCACCCCACATAAAATCGAAGGCCTAAGTCTATAAAGAAAGAGCCCTAGCACTGTCCAAAGCATAAAATCCTAAAATAATGATGACATTTCACAAAATACAATTTTCTTGATGGAAAAATGACCTCATTGAAGGGTGAAATTGACACCAACTTGTAGAGAACAATTTTCTTTTTCTAACAAGCGATCACTTGCCCTAACTCCTTCTAGACCGAGATAAAATTAATTTTTAATGATGAAATATTATATATTTTATGCAAGTTGACCTAAGGCAACATATGTAAGTTGGCTACATGGCCAACAAACATGTCTCTTCACCATACACTCAAACAAGTATAAATACAAGTTAAAGCTCCTCATTTCAGGCATTATTTTCGGTGAAGATTTCAGAGAAAAAGAGGAAGCAAGACAGAGGTCGAGGATGATTTTTTAGAGCATTGTTTGGGAATATTTTTAAAGTAAACATTATAGTTTAGATTATACTACAGTGGAAATTCATATATGCCCTCAAAATATACCACAAGAAGGGGCCCTAGTTTAGGCTCGAATTTGCTCAGTCTTGTGGATATGCATCTCCTTAGTAGCTCGAACCTCAATCCTGTGGAGGTTTAGTGAGTAGTCACCAAGGCAACTTGATGTCATATGAGCATAAATTTGGAGCACTACATCTCAAACCAAGGAAAGTCCAGACTTCGACTACATGACAATAACAAGGAAGCAGACTTGTGGAAGAGAATCTACATCTCATAACTCAAGAGCTATAACAACCTTTGGAGGCTCAGTTATTCTTTGAAATAAAGGCTCAGAGCTATAGATTTAAGGCTCAGAACAATAGCCTTGAATCAATGAAATACACATCGTATTTGTGATTGGGAGACCTCAAATAATCTTACAGCGAACTGGAACTGTGTTTAAGAGCTCAGATTGAAGTGTAGAAGCTCAGACATGAAACAATGATATCATTGTTAGGGGGACCATGTCAACCTCAGATCAAAGGTAGAGTCTATTGTGGAGTGCTCAGATTAATTGTGGAAGAGACTTATGCTTAGGACAACAATGGACTAGTATCTTGGATATCTCTTGTTGCAGACTTAGGACAACTCACCTCAGTTTTCTAGAGAACTCAGACTGCTATACCTTGGAAAGTCACCATACAACTATGTTGAAGGTGAGACTACACCTCGGATTTGGTGAAAGGTATGGACCAGTAAAACATCAAGACTCGGACAACTGCCTCTGAGCTAAAATCAATTATCTTGTGAAGGCTCTCACCTGTGGAAGGGTGGACTTAAATCCAACCTGTGCACATTTATTTGAACTTGGAATTTGAAGTCTTTGAAGTGTTTAACTGTGGAGATCTAGAAGATAGACAATCTTGTAGCTTGAACCATGGAGTCCTTGAACTTGGAGGTTGTAGAATCATTAATATTTAATGTGGAATCTTTAGAATTCATTGGAGACATATTGGAGTTGCCTCTTGAGTAGTTCTAAAGCCCACTTGATCACCTTTGAAGCAAACTTGATGTAGATAGATGTCGTTGTTGAAGAAACATAGTTAAATAATTTTGAAGAAGTCTTATTGAATATTTCAAAGAAGTCCTCTTGGGGATATTTGTTGGAGAAGTCATAGAGTATACATCTTTTCCCTTGGAGCTGAATTTAAAGATTAGTGGAGATCCTTGGAGACCATGATGCACTAGTCATCATGAGGTGAACTTACATATTTGGTTTGGGTACCATGAAGAGTTGTGGTGACAATTTTTGAGAAGACAAAGTTGTCATTGATGAGCTAAGTGCTTTGAATATTCTTTGAAGGCATTGTTTAAGGTGAAGGTTTTGTTAGGACTCGTTGCAAAATATGTTGGGAGTCTTGAATAACTACTGAACTTATCGTGAAAAATTGAAGCATATGAGTCCTCAAAGAGACCAGGTTGGAGCCTGTACCAGAGATAGGGTTGGAGCCCTAGAGGTTGGTGCCTCGAAGTGACAAGGTTGGAGCCTTGGGAAGATAGGGTTAGAACCTTGGGAAGATAGGGTTAGATTCCTAGAGGTTGGAGCCTCGTGAAGTCCAAGTTGATGCTTGGAAAAGTACATGTGGGAGCCTAATGGATTGGATATTGATGTCTTCATCTAGGGTTGGAGCCCTACACTATATTGTACTTGATTTATTATAAAGAATAGGATTGAAGTCCTCATTATTCCTTATTAATAAAATTATTTATTCTTATTTGTCATTTTGTGTTCTAATTATAAGTGATCTAACTGGTAACAATAACAATTAAAAATAAATATTGATTCACCCCCTCTCAGTATTTCTAACGAGTCCCGATCTCAATTGCCAGACCTTTCTGTTTATAAGATATGTGATACCCAATCTCTTGTAATTAAATTCCTAAAATTTGTTTATTGTGTTGGCTACCTACCTATAATGCTCAAATGTGAGGTTTATGGTTATGAATCGAATATGGAATGAGATTTCTTGTCTACTTTTGGATTGTTGATTTCTTGTAGGAATTATGAGAATTGTATGGTTTCCTGTTGCTTTCATGATCTTATTACATTTATTATTAGCCTAAGATACCAATATATCTTTGAGTTAATATTGGCTTGATTTTTATCAATTATTATCCATCTAAGAGGCCTGAAGACCTCTGAGTTGTTATGAGTTGATAATTTCTCGAGGGCCTTAGTAAAATTAAATGGGCAAGTCCCTATATTATTCCTTGTGTTGCCAAAAAATAATTAGCTATTATGTTTGTTTCATTATGTTTAAGTTTAGAAGGGATAAATCCCGTTGAAAGCTCAGGAGGATAAGTATAAATCAAGATGTATAAAACCTTCAGTGCATTGGGTGGAGTAATGCCTGAGTTCCCATAAAACCATCAAGTCCAAACTTGTGTGTGTTTACAGGCATAGGGGCGAGCGGTGCTAAGCCTTGATACTTAACGGGGTTGGGCACTAAATTATATCAATTTTGGAGCTATTGAAGCATCACGACGAACCTCAAACCCCGACCTTTTCTTATTATACACAATCTTCATTCATCTTGGGGAATTCTTCTTGGACACGTCAACTTCCTCCATTCATCTCGGTAACAAGGCACCAACTCTACTCTTCCATGTCAGCCCAACACTGAGTCACCTTCAAATTTCCCTTTGATGCACACCTTGAACCTCCTAGGAGACATAACTAAGGGGAATGGGAATATTTCCCGTCAATGAATGATTCTGACCTCTATTATTTGATGACCGGACTTCGTTACTTATTCAATCACGTGGGACAACTCAATAATCATGCCATATGTACATGGCCCCGACCTCTATGATTTTTATGGGCATTCATTCTTGACCTTCCACGTGATCCTGGAGTCTCGTCATCCTGGCCTATTCCTTGGAACACACTCTTTATTTCTTCCGGGGATCTCACTTCCGGGATGATGTAAGCGCTTATGAATAGGAATGTGTGGGCTCAATTCCTCTAGGTTTCCGTTCTCGTCACATCCCATATTCTTCTTGTCCCACCAAATACCACGTCGTCTTGAATCTATGTCACCTCGACAGTTCTAGGCAAAGGGCATGAAGGAATGTCCGAGATTGAAGTCCTGAGTGAGGTGGCAAGGGTGTCCCGCACGACTCATACATGATCACCCTTATATTATAATTTATGCTTGCAAGCCATGCATGTGGAAGGTTTTGACCTAGCATGTTCAAGTCAACAAATTCTAGGTGGTTCATAATGTTAAAATCCATGAGGGCACTACAAGGGAACCATGTTGACATCACGTGGAAGACCCGATATCATGGCATTATTTAATTGGCCAGGACTTCAATCGACCATACCTTTTTATCTAGGAGACAGATTGGAAGAAATGATATACCGTTGGAACCATCTCGACAAGAATAACACAATGGTATCGTTTGTTTTGAGTTTTGAAAGGGTAAAAGAAAGCAAAAAATTTAGACCCCATTTCCATAACAGTGCCTTGGGACTTGGGTCAATATATAAATACCTCCTTCTAAACTAGTTTGGACATGGGATTAGGAGGGCACGTTACATTATCCGTGTGCATTTGTTTTATAACCGTTGAGTTCTTATCTAAGCTTGTGTAGCTTGTGTGAATTTCAACAAGTAAATGGACCACTAAGTTTTGGTTGTTGAGTGGGTGCAGCACTGGTACACTGGAGTCCATCTCCTAAAAATTCTTCACCCATTGATGTGAACCTTTCCCTCGTGCAAGCATTTACTTAAACCCTTAATGTAGCTTGGGGGTGGTCAATTGCAAGAAAGGTTACAGTGTAGTTGTCCTATGGTTTGGTGGAGTGTACAAGTCCCTCATTTAGTTTCCAAATATTCCAAGTTATTCAGATAAGTATTATTGGTTATGCATGTTAGATTACAGGCTATGATATGCCTTGTTATGCTTATAACTTATGAATAATCCTTTTTCATTTATGTAACAATGCACGATTAAATATCTAATCATGGTAGACCAACCAACTTGTATATATATGGTGATTATGAGTTGTTTGAGTTATGTGGTTGTTGTTGAACTGTTTTAATCACTGTTAATTGACTAAGGTAGTACACATAAATTATCAATCCAGGGACGTCTTTTATTTCAAATGACAACAGCACTGTCTGTGCCGATACATCATACCAGAAGTAGAATTAAATCAATAACGAAATCATTGCTGACCAATTGCTGGAAATTAACACTCATGTAAAAATATCTACAAGAATATAATCATACTTTAGATAAACCAGTATCTAGCGCACCACACGATAACTACACCAATTGTTACTTCTAATTGAATATGTGCAACAACATAATAAATACCTGAATTGAAGCAGATCTACTTACATCCAATAACGCAATGGTAGCACTTCACAAATACGCAGAAGAAAATATGAAATATACTACTACTACTTTATCATTGCAGTCCCTGTTAAAGAGGAGGGCCCTTCCTTCCTAACAGGGCGCAAGAGAAGATATAAATTAAATAAGAACTAAATTTATCAACACATGTAACAACAATGATATGATATTTTATATTATGATGAGCAAAATTACATAGTCAAAATGATTATACTGTTCTGTGCTAACCTCTTGACCTTAGAGGTCCGAGTGCTTATAAAAGTTACATGTCCAGAAAATGAGGAACAAATTAGTCATTGGAATCTTACGATTCTCATGCTGATCAAAATAAAGTAATTATAGTTACAACCGATTCCCTCAATAGAGTATTGACTGGGAAAATATTGATTTCAATCAAAAATACCTAAAGCTATTATCCTGAAGGACGATACATAATGAATCCTACAACTGTCGTTGGAATGTGATAGTTGTAGCATAACAACTTTTGAAGAAAGATCAACATCTGGAAGTTGACAGTATGCGATGAACACCGTGACTATAACAATAATATGTAACAATGGTTCTTTAGCAACGTCACGGTGTAACAAAATCATAGTATAACAACAGAGGTCATGATAGTGGAGGTGTTGACTCTTTGTGAGGTAGTAGCGCTGTGTAATAGCACACTGCAACAACATTCTCCCAATTGGTTCTATGTGCCTGTATGTTATGGGTCTTTAGTGCTCAAAGTGGTATCTAAAATGAATATCAAAAGGAAAAATAACTTCCTCCAATATTCACCCCAGTTAGCCACAAAAAGGAAACAATACATCATAATAATTAATGGGAGTGGAAAGATAATAAAAAAAATAAATTAACATTGTTTTACAATAAGGATAACAGAAAAAGGCGAAGAGAGTCCCAAGGTTGGAGGTAAAATGAGGGAAGAAACGTAGGAAATAAGTACAAAAATGACACCCAACATTGTTGAGTAGGTAAATCCTCTTTGCTGAAAGAGACGATCCCTCTAGCCCTAGAGTGGGTCTAGCAACAAGGGAAAAAGTGAATGTGTAGGTTCCTAGTTAACGAATGAAATAGGTTGGGATAAATTGTCCTACCTGTAGTCCAACGCTATTGTCGCAGTTGTAGCCTCTTTATCTCTATCTTAACAGGTCGCGGTTCTTTGGCAATGGTACTCAGATTCTTGCACATAGATCAAAGGACAAGAGCAGCGTACAAAACAATTATTGCATTCATAACTAGCTAATCAATCAAGGAAGATTAAACATATTGCGTAAAATAAACCATATTAACACAAGATGGGAACCAAACAATAGTCATGTATATATAAATAGAAAGAAAGAGATTACAACCAGAGCCTTGACCTCGTAGCCTCCTTCAGCGGGTTTAGTCGAGGCGCATCTCGAAGGGTCATCGGGGAATTGGGACGAGACGAGGACACAAGCCTAATCTCTCTCTCGACAAAGGTCTCTTTATGCTTTATCTCACCAACAAGATGTTCAACAATTCTCCTCAGCTATTTAGCTATAATTGTTCAGCTAGTGTATCAATGGGAGATAAATTTATTTATAGAGGGAGAGGAGGAGGTTGGGATCCATAAAATGGTGGAAGGGAGGCCTTATCCTTTGGAAGGTTTCCCAAAAGGGTGGAAACAAGAGGCCAAAGGAGGGTGGTCGTGGTTATTCAGTCAAACCACCCAGGCTGACTCGCCCATGAAGTTGTTAGCATGGAAACATCGCCTCTATTTAAAAAAAAAACATTCCAAAAATAGCTTGGCGCGGGCAGCTCACTGGGACAGAGCGCCAATGAGCGTGGGTCCCAGTGTTAATCTTCCTCATTAGCGCGAGGCCATAACGATCTACTAATGCCAACCTAAAAACATGTGTTTCTGATGGTCTGCTCAAGGAATTGTCAACAGAAGGAATGTTGTCCTCATGGAAAGGGATGCAATGATGGTCTTTAATGAGAGTGGAAAGATAATAAATTCAATAATTTAACTTTTTTTACAATAAGGAGAAAAGAAAAAGGCAAAGGTAGTCCCAAGGTTGGAGGTAAAAAGGGTAGAAATGAGAGAAGCAACGTAGGAAATAAGTACAAAAATGACACCCAACCTTGTTGAGTAGGTAAATACTCTCTGCGGACAGAGATGATCCCTCTAGCCCTAGAGTCGGTCTAGCAACAAGGGAAAAAGCTAATGTGTAGGTTCCTAGTTAACGAATGAAATAGGTTGGGATAGATTGTCCTACTTGTAGTTCAACGCTATTGTCGCAGTTGTAGCAATGGTAGCCTCTTGATCTCTGTCTTGACAGGTCGTGGTCCTTTGGAAATGGTACTCAGATTCCTGCACATAGATCAAAGGACAAGAGCAGTGTAAAAAATAATAATTGCATTCATAACTAGCTAATCAATCAAGGAAGATTAAACATATTGCGTAAAATAAACCATATTAACATAAGATGGGAACCAAACAATAGTCATGTATATATAAATAGAAAGAAAGAGATTACAACTGGAGCCTTGACGTCGTAGCCTCCTTCAGTGGGTTCAGTTGAGGCGCGTCTCGAAGGATCGTCGGGGAATTGGGACAAGGCGAGGACACAAGCCTAATATCTCTCTCGACAAAGGTCTCTTTCTGCTCTATCTCACCAACAAGATGTTCAACAATTATTCTCAACTATTTAGCTATAATTGTTCAAATAGTGTATCAATGGGAGATAACTTTATTTATAGAGGGAGAGGAGGAGGTTGGGATCCCTACACTGGTGGAAGGGAGGCCTTATCCTTTGGGAGGTTTCCCCAAAAGGTGGAAACAAGAGGCCAAAGGAGGGTGGTCATGGTTATTCAGTCGAACCACCCAGGCTGACTCGCCCACGAAGTTGTTAGCATGGAAACGTCACCTCTATTTAATAAAAAAAATTCCATAAATAGCTTGGCGTAGGTAGCTCATTGGGACAAAGCACCAATGGGAGTGGGGCCTAGTGTTAATCTTCCTCATTAGCGCGAGGGCATAACGGTCTACCAACGCCAACCCAAAAACATGTGTTTTTGATGGTCTGCTCAAGGAATTGTCAAAAGAAGGAATGTTGTCCTCATGGTAAGCGATGCAATGATGGTATTTGCAAGGCATGACGCTTCTTATTAGTCACAAAAATGGTCCTCCAATGTGTGGTTTGGGGATTGCAGGAATGGTGACAAAATGCTGTGTAAAAGATGCCCCCCTAAAGCATGAGGTCCAAGAGAGAGGGAGGGGTGAAATGCTGTACGAGAACGCATTCGAACCAAACACCGTTGTTGGAAGACTTGCAAGTACAAATAAAACTGATATCTCTGATACAGGAACATGTGGCATGGGCACAACCATCCATAATAGAGTACATAAAAAACCGAGATCCGAGGTATAGACGCAGCCATCCAGCAATAAGGATCAACAAATAGACTCAGGTATGGTCGCAACCATCCAATCAAAAGAGTCATGCAATAAATCATGATAAACCACAATATCCCGCAGCCTAGATCTTATCAGACAAAACCCAAGGTCTTGCACTCCATCTCGACCCAAACAAGTACAAATTCAAGCATGCAAATATGTGAGCTGAAGTCGAACATCCAAGAAAGTCACCTGATTACCAGCCAATGATGAAAGCTGTTAACATGCACAATAGATACTGCCAGTAATGAAAATGGTTCTCAAGGTAAAACAGGTATAATCCACGGAATGTGAATAGTGATCTGGCGTCGAACACTCGCAGAATCACTCGATCGAAGGCCAATGATGTGGACTTGTCGTTGAATGCGAAAAAATTTCCATTGAGGCATGCAAGCTCCAAGGTACCAGAAGGGAGTCTCTAGGTCAAATTCTTGGATAATGATCTGAAGTCGATAGGAAGTAAATTGGTCGAAGGACGGCCATAATGTTTCCCACATCATCGACACAAGACAGAGGAACATGATGATATTGGAACAAGACTAAACAGAGGATCAGAGGGAGGTTGAAAAATGCAAAGGAAAACTTCTTTTGAACATATCAATGACACGACTCTGGATTTGGAAGTATTTGACATCAAGGGATCTGAGGTCATGATGACGTGGCAAAGAGCGAATGAGAGGCCAAAACAGATCACCCAAACCCATGGAGGAAAAAATGATGAAATGAGATGTCCCCAACTCGACACGAATGAAGATGAGTGTCATGTTCAAGAGCGACACACTGCCAACACAACTGAAAACTGGTTCCATTTCCCCCCACCATTTCTGGCAAGTGCCCCAATTATTTTTGAAAAACAAGCTTGAAGGGGATAGCATATGCTTGTGATGTAAGTTTGTCCTTCGGAAAAATCCATCCTTGTACATTTTATGAGCCCTAGGAGGGAGGAACTCGGGTAACATCATGGTGACGATTTTCGATGTCATCAGGGTTTAACGAGTCTGACAAAGGAAAAACTCGACATATTTTCATATTTAGAGAGTTTGAAAAGAATCAGAAAAGAAAACTCCAGCAGGTCCCTTTTCGTAAATATTCCCTCAGATCCGAAAAGGTAGAAAACAATATCCGAGAGAACCCCTTAGTCGCGATAGGCTAAGGTATTCCTTTTTCGTAAATAATCTATCCTAGCCCGAAAAAGGGGTAAATGTATACTGGGTAGATATCGTTTCACAGCCATTTAACGAGTTCAAAACGACAAGAGTCTCGACAATTTTTTCAATTTAGAGAGTCAAAAAAGAGCTGAAAGGTGACTCCATCAGTGACTTGTTCGTGTTTTTACCAAGTCCAAAAAAGTATAAAATACAACTTGTTACTTCATCATCGTTATGTTAAAAAACCTGTCGCTGCACAAGAGACGCACATAAAACCTATTTTTCGAAATAAAATAATGAAATAATCGAAAAATATGTCTTAAAACCTAATTAGGGTTTTGAAAATTTATAAAAAGCCAAATATGGTAAAAAATAATTACTTTTCACTTTTACCTCTTGTGGAGCTATAGTTACCCTTTTTACACTGTGATTTTGCGACGACGATAGAGGGCAATCCTGTAGACCAATCTCGAATCCGTCAGTTCCAGGTAAGATATAACATCCTTTCCCGCATTTTGATTATACTTTCATTAATTGCAACCCAAAATTTGGAAATCTACGGGGGAAATTGCAAAAAATAGGGCATGGCGGTTGGCGCGAGTATCGGGCACGGACTCGCCCCAATCACCCAAAATTTTGAACTAGGTCGCGCCAACCGTGGTGGCCAATTAAACTTAAAAATGAAAGTAAATAGGCCCATTTTCAACAATCAGAAGCTTTGAATTTTCCTAATGACATTCCTATGAATGTGTTTGCAGGTGTGAAGCGGCAAAATGGTGATCGAATGGAAAGAACAAGAACATAGTTAAGAAGACGAACTTGCCATGGAAACGAAAGATGCATGGAAGCTCTTAGAGATTGTGGGCTCAAGAAATTATTCATGACACGATGCCTAAGAGCTCAACCAAAGATATTACAATACTTGATCAGTGTCTGGGACGTTGATGAGGAAAAGTTCATCATTCATGATCAAGAACTCGAGATTGAAGTTTCAGACATTTATTTCATAACAGGGCTGTCGCGAAGGGGGGCAGTACCAATCCTGACCGACACCCAACCCACAATGGAGAACATGAGTATGGTGATCGACAGGGTGTGTCCAGGGGCAAGGAAAGGATCGAGAAGTGGAAAAGTGGATATCCAGACTATTCCATACTTAGCACTAAAGGTAGTGTTGCACACCATCACACGAGTTGCAGGATCGCAAGCACCGCACGAAGCGACAAAGACACATTTAATTCTTGCTGTAGACTGCTTGAAACCGACCCTCTACAACCGGGCAGAGGCAGTGACGATCAACATGAAACATCAACTGACAAAGTGCAAGAAAACCAAGCTGAAGCAGTTTGGTTACGGGTCCATTCTGGTATCGTTCATCTTGGAACGACTACCAATATTTCAGCATCAGGAGGTGATAGTCCCGACACCACCAGCACAGGAGCCACGGATGGCCCGTTGGGCAGCTCTAATGCCAAGGTCATGGGGCGGTCAATAGATGTCCTAGAGACCAGAGTTTTTCGAGTGGCTCCGTCCACAGTTGATCGTCGTGGAGGATTGGCCCTACTCTGGCAAAGATTTCACTGGTGATGCAGATCTCCTAGTCCCAGAAGGAGAGGATTGGGATGAAGTACTTGGTAAGACCCATTTTTTATTTTCACGAGTATTATGATTTTTTTGGTTATGCACGTTCTGACATTGAATCCATGTATGCAGATTTTGGCCCAGAAAGACCTGTAGGTTTTTCCCCAATAGCGTGGCGGATCCCTTACGACTTTGATGTTACCCCTCATGGTGAGGGAGGCGAGGAGGAGCAAATCATACGCAATTTGGAGGGAATCTCCCATGGGATCCCGGATTATGTGCGATTCGATGATGTTCCTCGTGCATACCAGAGACACACTGCAGGGTGTCAAACCGAGTTCACCACTTGTTGAGGCGGCTTGTGTGGGCAGTGACATGCTATCATGAGCGTCATGTCGAGTAGACACCTAGGTTTTATTTACGCATATTTTTGAGAGACATGATGTCTCAGGATGTAACTGAAACACATATAATTTTTTGAACTTCTGATGCACACCAATGCAAACATTCGATATACATATATATACATCTATTTTCCTATATGGATCTTGTCATGTGATGATGATTTTTTACAAATTACACAAATTTCTATCTAATACAATGTTAGCCATTGTATTAATTAATGCTTTCATTCGCCTAGGAATATGTTGATATGTAACGTAATCAAAATTTATTTCCAGCAAACGAACACGTAAATACAAGCTTAATATGTGAGGGTTTCTAACTGAATAATTTTTCATTAAGTTGAAGAACGACAGGTTGTGAGTCTATATTTACAACCAATGCATGAATGCCGAGGGTAATCACCTCTATTAATAGTTCAATAACAACACTATACTCAGTGACATTGTTTGTATCTCGTCCTAGACAGATACCTTGAAGATCTATCAACTCACCAGCAGGATCATAAATCACGCAGGCTGCCAAAGATAAGTTCTGGGTACTGCGAGAAGCACCATCCGCGAAACCAAAAAAATGGGTAATAGACATCTGCACAATAAGCAATGACCCAATAAGCATGAAAATGCTCGCAAAGCACACCAAGCCAAAAATGTACAAAAATGAAAAGAACACCTATTTACACAAAACATGCACGAATGACTCATGCATAATATTTATTAAGATACGACCCGTTTCTGGGCTGATCCAGAGGATGAACTTCATAATCAATAAGCTCATAGGCCCCATTCCGCAAAACACATTTAACAATGTAGAGTCCATGCCACATGGGTTGAAATTTTCCTGCCCCCAGCTTATCATGAGCTTGGTCATATAGGAGGTCGAGGTCTCCTTCTACGAAGGAGCGAGGGGAAACTGATTGGTCAAAATGAGCTTTGATTCGCTTCTTCTGTGCTTCAATGACCAAAGCAGCAAAGCAGCGAGTTTCATCCAGCATTTCTAAGTAGAGAAGACTCTCTTCTTATGGTGAAGTGTTTGGCAGCAATTCAATAACCAACTTGAGTGAAGGTATCTCACACTCTATCGGAAGGGTAGCTTCCAGACCGTAAATAAGCTGAAAGGGAATGAATCCGGTCGCATCCTTAACTGAGGTTCGGTACACTCAAATAACCGAAAATAACATGAGATGCCAGTTTGATTTGTGCATCCCAATCATACGTTGAAGCATGGTGACAAGAACTTTATTCATAGCTTCAACCTAGCCATTGGCCTGAGGATAGTATGGCGTTGAGCTATCGTGACGCAGACCCAACTTTGAAGTCAACTCTGCCACCATATAATGCTTAAAATGGGAACCATGATCGGTAACGATGGCTTGAGGGACACCAAACCTAGAAATGATGTGATTGAATATGAACTAAGCTGTTGTCTTACCGTCAACGATAAGTGTAGGCATTTCTTCGTGCCCATTTGGTGAAGTAGTCAATGGCTACGATGATATAAGCATTCCCCTTGGCCGAGTGAGTGTTACACGACATAAAATTGATGCCCCACTTCGCAAAGGGACCAACGGTAATGATAGGGTGGAGATGGGAAGGTGGCACGCACATCTTGCGCTGATAGATCTGGCAGTCATGACATTTACGAACAACGATAATGCATTCCTTGAAGATAGTGTGCCAAAAATACCCATCACGAAGAATTTTCTGTGCAGTAGCATAACCAAACATGTGACCGCTGCAAGCGCCACTGTGAAAGTCATTCAAGACTTTCTCAGCCTCCTGGAGAGTCAAACACTAGCGGAGAATGGAATAAACTCTGATGCGATAGAGTGTATTTCCGACTATACGATAGGGTTGCGATTGATGACGAATGCGTCGGTGAGCATCCTTCGTCAACTCAGATCTGAAGGTAGAAGTCTGAAGATATACGATGATATCACCATACCAAGGATTAAGGGTTCTAATCAGAAAAAGCGTATCGTTCGGAATGCGTTCCTCGGAACCAGACGAAGTGGAGTCAGAGGGGAGGGACCATATTAGATCAACAAAGACTAATGATTTCTTCGACTTGGCAGTAGTGAACTCCAAATCGAACTCTTCGAGGATGACAATCCACTTTGAGTACTTTCCTGCCAACAATTTTCGAGACAATATGTAGGTCATAGGGTTGCAGCCATAAATCACAGTCAATGTACGCAACAAAATTTAGTGACGAAAACGTTGATTAGATTCAACAACAGCCAATGCCAACTTATCTACATGTGCATAGCGTGTCTCAGTATCGAGAAGGTTACGAGACATATAATAAATGACATGTTCATCACTAGCATCATCATCTTGGACCAAAACCATGGAAATCATGCTGAAAGCAGTGACCAAATAGAGGGAATAATCGCGATGATAATTTGGAGGAAACAACAGAGGAGCTTGAAAAGCAACATCTTAAGCGCATCAAAAGACTTATGAGTGATCTCATCCCAAAGGAATGGGATGCCCTACTTTAATAATCATGTAAATCCTTTAGCCACTTCGGCATAGTTAAATATAAAACGACGTAAGAAGTTAGCCTTTCCCTGCAGACTTTGCAGCTGATGTAATGAGGATGGAGAGGGGAGATTAATGATAGCCTCAACTTTGAGCAGATGGAGGTGAATTCCATATTTGGAAATGATAAACCCTAATATTATACTAGAGTCAAAGCAGAAGACACATTTATGCGGATTCAACCAGATTATATAATGTCGACAGCGAAGAAAATTTGACGAAGATGGTCAGGATGATCTCTATGCTTAGTTGAATGAGCCGGAAGGTCATCCAGATAAGTTTGAATGATGTGTTTAATATCATGGAAAGCATACAACATCGCTTGTTGAAATGTAGCCCCAACATTTTTCAGACCAAAAGGGATCTTTTTGTATGCGAAAGTAACCCAAGGACAGATAAAGGCGGTCTTATGTTGATCAGTTGGAATAATGTTAATCTGGTTGTAACCAGAAAAGCCATCCATAAGGGAAAAAATCTCACTCCCTGCACAATCATCAATGATTTGATCAATAAAGGGAGTAGGATAATTATCCTTCGGCAGGCCCAATTAATGTCATGATAATCAACAAAGACTCTAATGGTACCCTGTTTCTTATCTACAGGAACAATATTGGAAACCCATTCTGTCAAAGGAATCGAATAGATAAAACCAACTTTCAGAAGTTTTTCAACTTCACCCTTAATAGTGGCAACCTTTCTAGGGTGCACAGGACGAAGACGCTGATGAACAGGCTTCACACCAGGATATGTAGGAATCTCATGCACCACTATACTGGGATTGATGCCAGGAATCTCTTCGTAAGAACATGCAAAGACATCGCGAAACTTGCAGAAAAGGCTAGTATAAACTTGGAATTCATCTGAAGAGTAGGTGACCCCAATATGGATGTTCTCAACAATTCCCGGTTTCACAGAAATGTCGATAGGCATCGTTTGCCTGATATTACTCAAGTTACCCTCTGTAAAATCTTCGTGTGTCAGAATAGGCGTTTGAAGCGGAGGAGAAGGAACCTGAGAAGCGAACCTCTCAAGACACGTAGACATGGCCCCGAGGCTAGGCATGAATGAGGAATGATGATGACTATCGTCCCATGGAGGATCCTCGAGAGACATAGTTTCCATGATGGCTTCATCGAAGGGAAATATCTCTTTCAAGGGATCAGGCGAATCCGAATCGCCGAGCCAAGGGGATTAATAATAATGTTCGAGAGACATGCCCAAAGGAGCATGATCAGTAGGCGGAGGCTCCAAAGCCGAAATAAGTTCACAATAGTCAATCTCGATTGGACTTAATGGCATCAAATCTCCAAAAGAATCGATCTGCTCAGGTGAAGGGATGATCCACGGGTCATCGGACCAAGAGATCATATTAATCTAAACAGTGTTGGGTGGAGGAAGAGGAAAAATACCCATGAGGGCAGGATATTTGAAAAGACCCAGCCCTACTCTCTCATAAGGCATAGGGATTTGATATAAGTATGGAACGTTTTTTTCGGAAGAAGAAGTGAAGAACGACAACTGATCAACAATAACGATCTTTCCTTTGTGCGGAAATTCCAAAACATGAAAGAAAGTGGATGGAATGCACAACATAGCATGAGTCCAACTGTGACCGAGGAGAAGATTTTAATTGAGCTTGGTGTCAACTAATTCAACCTCGACATTGACCGCCTTCCCTTCTAGAGTAATCGATAAACTAGTGAGAACTCCAAGAGGTTTAGATTCCCTTCCATCAAACGCTTCTAGAGCATTTGGAGATGAATTTAAAGCTAGAGAACCAATGGCTCTCTAGCAAGCAGATGACATAACAGACATAGATGCACCCTCATCCACAACCGCTCGATGGATATTCTGTCCGTTAATGCCAACTTGTATGATGAGTGCAAGCTGGTGCGGGAGACGTGGGACGAAATTTTCTAAGTCGAAAGTGATAAGGCTTGAATGAACAGGATCAACTTCGACGATCACAGATAGAAAATCCTTCTGTTGAGACAGACAACTCTGAAGGACTTCTAACGCAGACATTGCAGATGGCGCTTGAGACAAATCCTCAACAATACTGTAATTTTGAGTAGCACGGGCATTGGGATTGTAAGAAGACTTACAGAGTACACCTTTTGAAGGTGGCCATACAACAGGCTCAGTACTGTACCTTTCAATATGAAGAGGGCCAGAAACAAGCGAAGGAGGGGGACCATCAACAATCTCTTTCACCACTACCTAACGTGATTCAGTATAATATTTCGACCGGGTAGCGATAAAAACGGATGGAGAACCATTCATCATGAAAACCTGGGAGACAAATGGGGCAGAGGACTAAGGTTGCTCTACCATCTGGGTCTACTGTGATGGAAAAGGTTCTTTGAGATTGACCAGAGTTCCTTGGGTGCCTTTGATAAATCTACTCACTTCGGCTCATCGAGGACAGTCCTTGGTGTAGTGCTCTTCGTTACATATCAAGCAAGGGTACTTCGATTTACGCTGTGAACCATCATCAGCACGATATTTCTGAGAATCAGCTTTGGCCTTACACTTACCCTCTTTTTTTCCCTTGGAAATTTTATCTGCTGGATTGGCCTAAATGACATTGACTTCCGCAGTTCTACCAGAATTCAGGGTTGGCTGAGAAGCAGTATCATTGGAAGGATTAGACTTTTTCTTCCCAGGGTTCGAAGGAGAATATTTCCGAGAAGTTTGAGATACGGAACCGATAATGCCGTCGATGGATGATGTCGTTGGTGCTTTGGAAGTTCCAGGTCGTGGAGCATCAGGAAAGATATCACACAACGTGCCAGACTGAGAGTTCATAAGATCAAGGTACTGGGCACGAGAAATAGACTGTTCTTTGGTTACACATGCCCCCATAGCTATGTATTTAGAAATTTTATTGACAAACGAGGTAGTGAACCGATCAGTTAGAAGCTAATAAGGAATGTCAAAATTGATCAAGCGACGAAAATGCCTCCATTCATGAATATGATCCGAGATATGAGTAGCTCGATTTTGCTTCAAGGATGTGAGGAGGTGCGTCCTGGTCTCATACCGAATCTGTATCTGAAAATGTGTGAGAAACACCATGGCTAAAGAGTTGAAATATTGGAAGATACCTCGAGACAGTTCAATGTACCACTTTGCAACGACACCAGTAAGAGTCCGTTGGAAAAGACGGAGTTGGATAGAATCTTCAACCCAAGAGTTAGATGAACACCAAAGGTGGTATGTCATAACGTGTGCTTGGGGGTCTTCTCCGGACTTTCCCTCAAACTTAGGACAATCACCAAGAATTTTGGTTGGAACTGGAGGCCAATACGAGCTATGAAGGATTGGATCATTTGTCAACTTTGACACATCAGGCAGTTCCAACGTTGCGAGAAACGACAATTGAGGATTAAAAGGCATTGGAGGTCGTTGATAAGGACCTGTGTTAGCATTCCACCCAGGCTGATAGAAATTCTGCCCCCATATGTTTTGTCCTAGAGGATTCTGTCCATAGGTAATATAAGCTTGATAGTTCTATCCATACTGGGGTTGAGGATTGGGATACTGATTCTGAGAATACCATTGAGGTCTTTGCTGAGCAACATATGGATTTTGTTGCGGAATGTAAGCATTGCCTTGAGGTGGATTATACACCAACTGGGATTGATTTTGAGGGTAATAAGTAAAACCTTGGGGTGCACTATATATAGCCTGAAATTGACCTTGAGGAGGGTAAGTAGTGCCTTGGGGTTGACCAAGTAGTACCTTATGAGCAGGTTGAACGGGATGCTGAGCTGGTTGAACAGGTTGAATCGGCTACTAAGCAGTTGAATAGGTTGAACCGGTTGCTGAGCGGGGTGAGCATTTTGAATCGACTGTTGAGGTTGGGCAGGCTGTCCCTATGGAGCAGGTTGGCCTAGATACTAATGGCCACCGGGTTGCCCCTGTAGAAGAGGTTGGCCCGATGGTTGTGATGGACCAAGTTGCCCCTGAAAACCAAGTTGACCCGGAGCAGGACCGTAGGGTTGTCCTTGTTGTACAAAAGCTTGGCCTTGCGGAACGTAAGGTTGTTGATGTTGCACAAAAATTTGTCCCTGTGGTGGATACATTTGCTCCCTAGGAACATAAGATGCTCCTAGTTGAAACTGAGGTTGACCGGAAGGACCGTAGGGTTGCCCTTGTTGGACTGAAGGTTAACCCTGTAAGGGTTTTCCTTGTGGATCGTAAGGTTGTCCTTGAGGACCAAAGGTTTGTCCCTGTTGAACCAAGGGTTGTCCTTGTAGGCCCGAGGGTTGCGCCTATATCAATGGCCCTTGATGAGGAACGGTCCGATAACGATCAGCAGGAGGCAGATAAACAACTTGATTAGGATCAATAGGAGGCAAATAAATGGGATTACCGTAAACATCATAGTGATGTGGAGGATTGACATGAGCTTGGGGATGCTAAGAACCCTGAGAGTTCTACTGTTGGATAGCCAATAGATACTCGTCGAAAGTAAGGCCGCCAGGGATAGAAGTAGAAACCGTAGCAGCACTAGAAATAGGCATGGCTTCCATAACACGAGGTTGTGATCTACTCACGGTGGGCCTGACAGGCCATGTGGGATTAAGAAAGATAGACCTGCGAGTGGCAAAAGTTCCTGACGACTGAGTCATAATAACCGCTGCAGATGAAGCCACACAAACGGTGGATTGGACTGGGACAGATGTAACTATGACCGACGAGCTAGGTGTTGAAGGCGACATTCCTAATGAAGGAAGGACTGAACTCCTTGGAGGAGTCGATGTACTGGATTGTGCTATAGACGCAACACCATATATAATCTGACTCAAAGTTCGATAACTAGGTGGAAGAGACACCGATTGAGGAGAAGGTTGACTAGAGACACGCAGGAGATCTTATGGGAAAAGTTGATATTCCCTTGTAGAAACATGCAATTCTTCACTGCCGACAGGACTCAAAGAATCCATGTCTGACGAAGCCATAAGATCGTCGAAAAGACGATGAGGACTGGGAGGTAAAGTAATGACTAAAAATGGTGATCCCGAGGTAAGAGGAGGGAATTATTTCGCGCTCCCAAGACTAGACCAAGCACCCTGAGGTGGCTAATTGAACTCAACTGACTCTTCAGGAGGAGACCGGGTAGCAAGAGGCAAGACAATCGGGAGGATAGGCTTGGAAAACTCGGTAGACCTAGTGGATTGAGGGGTTTCGAAAGAAACATTAGGAAAAGAACTAATACTAGGAGGCAGTGAAGAAGACAATGAAACTGGTGGTTCCACCACTGTGACAATATTTCAATACATGAAGGAAAATGAGATAGCCAATTCAAGGCTTCAAGATCAAACTCTAAGGAAATATGAAAACAAACCAAGAAGAAAACTTTTAATGGGTATGTGTTTGTAGGCAGTTAATTTTATGACATCAGAACAAAAATTTGATGTTCCATGTTTTAAGAGTCGAGAAATAGACAAAAGATGACTCTAGTCACTTTCAAAATTAAACGAGCATGAAAGGACAAGTGCTTGATGATCTTTTCCTTTTTAAGGAGTCATGAAAAGATTGAAATGACTACTCAGGTAATCTAAGCAAGAGGGTGTACCAAGTTTTTGTGAATTGCCATATACACCTTGGTGATCAAATGAAAGAGAAATGACCAAGGACTTGACGTACGTCAAGTTAGTCTCCCCGAATGCTGTGTTTGGTGTATCACGGTTAGAGGGTGGCAGACTCGAATTCCTATGGATAAAGGATTTGAATCTATGAGGGTCTCCCTTTATATACGCGATGGTATGAGGAGCACAAGTCCGTACTAGTGCTGTCTAAAGGCAGGTGGCGAATGACAACTACTAGGTTTAACGACGCCAGAACATGTCACTAGCCTAGACCTCTAAAATGTTTGCGTTAGGTTCCAATGCTTCCTTAGATTGATTGAATTAATTTTAAGGTTGACCTTGAATTAATGTTTCAGTTTCAAGGCCCTACCGAATGAGATCTCAAATTCCTAAATGCATGCTATATGTAAAAGAACACCATTTTCCGTTAGATGAATGCTAACTAAGAGAAGGATAGAGACCTTTCACAAAGTATAAAACAATGAAAATAGAAGAAGAAGTTCACTAATGCATCTAATACAACCAAACGAAAAAATGAAAAACTATTTCCTAGTTCACTAAGAGCTAGTTATGTAAAAGAACTTTTCATTTTCGATGCAAACGAAAGAATGCAATTTTTTCTTCTTCTTTTGAATGAACAAAGCACACGATGAACTATTACATTAAAGATAAAATTGAACACTAGTTTGGAGCACTGTGAATGTAGAGATTTAAAATGAATAATTCAAAGGAAATACAGACATTAAAACACACTCAAACCAATGATGCACTCTTTCAAGCAAAATAATGCTTTCAAAATGATCCAAATGAGCAAGTGTGACCTATGCTTGAAGTGAAGAAATGGAGAGTCAAACAAAAGCGAAGGTAATCATTCAACAAACCAAAACACAAAGGATCAAGAAATACCAACACAATTGATCAGGGAATCGAACTTGCGAAACTCAAGAAGACTCAAACTTCAACCAGAAGGCACAATGAGCAAAAGACACCTAGAAACCCTAGGGCTATGAAACTCACCGATGAGACAATGGATAAACAACTGAGAAGAGCAAGCCTATAGTAGCCAAAACAATCCCACAAGACTAATTGAAAATCAAAGAAACAACCCAGAGTCAAGCACAACTGACCAAAAACTTACAAGGAAGGTCAAACCAAATCCTACAAGATTCAGCGTGACTGTCGGGTGGTAATCCATGCCAAACAGGGGTTGGCGCTACTGCAACAAAATCAACAAGCGCCAATTGGTGCGACTGTTCAAAGAAAACCTGCGCCAAGCTGGAAAACCAGTGAGCAGAGGTCAATCTTGACACCTTGGAGCTGAACAGGAGGATTCCAAACAGTTAAGCAAGCCAAAAAATACAGACAAGCAACCAAACGACCGAAGCCGAATCGAAAAGGCAAATTCCCAATGAGAAACGGGACGTGTTGAAGCCCCAATAATCCTAGCTTCAAACATTGGGGAAAACCACTCGGCCCGGACCTTAGTACAACTCCTTTTCCGTTTGGGATAATGCCTCCGACTGGATAATATGGGACCAGTTTCCCAATAATATATGGGTTGATGATTGGTTGTTGATATAATGGGTAATGGAATTAATTATTAATCAAATCTATAACTTTAAATAAATACAAATAATTCTAAGTAAACCCGGGTATCATATAACAAATGCGATTTTAGATTTGTTCTTTTTAGAAGAATAATCATATAGATGGCTTATTCATTCAAAAGGAAAATGTATTCACATATAATAATTAATTTGTTTAAGAAATTAAACAAAGTAATGATGATAACATATCGCATTCATACATTTATATCGTTTACATATATTTTGAAAGATGACAATTCTAAGTTTTCAGAAATGATATAACAAAATATTGTTTCACAGGCATATATATATAAACAATAGCAAATTTCAAAAGGAATGTTTCATTGCATAAAGGAAATTGAACAACATAATTATGATAAAAATAACAAATACATTTGTAACCTCTTGATGCAAATAACATTCCGATCCCGCTTTCTCACTTAAAACAACTTTCAGGAAGAACAAAAATGCATATTCTTGAAAACAATTTCCTCATAAAATCACAGAATGTGATCCACCATTAATAAAAATAATGTATTCAGAAGTAAAAACGTGTAACTTCTCAAGTCAAAAATTAATACAAATTGAGGACCCTTTTCTAAATACATGAAAGGGGTTTAAGTAATAATAAACTTAAAACAACTTATCTAAAATATCTCTAAAAATGAAAATCGGAGATTTGCAGTCTCCAAAAAAAGGTTCATTGTATTTCTTTCATGTCTGGCGTGCGCAGCTAGCAGATTGATAACATATCTTTCACTTCAGGAGGATGACTCAATCGAGAATGTAGCTGGCTAGTGTATGTTGCATCTAAAAGCTCTCGAATCATATAACCGGTGGCATTAGAGAGGCATTTTGTAGTTATCTGTTGGCTATGTGGCTTAACCAAGTAGGACCATAATGCATCCCAAGTGATTCCTTGTATTGCGATGATCTGTTGGTCCTTGTTGGCTAAGTCTTGCTTCCATTGTTTCTCTATTTCTTTGACTTTCGGTAGCTTCCCTAGGATACAATCGGAAATTAGGTTGGCTAAATACAAACTGCCATTGATTAATTTCACTAAACTGTTCATTACAATTCTTGCTCTAGAGGTGGCCCGTTCTTCCTTGATCAACTGCGTTTCCCATTTTGCAAATAAAATTTCCTTGTGTGATTCCTGAATCTTGGGAAGATTTGCAGCTATTCCTTGATCTGTGTCTTTCCACGTGAGGAATCCATAAATTTTCTCATCGACTTCTTCAAATTCTAACCTTGTATTTACTACCTTTTCTATGAGCGATGTCGCTATTTCACATAGAGGTTCAACCAGTGATATTTTATGACATAAAATATCAAGTTGTTGTGACAATGCTTTACTTAATTCAAAAGCCTTTATTTTGAATTGATTAATTTCAGGATAATCCTTAAATCTCTGTATTTGTGCTTGTAACAAGACACCCTATTCTTCTTTGGCCATCTTTTCTTGTTGAAGCATCACCTGTAATTTATTTAACTCTTGAGACAACTGATGTTATTTATGTACAACTTGCTGGTCAAGCTTTTGCTTCTCAATATTTAATTGCTCTTTGAGCTGATCAGTCTTTTGTTTTTCTTCAATCAGCTGATGTTCTAGCTGTGATATTGTCTGATGATCCACTATTGCCCTTTCTTCAAGTAGCACTATCTTTTGATCCTTTTCTTTTATCATTTGATTGACTTCAGAGGCTTTTTCCATCGTCGCTGCTGTATAAGCCCCTGCATATTGAGATAATTTGGTTAAATCCTCTGAAGGATTAACTTCAGAGTCCTTCCAGACAATATTCATTAATTCAACTTGGGGAGATGAAAATGGCCCTTGATCGATTCTCCTTTTCTTCCTTTGTTTTTTAACTACAGCCCTATGCTTTGGACTGTAGAAGACATCCATGGGCGATATATCTTCAATATTTAATACAATTTCCTCGGAAGGAATTTTTGGAATAATCTCAACATCTCAGGTATTAGTATTGTCGAGTGTTCCTTCAAATGTAACACTAGTCACCATGGGTTGCTGTGTTGTGGGTGATTGTATTGTAGACACATTCTGAGAATCATTTTGGCCCTTGATATGGCTATCAAACTGTTCCCATTATTTCAATAAATTTGAATGGTCATCTATATCTATTTCAGAGGAATCACCATATTTTTTACCTGTTTTCTCCTGTTCAGTTTGAATATTAGCCTTATTGCCTGTATTTTCCTTTTCCTACTCTGTTTCAATATTCTTTTCTTCTCTGTATTCTTCCTGTTGTAGTGAAGTAGTTCTCAACTGATCAAGAGGTATTGTTAGTAGTCTGTTGTTTTTGAACTGTAAAAACTCTTCCATGCCACTTGCTCAAAACTTTAATTTTGCTAAATGTTTAACTTGTGAAAATCCTTTGGCCGAGGCAAATAGATCATCAAAATCGGCATCTTTATGTTCAAATTTTGAAATCTGTACTATACATGTAAAGTTGAAGGCAACCTTCTTCGGATCATACTGTCTTTTGGGGATGGTTGCCAATTTGAGATCTTTTATCTTTTGGGCTTCTTTCTCTGCATGTTTGAAATCATGTAGAGAAAAAGATCTACATCGGAGGGGAAATGTTTGCCACATCAGCTTCTTAGAATTTTTTAAGTTTCTGGACACCCCTTTCTCCATTATTTGATAAGCTATTTCTCGGGCTAATATTTTTTCAGGAATGTACAAGGGAAAAACATGAGGATCATTGAAACTTCCGAATATTCGGATATAAGTAATTTTTTCTTCTCCAAACCAACTTCCGATTGAGGTTAGGTCAATGCTGGCCTCATCAGATAACCTTGGAGCGGGTTTATTGAATATAAATTGATGAACTGGTAAAATGAATCCATGAAAATTTATGTATATGTGGTCTTTATAATAGGATTTCCACAGATATTTGTGATAAATGTGGATAGGAATTGGAATTTGAGGAGTCCATTTCCAGCCTAAAATAAGGAACTTAGAATTGAAACATATGGTATCAATGATATAGGCACTCATATAGAATGGGGGTATTATACGGGTGGTTACAAACCTATTTTTCCTATAATCAAGGATTTTACTTTCCATTTTATCAGATAAAATGGTTGCCCAATCCATAATGTAGGAATTAACAAAAGCTTCAATTAAGGGTACCATCTCAACAGAAAAATTTTCAGAGTTGACAGTTCCAAATAATCTACACATCATAGCCGCAGCATAACAATAAGGAGATGCCAAATATTCTATGGAGTACATACCCAAATATTCATGCTTATGTTTCTCAGGAAAATGTCTCCAATCTCTAATGGGATTTGATTCCACTTCATTGTCTTTGGCGAAGTCTTCCAGAAATTCTTTGTTGTAGATTTGCTGAGGGTCTGGTAAGTGGTACATTTTCTTGATGTCTTCCTCTTTGAAAGACCTGAACATCCTTCCATTTGACGTAAAGAATGCTTTGTCTATTATATTGATGCTTTCTATAACCCATCTTACTAAGTCATTATATGGGAGAACATTTGCGCAAGCTGCTATTTTGTGAAGATAGGAGCTTGCCAATTCTTTAAGAGTGCTCTAAGACTTTTTATCTGAATCTGCCTCCAGCTCTTCTTCTGAAATTATAGTTGGATCTGTTGTAGACAATTCTTGTCTACCCTAGAGACAGCCTAGAGTTGCTATAGACCAGTGCCTAGGACATCTTAACATAGCAAGGAGCTCATAATATAGCTTGGGTTGTCAATCCAAAATCTCTCTTACTATCACTTGTAAAACAAGGAAATTAGTTTAAATGGAACCAAACTCTCTCAGAAGCTGATACAAAGATAAGAATAATGTAGGAACAACGTGCAAAACTCCAATACAAAAGCATCAGACAGTTAAGAGACAACTTACTGCAAAGAGGGCCAGTTCAAATAATATGCCACAGAAATCAAATATCAGAAAGTGGATGCAGTGAAGAAACATGAAGAAGATACTAGTTAGCATGAGGCTGATACCCATATACACAACAAAACCACATATGGGCTTATCCAACTAAGAATCCATACATGACAATGGCGTTTTAAAAGCACCCTCCTCAAGTAACTAATATAGCAGAAAATATGGATGAAATGAACATGGAACAATATATCATGACTAGGCCTATTTAAAGCGCTTGACTAATCCAAGTATGGGCACCAACTAGGATGAATCCTTACTTAAGACCAGTGAGCCACTCGCATTCTAGAACATGATACAAGAAGATAAATAGCATGAAACGAGATATTATATTAACACATAAGGAAATATTACATACTGTGGGATACCAAAGACCAGAATCCTCATTACAGTTATAACTCCTCCTCACTGAGACCCTACGGGCTCTGAGCCTTTACACAAAAGCTTTACAAGATGTATACAAGAACTTCTCACTGCACAGTTTGCTGATAGAAATCTGGAACCCTTACAATGTCTTATTTCTGGGTATTTATAGAAAGAACAGAAAAATATAGAAAAACAAGGTCGGTCATGTACATTTAATTTGCCTAATTTGAATGGAATGGCGGAAAATATTCGCGCCCATACTACTCAATTAATGTGATGTGCTGTATGTACTCTGAGGTCGGCTCTCTGAAATAAATGCTGTAGATTCGAATTCCTCCGGGGATAAGGTATGAAGGATAAAATATGAGACATTCTGTACTCTTCTGGGATGAAAATTTGTTGAAGTAGAACCTGGAGGATATGATTTTATGCACTTGTACCCTTTTCCTTATGGACACTGGATTTCCTTGATCTTTAACTGATAATTCTTTGTTGTGAAATTAATGTCTTCAGCCACCAGAATCTACCTTTGGTATTTCTCTGGGGGTTTGATGGATTTTCTTTCTCTTTCCATTAATGAGGTCATATCACAACAACTACCCCTAGCTTCCCTCTTAAATTTCTTCTTCAGCAGGCCAATTTCTAGAGGCGTCCTCGGCTTCTGTGGTGAAGGCGAAGATTAATGGAGGGTTCCTACTACTGCAACCTGCAAAAACACACAAGCATATTATAATGATGGTACACAGGGGTGGTGAATGCTATGGCAGCCATGGCAATGACAATACAGACTGAGCGAAATGGTGATATGATGCAGGGTGGTGAAGAAGGATTACAGGGGAATGGTGAAGAACAAGCCAGGCTGAAGTTTATATCGTAGAATGTTTAAATTTGAATGAAGGGTGTAATGGTAAATGAAATATAACAAATGCGCAGGGGTGATAACGTGGAGGAGTACGGGATTAACAACGTGGCAGGGGAATGGTCTGGGCCGTGCATCCATGAAACAAGATCAATGGTTACAAATGCATCGGGGCAATGGAACGGTGGGCCATGGACGTGATAGACATGGGTTAAAACACCTGCAGCTTTAGAAGATAACCACCGTTGGATGAAAGGCGCAGGATCGGACGACGATGATTGATTCCGCTGCACATCCTTTGGCCGAAATTTAATGCGCGGGGAGAGCAGAGGCCTGAGATAGAGCGCGAGCATCTTAGAAACACGATGGCCGTCGGATGGAGGCCCCGAGATCTGACGGTCACCATTTATTCCGCTACCTGACCTTTGACTAAACTTTAATGCGCGAAATTGGAGTGGTTTTGGGACATACATGGGGACACGCGTCATGCGGCGTGTGGAATCGCTGCCATTTGATTAAAAACCACCAGCCCAGTGGAGGTGGTGCGAAATGAAACAACCGGTTTTGCAACGGGTACGGGCGCGGGGACCACCGCGGTAAGAAAGACTCCGCTCCGTCGATTGGTTTTTAATCCGACGGCTCCAGACGCACCCAAAACTTTGAACGCCAAGCCCCTTGCCCTCTGACACACGGTTTTGCGCCTGGGTCACATGGGAATCAAATCAAAGGGGGTTGAGACCTCAGGGGCTAGGCCCGATACAAATTTTAATGGCGGGTTTAGACCTTTATGCACGGTGTTTTTAAGAGGAGAGGTCAACGATAGGAAGCATATGGAAGTTTTCGGCCATGATAACAAGTTTGAAAGATCATGGGGGAGCATTAGGCCAAAAATTTAGGTCGAAGGGCTGATATGCACAACAGGATCTTCTGCTTCCAGTAGATTATAAACTCCTTCCCATGAAGTTTTTCCAAGACCCAGACAGGTTGTATCAGTTACTAACACCAATTTGGCTAGTTGCTCTTTTGGAACAACGGGGACCTTCGTTCTCTTGGATTTTTTAGACATTTTCATGACTTCGTAGGTTTTTCTCAGGTCTGCACAATGGAACAGATTAGTAGAATGACGGAAAAATTCTTTTAAGAATGAATACCAAACAGAGAGGAGCTGATAGCATTTAATCACAATAAAGATGATGGATTAAAGAAATATTATTCCATGAAGTTGAAATCCACAACGGGCTTTAACCATGATTATCTATTGATGATTTTCTCGTATAGTGTGAGATTTTAATGCCATTGTAGGTTGTCTCATCACACATTCATAACGGTCCTTTTAAAGCGTTCATACCATAAGTTTTTAAGATTTTTTGATCAACGATAATTGTATATCGGAGATCAGAAGTTTTAAATATCAGGTTTAAGTATCCCCATTTTACATTTGCGATGTGCGATTATTATTGAGCTGGAAAGGATGGCGCGATGCCTTTTAAATCATAAAAAATGGTTTATTTTACCTTTTCATTAAGGTGCGCTTTTATGAAATAATGATATCGCATCACATATTTTAAGCGGAGTATCTTTGGATATGAGTTATACGTTTTGGCGATGAGCAATTTGCGGTTTAATTTATCGCATCAGAAAAAAGTGTGCATGAAGATGTGATATGAATTTACCGATATGCGATTTCGATTGGGATTATCGCATCAGAGCTTTTTAAAAAGGGACTCATAATCAAAAATTGACTTCGTCGATTCGTGAATGCGATTGGGCTTATCGCATTAGAGCTTTTCAAAAGGGTGTACAAGAATGTGATTTCCACTATTTGCGATTGCGATTGGGCTCATCGCATCAGAAATTTTCAAGGTGAAAGACTTGAACTCATGTTCGATGTGATATAAGATTTTATGTGTTTTATTTATTTTTTGTTGAATAAATCCTTTTTTGTTGGGGTTTGACTCTATTTCATGATAAATTAGATTTCCTTAAATGCTTTTATTGATTCTATAACTATTCAAAGAAAAGGGGACCCATTTCTTATTAAAAATTTAATATAAAAATTTGAAATGGGGAGGGTTGTTTGTACAACACAACAGGATGAAAAACTCACACTGATCCCCAGTGGAGTCGCCAACTTGTTTAGTAGGTAAATCCTCTCTGCGGACATAGATGATCCCTCTAGCCCTAGAGTGGGTCTAGCAACAAGGGAACAAGATAATGTGTAGGTTCTTAGTTAATGAATGAAATAGGTTGGGATAGATTGTCTTACCTATAGTCCAACGCTATTGTCGTAGCTGTAGCAGTGGCAGCCTCTTGATCTCTGTCTTGACAGGCCGCGGTCCTTCGACAATGGTACTCAGATTCCTGCACATAGATCAAAGGACAAGAGAAGCGTAAAAAAAAATAATTTCATTCAGAACTAGCTAATCAGTCAAGGAATATTAAACATATTACGTAAAATAAACCATATTAACACAAGATGGGAACCAGACAATAGTCATGTATATATAAATAGACAGAAAGAGATTACAACCGAAGCCTTGACATCACAACCTCCTTCAATGGGTTCAGTTGAGCCGCATATTGAAGGATGATCGGGGAATTGGGACGAGGAAAGGAAACAAGCCGAAGATCTCTCTCGACAAAGGTCTCTTTCTGATCTATCTCACCAACAAGATGTTCAAAAATTCTCCTAAGCTATTCAGCCAAAATCGTTCAGCTAGTGTATCAATGGGAGATAGTTTTATTTATAGAGGGAGAGGAGGAGGTTGGGATCCCTACAATGGTGGAAGGGAGGCCTTATCCTTTGGGAGGTTTCCCCAAAAGGTGGAAACAAGAGGCAAAAGGAGGGTGGTCGTGGTTATTCAGCCGAACCACCCAGGCTGACTCACCCACGAAGATGTTAGCATGGAAACTTCGCCTATATTTTAAAAAAACATTCCAAAAACAGCTTGGCGCGAGTAGCTCACTGGGATAGAGCACCAATGGGCGCGGGGCATAGTGTTAATCTTCCTCATTGGCGTGAGGGTATAATGGTATACCAACGCCAACCCAAAAACATGTGTTTCTGATGGTCTGCTCAAGGAATTGTCAATAGAAGGAATGTTGTCCTCATGGAAAGGGATGCAATGATGGTCTTTGAAAGGCATGGCACTTATTATTAGTCACAGAAATGGTCCTCCACTGTGTGGGATGGGGATTGTAGGGACGGTGACAAAATTTTGTGAAACACACATCTCCCCCCAGTTGAAGTACTTACATGTCCTCATGCAGAAAAGCTCAGCTTCCTCGATAATATCTCCTGTGTAGTTTAGTGAAATTAGAGGCGTTAGTTGTATCTTCATATGGAAATCTGTACCCCTGAGTGGCCACCAACTGTCTTGGCCAGGATTCTTCTTCATAATCGTTCAGTGCATAGTGTTCGTGGTATTCCTTTACTAGTAGCCATATCAAAGGATATTTGAATTTTAGTCCAATCAGGAAGCACTGAGGGACTTTATTACCTAGGTGTATGTTGGTACATGTGTAACAACATCTACGAAATTCTGAAATACAAAAGGATCTCCTTCCATAAATCCAACACTACTAGCTTTAGTGCATTTGAGGCATCCTGTCAGTGCTCGACTTTTCATTTTTGTAAACTGATTAAGGCAAAAATCCACAATTATTCTCCTATATGTAGCAGTTGGTTCCCTTATTCCAGGAGTACTTAAAATCTTTATGAATTCCCGCCTCAGTTCAATGGCCCTTCCTGGTTCAACTCGAATCCATAGCGTTGCCTTTTCTTCATTAGTCTCCATCGATTTTGTGGACAAATGCTAGTCAATCTGATTCCTCATAAATGAAACAAAAGCACGTAAATGCAAGTCTCCCATTTATGAGAATACCGTTTCTACCATCTGCATACTAGCGTGCTCACAAATAATGTTGTGCAAAAATAGCTCGCACAACAAGCTCTGTTCATCAAAATCAGAAGCGCGAAAAACATCTAAAAAGGTGCGGGTAGAAGTACCCACACAGGCCTGTCTTCCATAATAGATTTTATTTGAAACAAATAGTAACGTTCCCAAAAAAAAATAGGGTAGGACGGGGAAGGTCGCCTACACCCCAAGAAGTTGAGGGCAAGGTCATGAAGCTTCCGTTTATCATTATTCAAATCATGAACCTGCTGCTATAACAATGACAACTGTTCCTCTTGTTTATTTGCAGCTTCCTTCTGCTTCCATTCCTCCCAACCTCTCTTCAACACTTCCTTTGTCCATTTCTCTTGTAGGGCACCTATTTTCTTCTAATATTATTTTAGTGATATCATTCCCTCTTGCAAGGAAAGTTCCTCTTGTTTCCATTTCTGCAACTCAGAGATTAGTGAAATATTCTCGGAATTCCATCGCATAGCGAGAGCCGGTGTTCCACTACATGCAATATCAATGGTGGGTGTAACAACCTCTCTACGGTGGGACTGCACAACCTCAGCTGCTGGTCAGCCACTGTATTCACTGCTGGTTCCTTTGTAACAACAATGGCCTCTATAGGTTCTTGTGTGTCAACTTCCAGGTCGATTATCGTGGGAGGCTCTATTTTAACTGTTGGTTCTTGTGTAACAGTAGTATCTTCAACAGGTTCTTGTGGAGTAGCCTCCCCAAGATCTATTTCAGTCTCCCTTGAGCACGTTTTTACTCGACAAACTCTATACCCTACTGCTGTTAACTCTTGGGCACATTCCATGCATGCGGATCCTAGATTTTTCTCCCCCCCAGCTTTCTCGACAACTTCAGCTAGGGTATCCAGCCCCGAGGCTTCCGATTTCCTAGCTTCGGCCAATCTCTACTTTAACATTTCATTTTCTTTCTTTAAATTTTCAATTTCTCAAAGCAGAGTATGAGTTTCGTTCCTACCTGGCGAGGAGGGTTATTTTTCTTCTTCTTCCAGATCTTCTGCCTTCTCTTGCTTCTCAGCTGCTGGCGAAGGTTCTGTTGGCACCCGAATCTTCACCATTTTTTTCAGTTGTTTGTCTCCAATCGACTTATCAGTGGGCCTCTTCCCAATTCTAGCTTCAGTGGATTGGGTTTGGACTCCAATCTCTTCATGAATTTTTCCCGAAGTATCAGCTTGTTTCCCCTGGCTCGTCCCGGGTCTCTTCCGTTTAAACTCTTCCCAGCTCTTTCCTAGTTGGTTTAAGGCATCCAACATAATCAGTTTGATAAGACCATGGTTGGTAATACAAGCTTTAGGATGTGCTGCCGATTTGGCTGCTGCAACCATATGCTTGATATTTCGAGTAGGAAATATGGAATATTGATCTTTTGTTGGTGCCGAAGATGGTTCAATAAAGGAAAGTGGTAGTTGAAGACAATTGTAGACCTTCCCTCACAGGTAATGCACTTTATCAAATTCAAGGCAACATCTGCCCAAGGTTGGGGAAGTGATAGTCTATTAGCCCCTCTTCCTTTATTCTCTAGTTTTTATTCTCTTACAAGGAAATCCTCCTTCAGAGAAGGATCATTAACCTTCCTGTTAAACCATCTTCTACCCTCAGCTGGTAATGTAGTGACTCAGGAGAAAAATTCTTCTGTAACCTCAATCTGTAGACCCTTGTCTCGGGATTTATGGTCGTTCAAATTCCTGGTGAATTCCATCGCAATTGTTTCAGCCGAGCCTTTCAACCTTTGAAAGTACTCGAGCCACCTACCATTCCTGAATATATGATATGCTTATGAGAAACTCTGTAAAGCATCAATGGATTCTGGCTCATGTCTTACTGCTGATCCTCCCATCTTGCTGTTATCCTCAACTAATCCTTAAGCTTAACCAACCAGGATATCAACGGGCTCCTTGCTACCTCCCAACAACCTACTCTGCCATCTTGGATTGATAATTTTGACTGAGGGTGCACGAAATTTTGGCGGAGGGGGATGATGGAGTGTCATGGTGCGATGTGAAAAGGTTTTAAATCAATGATTCACACTCGCACGTACCTTATATTAATTTCCAATTATGGAAAGTGACATGCTTCGAGTACGAATCCCATTTTCGGCAAGGTCCAGTCATGATTGGTTATCGTAGTATTCAATTCGATGCATGTGAGATTTAATGGCGGCTTTAGGGCTAAAATATTGCTTGTAATCATGAAAATATTTAACCCCCCCCAGTTTAATGATGACAACAGTCCACGACCGTCAAAAGGATTGTTATTAATCTTGCCATAATCATATAATTATTAGAGGATGGTGATGTTACCTTTTTACTGACGTACCTAAGAAGAAGTGGAGGCAAAACTTAATATAATGGCGTGATTTCTCCAGCGGTCGTGGCAGTCTCCTTTAAATATCATAATAATTTTTGCATATCAAGATGGCAGCCAAGATTCAAAACACTGTTCACGGCTGTAGGTTTTTACATATGTAACAACCAAGATAACCACTGCGCTATCCTTCATAAATCATTTTTTTAGAGAAAAAAAAAAAACAATTGGGTAACATCATCTTTATAGAATATGCAGGAAAGAAAGTATGATGTTCTAGAAAAATAGGTGTAGTAGCCACCATAAGAATGGTTTTCAACTACTATCAATCATTTGGATGCGCCCCAAAAAAGGTTTTCACAGTCATGCTATTTTATTATTATTATTATTTTAACAGGTGTAACAACCACCACAAGAGTGGTTTTTAGCTATTACACTTATTGAAAATTCAAAGTTCGGGCTGCACAGGGGAACATCCCCCTGCTGTTGTAACATGAAGATTAGAGTCCACGAAAATGTTAATAAATGAATCCTTCGAAGCATGTTGATGATATAAACTCATACGGTGCCCATTAACTAGTAATGACGTCTTATCACTATCAATGGTGACCAATTTTACAGTCTCATTGTCAAATACTGTGTCTACTTTGTAAGGACCTAGCCATCTGGTGCAGAGCTTGCCCTTGAAATCATTGTTTCTTGAATCGTACAAGAGAGCCCAATCTCCTTTCTGAAATTTATTCTTCTTAATGAACTTGTCATGCCATCTAGCTCTTTGCTGCTGAACGATGTCTGTCTGCTGAACGATAGCCAACTGTTTCTCTTCCAACTCATTGAGTTGATTCAACCTTTGTCTTTGTGCTGTACTTAAATCCAGATTGACCTGTAATGATGTTCTTAATATTTTTATTTTGAACTCAATGGGAAATAAGGGATTATTACCATACACCAATTCATAGGGTGAGAAGCCCGTAGTGTTCCTCCATGTTGTTCTATAGGCCCACAATACCTCTAGAAGTTTTTCAGCCCAATTCCTTTGGTGGATGGCTACTGTCTTTGTCAAAATCCCCTCAATAACTTTGTTGGTGATCTCCACTTGACCACTCGCTTGTGGATGATAAGGTGAAGTGATCTTGTGATGAATTCCATACTTCTCAACTAGTTTCTAAATCAAATGAGATGGAAATTGGAGCCCTCCATCCATCACTATCTCCCTGGGAAGCTCAAAACGAACAAAAATATCTTCAAACAGGAAGTCTGAAACAACCTGCTGTGTAGCTTTGGTTAATGCCTTTGCTTTGACCCACTTTGTGATGTAATATATACAGACCAATATATATGATCTTTGTTGTGATGAAGGATTGATTTGCCCTACAAAATCTAGGGCCCACTTCTCAAATGGCTCTATCACCACTTGAGCTTGTAATGGCATTTCGTTTGATTGGAGAGGCTAGCCCATCCTTTGGTAGTTATCACACCCCTTTACAAAATTATTGGAATCCTAGAATATATTTGGCCAGTAGTACCCTATTGAGAGCACTTTGTACCCCATCCTCTTGTCCGCGAAATTCCCTCCACAAGGATCCTCATGGCAAGCCTTCAAGATATCAAAATCCTCGTCCTCTCTAACACATCACCAGATTTGAAAGTCTGGTCCAATGTGGTAGAAATTTCCCTCTATCCAGGAGTAAGTGGAACTATGGTGTATGATATTCCTTCTTTCTTTGGAAGATAAATGATGTGGGAATTTACCTGCAGCAAGATAGTTGGCTATATCTGCATACCATAGTGAGTGAGTAGATATGGAAAAAAGATAATCATCCAAAAAATAATCCTTAGTAGGAGTGAAATTATCACCTATGGTTAACCTAGAAAGGAAATCAATAACTACATTTTCTTTTCCAGGTTTATCTAGAATAATGATATCAAGTTACTGTAACAACAATAACCATCATGTGAATCTACCATTGGTAATAGGCTTATTCATTAGAAATCGAATGGCAGAGTGGTCAGTGTGTACAAATACTTGATATTCGGTGATGTAATGCCGAAACTTATTGATAACATCCACTATTGCTAGGAATTATTTCTCAGTCACTGTGTAATTGAGCTCAACTAGAGTTAAATTCTTGCTGATATAAATGGCATAAGGCTTCTTTTCCTCCAGCTGATCCAAAAACACACCTACAACTATGTCAGATACATCTGTAGAGATATGAAATGGAAGTTTCCAGTTTGATCCTCGTAAAATAGGTGTTGTTGTTACATAGTGCTTTAGCTTTAAAAAGGCTAGCTCACGCTTCCTTGTCCACACAAATTCCACATATTTCATAAGCAAAGAAAACAAAGGAGATGCAATCTTTGAAAAAATTCCTATAAATATTCTGTAGTACCCTGCATGCCCCAGAAAGCTACGTACCTCATTTTGAGTCTCGGGAGTTGGAATTTTTGAGATTACCTCAATTTTTGCAGGGTCTACCTTGATTCCATTTGCCGAAATAATGTGTTCCAACACAATTCCCTCAGTCACCATCATGTGTCACTTATCGGTGCTCAAGGAAACATTAGTTTGTACACAACATTTCAATTCCTTTTCCAAATTAAATAATGTTGTTTCAAAAGAATTTTTGTAGGGTGTAAAATCATCCATGAAAATTTCAAGGCAATATTTCAACAAATCCGAAAATATACCCAATATTTCCCTTTGAAAAGTTGTAGGTACATTGTAGAGGCCAAAAGGAAGGACTATGTATGCAAAAGTACCCCATGGACAAGTAAAGGTTGTCTTATCTTGGTCTTCCGGAGCAATCTGTATTTGTTATAGCCACTGAATTCGTCTAGGAATGAATTTTTTTCTTTCCCAGAAAGAGTATCCAAGACTTGATCTATAAATGCTAAAGGGAAATAGTCCTTTTAGGTGGCCTTGTTAAGTTATCTATAATCTACACAGACTCTCCATTTTCCATTCTTTTTCAGAACAATGACGAGCGGAGACACCCACTGACTGTCGGAGATGGGATATATGAAGTTAGCATTAAGGAGTTTCTGTAATTTTCTTTCACTATCTCCTTAAGTGTGGGATTCATTCGGCGTTGCAGTTGTCTAACTAGTTTGCAGCCATCTTTAAGGTAAACGTGGTGAGTACACATGCCCGGATGGATTCATTTCATATCAGTGTAATCCCATGCAAATGCCTTTTTATACTTCTGTAACAACTGTATCAACAATCTGTTCTGTTCAGCAGTCAAATTAGGATTGATGTTTAGATGTTTGCCTGTCTCAATTTTGACAGGACTGTTGTCAGTGCGTAGAGTGGTTCTCATATGTTAAATATTTACATCATCTACCTCATCCTCCCCCCCAGGATCTCTAATGGAAGCAATAGAAAGGGAATTGCTAATAAAACCGTTAATAATGTCGTCCTCTATTTCATCCTTAAAATATTGTGCTTTTCCAAGTGTGAGGAGAGGTAGGGAGGAATCGGATTCAGGTTCAAATTCGTCCCACCAGGGACTAGTCAAATCCATGTGTGGTTTCGCACGGGGGTAAAGGTTCAAATTCTTAGTGGCTTGCCTGTCTAAGATCATCATAGATCCAGATCTACATCCGATAAATGCATCTACATTGGCTAGCGACGGTCTTCCCAAAATTAAAGGATGAACCCCTAGGTTCGATTTGGTTTGAAAAATGAGAAAATCAGTCGGATATCTCCAAGAAGCTACAATAATCACCACACCTTCTATCATTCCTTCATGTTTGACACGTGACCTATCTGCTAATTCAAGTACTGTAGGTGTAGTTCTGAGTCCATGAAGTCCAAGAGAGATAAAAATATCCTTGGTCATTGCATTAATGGCCACCCCCAAATCGATCAGGGTATTAGTTATGGGATGGTCATTAATATGGAAAATAACTGTAGGATTTCTTGGGGTCTTTATATTTGGTTAATGAAGGCTGATCAATCATTAGTTAGGAAAATTTCCCCATAACATGGAGAGTAGCAGGGTCCTTCGGCTTCCTTCTAGGATTTTTGACACACAGATCTATCACTGTTTTGTCATAAATAGGTACTTCCTTGAGGGCTTGTAACAGTGGAATCCACACATTTAAATTCTGTAATTCCTTGAGAAACTCTGATTCAGTTTGTGAGGCTAGGCTAATTTCAATTAATCGTTGAGGGTATGGAGGATCCTGAGCTCTTACAACTAAGTCAGCTGTCACAGATGCACTAGCCCTGCTCGAATTAGTTGTTGTAGGAACAACAGACCTTTTTGAGTTGGCTGCTACAAGTGTAACAGTTGGTGTTGTATAGGCTGTTACAGGTGTGTCAACCATTTCAGAATCAACTATACCCCTTCTGGGTGACTCAGTTTCTTCCTCGGTAATGATAGGAGCATGACCATGTCTGATTACTTTTCTTGATCGAATTTGAATCTCATTGAGCCCAATAGGAGTAATAAGGTACATCTAGAAAGTATCTAGAGTGTCTATGCTCTAGGCTGCCTTTTTATTCAGATTGGGGTTAGGTTTCACATGCAATTGGAGTCAGATAGGAAGTGTAGGAGTTTGGAGAGGAGGCAGTTGTAATTGCCACTGCTGCATTGGTAGTGCAGAGGGGGTTGGACCTTGGCAATTACATCTCCAACAGGGAAAATTTTAAGGATGGAAATTTATTTTAAAGTTTAGAAACCTTGGAGAATTCCACTACTATATAAGATGCAATTTGTAAAATGTCTGGCGATTTTTTTGTAAAAATATCCAGATTTATAATAACTTTATATAGGATCTATATAAGATTTTGGAAATTTTTAAGGCAAAAAACAATTATACTATAAAATTTGGGCTAATAATTTAAAAAAAAAATGAAATTAACGAATATTGTTTTTGGACAAAACATTGAAAATTAGCCCACTTGCGAATATTAGCCCCTAAAATTTTCCCTGCTCTCCAATTCTGATTCGAAGGATAAGATTGTGATGCAGGATATTGCATTAGTGGAGGGGAAGGCCACTGGTTCCAAGGTGAAGGAAATTGTGTTGAGGAAGGTGTAGGATATGGCTATGGAAATTTCTAACAATTATAAACATTATTCCAAGGATTAAAAGAGGAAAAATTTGGAGGCATACCTGTAGGTCGCGACTGCCATGGTCTCTTTGACCTGATGAAATAAGAAGTCTGGACTTCCTCGTTGGATTCCTTAAGCACTAATTTTAGTCTGGATAGTTATGGGAATTGACTACTGGGATGTGCCAACTCACAAATGTTGCACAAGCTCACGCTTTTCAGTTCACATTCCCTTTGTAGATATTTCTTTTTGCATCGAGGACAGAATATTTCCAAAGCTGCTTCAACTTCTACTTGTGTTTTCTTGACTTGTACTACGGTGATTTGGGAAAATAAAGTGCTAAGGAGGTTGGTTTTAAAATCCTCAAATTGATTTCCGATCTTTGCTCTAGTTACTCCTCCACTTGTGGACTTCTGTATCCGGACTGAAGGGTCCCAAACTAAACTCCTTCCCTTGGGTGATCCTCTTGAAATCCACAAACAAAGCTTCATTATTTCTTCAAGTGATTCTTGTGATATGTCTCCTTTTCCCAATAGATTCAGATGTTCCGGAAAATCATCTCTCATACCTCTTAGAAATATCATTTTCAGGATTTTCAGGGCTAAGTCGCCAAACTTAGACCTTTGTAAATTATAATGGAATCATTCCATGTAGTCTTCCAAGCTCTCCTCTTCCTTCTATGTAATTCTGAAGATTTCTTCCTTCAAATCTCTGGTTCGATAATAATCCTGATACTTAGAGAGGAATGCCTCCTTCATGTCACTCCAGGTTCAGATCGTGCCAACACCCAGTCTCATGAACCATCTCAACGCTGCTGCTTTCAGAGTAGCAGGGAACAATTTTAGCTTCTCGCCGTCCAAAGTGTAGTCGCAATTTCTACACAGGACATCGAACTCGAACATGAAAGTGTTAGGATCTTCGATGGCCATCCATTGAAAGGATGGTAGAGATGATAAGGGAATATTTTTCATAGGAGCTTCATCTCTTGTTTCCGGTATTGGGAATTCAAAATTAGCAGTACCATCTGTTTTGGTATTTTCATTCCCCATCGCTGATCCTTCTCGATGAGATGAGCTGACCTCAAAATGTACAGGGGATTGAAATATGGATAAGGGATCAGGCTATTCCAGGACCGACTGCTTCACTGCACTACCTGAATCCAAATGATGATAATCAAATTTTTTATTTTTATTTTTCCCTTCACTGGTTTCCCCTTGTCCTTCAATTCTCATATTTTGATCAAGAACTTTCCATTTTTTTTTATGATCTGGAGTCTTAATATCAGGAGTGGATATGCTGGGTGAAGGATGGTGGGGTCCAAATACTGAAGGTGCAGATGCTTCCGACCTTGATATAGTTGTAGCTTTCTGTGGTCCTGTCTTCCTGGTGTCCTTGTATGAAGTGGACTGTTCTTTCTCTGCTTTTAAAATTAGATCCCCAAAGAATGTCTTCCTTCCCAAATCTACACTTTTATTTTCCTTGTTATGACTCGTCTTTCCTGTAGTTAGTTAGAGTGGGTGTTGTCTTGGTTTCTCTACTTTCATAAATGCACACATGGACCCTATATGTATCAATATTTACCATGGGTACCTTGGTTCTACAGTGGTGAGCCCACTCAAGTATGTTAGAGCGATGTGCATGTTATTACCTCTCATCTTATCGCCCAACAACTGTGTAGCCAGAGGCACATTCTAGAAAAAAACACCCAAAACCCACACTTCTAAGTGTCCTAGTGTAGCAACGGTAAGCCTGCTCGGGTATGTTAGAGCGATGCGCAGGTTCTTACCTCTCGTCTCACCACCCAACAATTGCTAACTAAGAACAACCTACCGTCAAACAAAAAATTATGGCTGATTGTGTAGTCACTGCCATTCCCCGGCAACGACACCAAAATGTTGAACTGTTTTATCACTATTAATTGAGTAAGGCAATACACATAAATTATTAATCCAGGGATGTCTTTTATTTCAAATTCCATTTGCAATGTCTGTGCCGATACATCATACCGGAAGCAGAATTAAAACAATAACGAAATCGTTGCTAACCAATTGATGGAAATTAACACTCATGAAAAAATATCTACAAGAATACAATCATACTTTAAATAAACCGATATCTAGTGTACCACACGATAACTGCACCACCTAGTATTTCTAATTGAATATGTGAAACAACATAATAAATACCCGAATTGAAGCAGATCTATTTACAACCAATACCATAGTGGTAGAAATTCACAAATACACAAAAGAAAATATGAAATATACTACTGCTAATTTATCACTGCAGTCCTTGTTAAAGAGGAGGGCCCTTCCTCCCTAACAAGGCGCAGGAGGAAATAGAAATTAAATAAGAGCTAAATCTGTCAACACTTGTAACAACAAAAATACGATATTATGTATTATGATGAGAAAAATTACAGAGTCAAAATGATGATACTGTTTTGTGCTAACCTCCTGACCTATAGGTTTGAGTGCTTATAAAAGTTACATGTCTAGAAAATGAGGAACATATCAGTCATGAGAATCTTACGATTCTCATGTTGATCAAATTAAAGTAATTATAGTTATAACCGATTCCCTTAATAGAGTCTTGACTGGGAAAATATTGATTCAATAAAAACTACCTAAAGATGTTATCCTAAATGATGATACATAATGACTCCTACAACTGTCGTTGGAATGTGACAGCTGTAGCATAACAACTTTTGAAGAAAGATCAACACCTGGAAGTAGAAAATATGCAATCAACGCCACGACTATAACAACAATGTGTAATAACGTCGCGATGTAACAACATCGTACTGTAACAGTACATGTCATGACAACGGAGGTGTTGAATCTTTGTGAGGTAGTAGCACCGTGTAACAACACAATGTAACATCATGCTCCCAATTGGTTTTATATGCCTGTATATTCTGGGTCTCTTGTGTTCAAAGTGGTATCTGAAAAGAATAGCAAAAGGACCAAAGAACTTCCTCCAATATTCACCCCAGTTAGCCACAAAAAGGAAACAATACATAATAATAATTAATGATAATGGCAAGATAGTAAACACACTAAAGTTACATTGTTTTACAATAAGGAAAAAATAAAAAGGCAAAGATAGTCCTAAGGTTGGGGTCAAAAAGGGTAGAAATGAGGGAAGCAATGTAGGAAATAAGTACAATAATGACACCCAACAGTTGTAGCCTTATGAGTCATTTGAAATTTATTTTATATGTCCCTAATTACTGACCTAAAATCACTCAAGGTTATTTGTCATTTCATAAGCTTCAATTATCTTTATATAGTTATAAGTTTGGGTAGCTCACTCTTGTAACCATGTTGTGGGTGATCTCATTAGTATTTGATTCTAAGTGTTGGGTTTGTGGATTTGTTCTACCTTAGGAAGGTTGGTGAAAATATTTGTATGATCATGGTGAATGTTTTGCATTACATGCCTTCATGGTCATGATTTAACTTATGGACTTATATGTTTTCCAATATTTTCATGATTTACAGAGTTATTTACATGAGTATGCATGGTTGTTTAATTTTATTCAACTAACCTATTATGACATGTGATTTCTAGAATATAACATGTTGTGAATATCATGGTTCAATGCCTTGTTGAAGATTGTAGACTTCCTCTTGAGAGGATAAAGTAATTAGGTGCTATGTGATGCTTGAAGGATTCTTCTATAATTATTTGATGCTTGTCTGGAGGTCAAGTGAGAGTTCTTTAGTTATTTGTAGTCTATGTGGGGTTGTGAGGTCCAGAGCTTCACAAAGGAAGCATATTATGTGAAGTCTCCGTGAAAATTGTTTATTGGAACTATCTCTTAGTTTTATTCAGTATCTGATAAATCAACAGGTTTGGTAGTATTTGGTTTAGACAATCCTTGTGATCATGTATGGTGTTTTCATATTTGAGTTTACAAAATGGATAGATTTATGGAATGTTTGATGGCTAAGTATAATAAGTAGAGCGTTTTGTGGTTGGATAAGGGTTTTAACTTTGTAAAATAGGTGTTCTAGGAAATTCCCAGCTTCAAGGTTAGCCTTGTAAAAATAACTTGAAGTTCTCAGACTTTCTAAGTCTAAGTATTGGAGGAATTAGAACTTGTATCCGAGGCCAGATATATTTTCAATTGGAAATTGTATCAGGGGTTGGATACCTGTTAAACTAGCATATGTATTTAGGGTCAGATACCTTTTCAATTGCTAGATATATATGGGGCCAGATACCTTTTCAACTAGAATATGTATCTTGGGTCAAGTACCTTTTCAATTGGCAGATGTATCCGGGGTTGGATACTTTTTCAACTGGTAGATGTATCTGAGATCCAAGCAATCCAGGACTTAGCGTATATAAAAAATGCTTACAGAGTTAGATTCTGTATAAAGTATCCATGATGGGCTCTTCATGATGGGATATTTTCATAGAACTAGATGGTGCAAAATTCCATATAAAGTACCCAGTGTAGGCCTGACGTGGTGGAAAAGTTGCACATAAACAAATGGTGTTGGATTTCATATAAAGTATCTGGGGTGCTGTTAGTGTGGTGGAATATTTGAGTGGAACCAGATGGTTATGAATTTCGTATAAAGTATCTGTGGTGGGCCTAGTGTGTTGGAATAATTGCATTGGATCAGATTCTCTCGGACACACATGTGTCTGGGGGTTTGGGGAATATGGCAAAGTGAAAATTATAATGCACCTAGATTTTCCACTAAACCCATATACACTGAAAATTGTTGAATTGCATGAAGGGGTCAGACCCTGTGGGACCTGTGATTTAAGATTGGGTGGAAAGTGCATGACTATGGCTGCATGGAAGCCATGTAGGTGTTGCAAGTGACATGACAAGGCCACGTGGCATCATCTTGCTGATGTGGCACGAGCTAATTGGTCAAAAATTTAAAAGGGAATATTTATCAATCCAGAAGTCAGTTTGAGATAAAAATTTATATCGCCAAAAATATCTTGAAAATTTGAACGCAATGATGATATTTATTTTGGGTTTTGATAAAGTTTGAAAAAAAGGATTTTTGTAATCCCATCTTCATAAGGGAACTTGAGAGTCGTGTTAATTATAAAGTAAGACCTTCCACATCCCGAGGGTGTACAAGGGGGTGGAAGGGAGTGTTACTTTGAGTTTTGAGGCCTTTTGGATCTAAAAATTTATTATATTATACTATTATATGTAGTTTTTGCAATTCCAAAGGTGTGAACTGAATTTGATGTGCCAACTAAAAGTTATAATAACTTTCCCAAAACTTGCTGATTTTTTTAGCCTCTTCCCATAAGAAAACTTGTATAGCATGCCACGTGTCCTATTCTTGAAATATAATTCGGGAACTTGTACCTGAGGTACTTCTCTATGGCTTCTAAGATCCTCGAAGATTTCACAGTTTGTTTGAGACTAATTTTTGTAGCATACAAAAACCATAACTTCCTTGGAGCATATATATGTAAATATTGAACCAAGATTTGTAACTTGACTCAAATGTTCACCTCGATTTTTCCTCATTTTGGTCAAAGTTTCACAATTTGAATCGTCACAAAAAAAGTAATAAATAAATAAATTATAGCAAAAATGCCAAATTGGCCCATTTCAGACAAAATTTAGTAGCATTAAAAAACCCTAACTTTCTTGCACCATATATGCGAAAATGTAGTGACCAAGATCTGAAAGTTGAACCAAATATTGCGTGATATGTCTTCTCAATCTTGTCCAAGTTTCACCATCTGAAACCTCAAAAAAAAAAAAGTTATAACGAAAATTCCATAATGACTTATGTGAAGCAACAAACTCTAGGATCATGAACTTTGATACCAAATGTTATGATCCTTGAGCCTTAAAAATGATAAGAATCCAATAATTGTAGTCCTCTTCAAGGGGGAAACCTCATTTTACAATAAATACAATGAACAAGACAATATTTGATCATCCTAAGACTAGGTCTCCTTAATATATATATATATATATATATGGGAGAAAAAAAGTACAATTATAACACAATGTGGCCTTAATAGATTCTAATCTACATAACAATATAAATGTAATCACTCAATATGTAAGACTCAATACAAGTTTTTTGGAATAACATGATGCTTATATGAGGCTCAACATCTCAAAATTATATGTTCTTTATGATTAATATGACAACAATATGATAATCGAAATGTGAAAACTAATGAAATAAAAACATAATATGTACATTCACACAGTGAACAAAAAAAAAGAAAAGAGCCATTTCTTATCCTCCTCTAAGATAAAGATATGTGAAATATAACCACCAGTATGGGAAGTTTCCTAGACATCATCATGTACCTCTATACTATTGTAGAATCCTCATTTATTATTGAGCACCTGGAAACATGGTAGAAGAAATCGAAGAAAATCAAACTTTCATATTAGCACCGAGAAGGATTTTAAAATAGAATCAAACTTATCGATGGAAAGATCTTTGATAGGCACCAAGAAAGATTTCGAAAGAAATGTCTAGGTCCGTTACTTTTACCTTCCTTTCACTTGATTCACATGCAAGAAATTAAAATACATATTCTATCCCACCAACCGACGTGTGATATTTGTGTGCCCGCGAGAGTTCCTTCTCGTTTCCTAGTCTCTAGTGCAAAAGTCTTTCCCACACTCCCATGTATTGTGCCAAACGTGATATTATGGCTTTTATTCCCAAGGAAATATTGTTGTTTACAAAATTTATTTAAAATTTATTGATAGATAGCAAAAGCCTCTCCCACAACCCTAACCATTGTGGCAAATGTCATACTGTGGCTGCTATTATCGAGGAAAGTTTGCAAACAACACATTTTTTTAAAAGACTATTAATGTTAATTTTTTTTGGATCATTGAACATGAATTAAGATTCTAATATGTCATTCATTTCAAGTAAAATATTTAAAATGTAATTAATTAAAAAACTTCTTTACAATAACATTTGAAAATTATGATTATTTTGTAAATATTTTTATAAGATTTTAAAATATAATTAGTGAATGTAAGCTTTGAAATTAAAAAAAAAATGATAAATGATAATATATATTGTAATAGTTATTATGGGAAAAACCGTACCGTTATTTGTTTGAATTGAGGATAACAATAATTTTTATATTTAATAATAATAATAAATACTAGTTAATAGGTTTAGCTCAAGTAGTTGGGACACATGTTGTTATCTTTCTTACTAGGTGAAATCTTGAGTTCATAATGAGGATTTCTTGTGATGGCTTCAACACTTGTTTAGATACATATTCCAGATTAAGACAATGATTGAATAAGGGAATTAATTTGAACATCTATTACTTGATCCAAGTCACCACCATTTGATTCTTTTTAGATTACTTGAGGTTGGGATGGTGGAAGCAGTGAACTTGAATGACTCTTGGAAACACATGTATAATATGTAAAAGTTGAGATTATCCAAAAAATGTGAAGAACAAGAGCAATAACCACAAAGATTAAGACTTTGGAATCTTGTATTTCCTATTTTCTTGACACAAGGCTTTGTTGGTTATCTTATTGAAAATACAATATTTAAATCATTAGAAAGTTAAATCAAAATTCATGTTTTGAGTAACAACTTGCATACATTTAGGGTTTTACCCTCCAAATAATATTAGAAAATTAAACTATTGATATTGTAAAATATAAATATGAAAATCAATTATTATTATATTTTTAATGTTATATATATATATATATATATGAATTGAAAATATATTTATATTTTGAAAATTTGTTCTGTGGGGTACATTTGTATAAACCTTTCAAGTATTTCTTGCTGGTCCAGACTGATTAACACTGTAGTGAGCAACAAAATTCTAAAATGTGATCCAAAATTACACCCTTAAGTAGGCACATGAGTTATAATGTTCTAAAAATGCTAGCTTCTAGGTCCTCTTAAAAAGACCAACAAAAAAATGACACTTACAAAATATGGTTTGCAGGTAGGTTTAAGGAACCAGGGTTAAGCTTGGAACCCCATTCACTTTAAGGTTTTCTTTTGTTAGATGGAACATCTCATTTGTGTGGAGGTCCGCCTTCTTGTTGTTGTGCCCATGGACATAAATAAATGACTTGGAGTGAAATATTCTTAGTATATGATAGACCCTTTTTACAATAACTTGGAGTTTTATGTCACATGGGAGAGAACCATTGATGAGGTGGTGAAAAAAATGGAAAAGTCACAAATGATAATGAAATATTGAATGTTTTTCTTCATAGCCAGAGAGAGGCCTTGTAGAAGCATGTAGGCTTATGCTTAGTTGTTTGTGGAAATTCCTAGACCCCATAAGAAGGGGTATTCCCATTGATTCTTGGGGCGATAGATCACCCCCTTCTCCTACCACCCTTGATTTTTATTATTATTATTGTTACATCAATTTAATGCTAAAATTACACACACACACATCACTATATATATCAAATTAAAAAAAAAATTATCTAATTAAATTTTTTTTTTGTGTGTGTGTGTGTGGGGAAATGGAAACTTTCATTCATTAGAAAAAGTTACATATATCTTGGATTTCCAAAAGATGACTAAAATCTAGGAAATTATTGAGACTAGCAAGCTTCCTACCAATAACAAACAATAAAAAAAAAAAGACTAGGATAATCATGTTACATATAAACTCCTTGAAGATTCAATATTTCAAGGGGGGAATATCTTTGACATTGGCATAATTTTCCCTAAGTTGGATAGTTGTTCACCGTTTTCTTGGATCTGTGCCTTATTGCTCCTGCGACCTCATTTTTTGGCTCTTTCTCTTGCTTGGTGATTACCTTGAAATCCCACGTTTGAACCCCATGACTATATTGTGAAGAACTCGAGCTCAGTTGGTGCCTTTCCTTGTTTCGAAAATAAGACTTGTACAAAATACTAGCTCGATGAGCTGGTATACCATTCATAATTTTTCATGCCATTCTTTTGCAAGGGAAAACAGTCGTGGGTTTTCCAAATAGATATCTTTTGGTAGGGCTTCAGGTTCAAGTTATTCTGAAGGAGAGCTAACCATTTCCTGTGGTAATGGATTTTGTTGGTGCTATTCATGAGACTTTTGCCTGGGATTTATAAGATTGTATAGAGGGTTATGGTATTTTCCTACTAATTGCATGCTTGATTGAATGTTGCTTTGATTTATATACTTCTGCATAGAGGAGAAAGACTCAAACCTATTTCCATATGTAGGGATATGGTTAGGATTTTAGGTACCCAATTTCTTCTTCTTTGAGGGAATTTTCCCAAATCATCTTGTTCTGTTGGAGGAAACAATTATTTAAGCGATTCCTTGGTATTAATCAAAAAATCCCTAATAATATGTTTGTATTCATGACAATATGTATCTAAAAGGAAATGTTCATAATCTAGAGACTGCTTCCAAACACTATCCTAATAATAAAGAGTCTATGGAGGCTAGAAGAGGCTAGGAGATATTCATGTAAACATAGATATGATATGATGTGTATCTCCCTCTCTTAGTAGCCTTCGATACTTTGAAAAAGTTTTTGTGGCCATCTAGGTTTTATTCCTCCCAATATTCCTTGGGAAGAGAAAAGAGTCGTATCGGGTCACATTAGGGTAGCAAGGAAATCTTCCTTCTCTGTATTATACTGCTCCTTCTAAAGTAGCTTGAAGAGCCCTCCATTGTTAAAAAATATATGAATATCCTTCAAAAAGCCTCGATTGTCCTCAAAGCTAGATAAAATGATTGTGAAGAATCATTTTCCCCCTAGCTCCAACTTAATTAGACCTTGGAGGTTCCATTTGTTTCAGATCCACCCAATTAGAGACTTTTCAGAGTGCCATAATCCAATGAATTTGCATATCATAGTGTGATGCTGCATATATTGGATATATTCTGGATCTTGGATAGCTAATATATGCGGAATTAGACTATATTATCTAATCAAATAAATTTTGTGTGTGTGTGTGTGTGTGTGTGGGGAAATTGAACCTTTCATTAATCAGAAAAAAATTACATATATATTGGATTTCCAAAATAGGACTAAAATCTAGGAGATTATTGAGACTAGAAAACTTCCTACTAATAACAAACAATACAAAAACAGACTATGATAATCATGTTACATATAAAAATCCTTAAAGATTCAATATTTCAAGGGGGGAATACCTTTGACATTGGCATGATTTTCCCTAAGTTGGCTAGTTGTTCACCATTTTCTTGGATCCGTGCCTTATTGCTCTTGCGACCTCATTTTTTGGCTCTTTCTCTTGCTTGGAGACCACCTTGAAATCCCACGTTTGAACCCCTTGAACAAATTGTGAATAAATCGAGCTCAGTTGGTGCCTTTCCTTGTTTCGAAAATAGGCCTTGTGCAAAATCCTAGCTTGATGAGTTGGTATACCCTTCATACCTTTTCATGCCATTCTTCTGCAAGGGAAATTAGTCGTGGGTTGTCCAAATCGGTATCTTCTAGTAGGACTTTAGATTCAACTTATTTTGAAGGAGAGCTAACCATTTCATGTGGTAACCTCATATTTTGATATCTTGCACCGCTTTTGGTAGGAAATGCTCTAGATTTCTAGCTTTCCAAGATGCACCTAGCGGAGGTTTCAAAGTGAAACCAGAAACCCCACTTCACCTAGCTACTCTATTGAAAGAATGTAAAAAATAGGAGAATGAAGGGGAATACCAGTAGATCTATAATTGTTATGAACTATCGTAATAATATAGATAAATGAAGGGCATATCCCCCTCTCACAGAGTTGAGCATGGATGATTATGTAGAAAAACCCTAAAATCTGTAGAGCTCAAACGATCAATAGTTTACGACCACTCCCAAACTTAATGAAGTACAAAGATGGTTATGGAAGCTACAACTCTTGGAAGGTCTGCAAGTGGCTCGTGGATGCACCCTTGGAAATTATTGCATGTGATGTAATTGAGCTTAGGTTTTTTGTAGAGATGGACGTAAGCTTGGCGTCAAGAGTATTCAAGGTCTTTGTAACTTTTGTTCATACTCAATTCGTAGGAGGGGAATTAATTTTTGAGGGTCGTCACAATGATGGAATGGATGAATGAAATTAGGGGAATGATAACAATATCTAGGATGTTTCCTTGATAATATTTATCAGGATCTCAAGAGCAAGGGTGGTGGTACTCGTTGAAGTAGAAAACCATCATTGTGTATTTTTCGTAAGAGCCAACAATTTCCTCACCTCGTTTGGAAGTTCTTAGATTTTTCCCTTTCTTAAGTTTGGATAGTAAAGGTATGTGGCATACGTTTCAAGTACATTATATTATAAAAACTTCAAATTTAGTGCATAGAAGTATGAGGCACTATGTAAGCTTCAATTCGGGTGAAATATGGGGTTATATTCTCGTCTGCTTAAACTTGTGGCATCTTTACAAATTAGTTTTAGTTTATCGTGTAGAGGTTTGGTGCAACCGATTACTTTTAAATTTACTGCATCATGGGGATAGTAATTATTTGGTAATGGATTTCAAATTGGTGAACTAGGATATATCGTTCCCATATGTCTATGCTTGGTTCAAAATGTTTTAATGATATATTTGTTTCGGGGAAAAATATTTATATTCCTTGGCTTATCAACCTGGAGCTTACTTTGGTATGCTTTAATGTTTATACCCTTGATGGAAGAGCTAAGGAAACTCTCTAGCACCTATCCCTGTAGATGAGAATCTTGGATATACTAGATTGCAATGTAGATGTATTGTGACATTTAGTTTACAAGAAACTTCTACAAGTAAAGGAGCTCGTTGGGGAGTAGAAGACTTAGTGAACTATTTTGGTTCGGTCTGTTAGTGCACCCTTCCAAATAGTTGGTGCATTTAGTAGTACAAAATATTCCACAACAGTTCTCATAATTATGTTGGGTGGTGGAGAATTTTCATCTTCCTTTTTTCAATACAATGTGAGTAAATTCGCGAAAGCCATGTCGAGGCCTCTCAATGTGGAACTCAAACAATTAATGGAGAGAATTACCTAGATCGAGGATGAAATTATGTCCCTGCAACTAAGGCATAATCAAATGGTATCCAATTTGACCATTTTTATGGAGCTGCTAATTGAACATAGAACCATCATGCGTAGGAACGAAGATGAGATTTATAATCTCCAACAAAAATTTGATAACCTTTAATTTACTAAGAACATGAAAAATTTAGATCCCTCTTTCTATAGTAATGATACTAATACAATAGCACAAAACTTACCCAAGCTTAATGTAATAGTGCCCCCCCATAAGGGGGGATCAAGGTTGGATGATGACATACCTATAATAGATACTTAACATTCTAGTTTGCAGATGTTTCCAATTTTTGTATGTGTATTAGCATTTATAAACATATAGGAACAATAGTTTGCATATAAAGGAACTAAATTTTTTTGGCATAATAGACAATCCAAGGGTAGATAGGAATGATACGTGTCCTTTTGATGTATTCGTTGTGTCCATTACTAAAAAATCATGTTCATGTTAAGAAAAAATAATAATAATCCAATAATCCAATTTCAAGGTCATAGCCAAGCTAGACACTAAATTGGTGTACGAGATCCCTTTGTTTGTGGGACAAGCTGCCCACCGACGCACAATGGTTTGGTTGTTAAAATATACAAATGCATACATACTCTACCCCTCTGGATTTGAACTTGTAACCTATTGTAAACTTATTTCAAAATATTAACATATGTTTCAAACCACTAATTATATAATTTTTCAAAGTTATCTTCATAACACATAATTTTTAAAAAGCAAATGATCAATTATATAAAATATAAACTACTTATTTGATTATAACTATATATGTGTGTGTGTCTCTCTCTCTCACACACAAACACATAAACACACATGTTTCTAGTTAGTAATGCAATTTTTTCTTTAATGAAAATATGAAAGTAAAGATGACTTCTTTTTATACAATTTATTTCATTTAAATTATTAAAATAATTTCATATCAACAAATTTCATATTTTTATTTTAAAAATAAAATGTTAAATATCAACAAATTTCATATTTTTATTTTAAAAACAAAATGTTAAATATTAAATTTATATTGATTTAGAAATTATATATAATTTTTATACATGGTAGGATATATTATAATTGGTTGGAAACTAATTTACTTTCACTTCCATCAAAATAAAAAAGTTTTTAAAGATTTTTATCATGTTGTACATGTATTCATAATTTATCAAATTTTGGAGAATAATAAATTAGTTTTAGAAATTTAGAAAATTGATTTTTAAAATTTTTAAGTTTAACTTTTGAACCCATAAATAATTAGAGCTAGTCAAATTAAGTTCTGCTAGGAAGCCCTTGTTGAAGTCCATCTCAGCGTATGTGATATCCCGTGGTTAATATTTCTCTCTTGTAAGTATTTGTAATTATTTAAATGGTTTAGAGAGGGACACAAATTCCATTGCTTGAGGAAGGAGATAGCTTGAGGGAATTGTGGTTTTAAATATTAGTCTTGGTTGGTCGAGGGGGTGACTATGCAATAAATTTAAATGAAGTAATAAGGATATGTCGAAGAGTCCTTTAGCTCTAGCCATAAGTATGGAAAAAGACAAAACATTAAAGGAAACATGGGTTGCGTTGTCCAAGGAGGTTGACTGTTGTGCAATCGTGGAGAATGATGGGAAATTAGTCTTTTGGGAAGAGGCAGGAGGAACTTGATACATTCATTCATACACATGATCTCTCACATGCATGCACATAGGCATATTCAGAGAGGAAAATCTTCTTTGGCATGCATAAGTAGTGGAAGAGTGCAGAGAAGGCAATATCTAGAATTATTATTGCTAAGCGTTGGAGGAAATTTACATGTCAATTGAAGAACCCTCACATAGGCTTGTTGGGAAAAAGCATCATAGAGAGAAACGCCTTTCCTGTAAATCTAAAGAACCCACTAGAAGCTTGTGGATTGATGAACGTGCTGGATTGGGAAGAGTTACTTAGGTGTTTGTGAGGGTTGAAGAACCACCAGGAGTTGCCTTGGGGCTGAAGCTCTAGTGCTTGAATCACTGATGAAACACCCGGAGAATGACTTCTTTACCCATAAACAACTTACCCACTGATGTCTCTTCCTTATTGTGGAATCTCTTCTCCAGAAAGTGAGCTAAATCTCTCTGCACTGTGGTATGTTGGCATGGGTGTGATTATGCATGTAATGTTTGAATGATAATTGATGAAGGAAATGTGGCCTTGTGACATCCTGTTTTAGTTGTTCTCTGGGTCAAAAGTCCTAAGAAGCACTCCACCTTGAGCTTTGGAATATAACTCAAGGGTGAGAACTACAAGTAATAGTGGTTATATATTATTTATGCTTGGGTGGAGAGTTGAAGTCCCACTCTCAGTTTCTAACCCTCTTTTTCCATATGAGATAAGTATCTAACTATGCTTATAATGTTTAAATGACATGTACATGTTCATCATGTTAGAGAAAAACTTATGCTGGTTTAAGGAATGTGATTTCATGTGTGTTAACGGATACTAGATTTCTTGTATCCATGCTTGAAGGAATGGTTGAATTCTTGTATATACTGTGTCAACATGAACATCAATGATTTTCAGTTTAGATGGATAGATAAATCTCTGATTGTATTTGTGAGATTCAATGTAATTGATAGATGGCATGCATTGTATACATATTTGTATATATGTTGTGTGTATGAATGATAACACCATGAATACATATATCTACCTCAGGCTGAGAAAGACAGAATCTAGGGTAACATCAAACCACGCTTAACCTGGTAGCTAGCCCTACCAGATCGAGAGAGAGCTCTCTCCTTGTCAATCTCAGCAAAAAATGATAAATGAGGCTTGAGATGACTGAAATGAAAACTGATTTTAGGCTAGGTATATATACAAAGAGTTTTGATTTGAATTTAATGGATATTTTGTGGGCTTAAGAGGAAAGGAAAATTTGGGTTCGGGGAATGAGGCTCAGTTCTGCAGAGATCTGAATGGGGCAAGGTAGGAAATTGTTTTGACACTTCCAATTTGAAATAAATGGAGAGTTGAGAGAGGTGAGGAGTTGAAGAGGGCAAGAAAATTTCAGGGATCCTCTCCAAACAGCTGAAAACATAAAAAATTAAACAAACCCTAGGTAGAGCACTGCAAATTTTAAGGAATTCTACCTTTATCCTTGTTTGTTTAATTTAAGAAGAAATAAGAGAGAAAATGGTATACATCAAACACCAGTAGACTTACATTTGCAGAGAGAAACACATCATCAAAACAAAAGGCCACATGAATCCCATAGAGTGCTGCAAACCCTGGTCTATTCCTTTGCCAAAAATGCAGAGATGAATGTACAATGATGCTCAAAGCATTCCCAAGAGTCCAACCATGCTAATGACTGAAAAACCACAAGTTATAGACAAACAATAACTCATCCCCAACCTCTAGGGGTCGAGCTCACAAGTTTAGGAGCTGCTCCAACAAGATCTAAACTGAGAACTAGAAAATAGGCAGTGGAACAACTTGCCTCTATAAGATAGGAAACTGATTCATTCAGTTGCAAATCACTTTTTGATGGATGAATCTACCTCCATGAGTAAAAATTTAACAAAATTACATCAAGATCCATCAAATTACATCAATTTACATCATTAGTTTTACATTTGGAAGTAAGAAAGTCAAAATGTCAAAAACTAGGTGAAAAACAAAGTTTCTGGGTCAAAAATGGGCAAAAACCTCCAATGCGCCGCGCCTGATTTCCCTATGCGTCGCGCCAGTTTGCAGCTGATTTTGGAGGCCTTCCCGGTGTCCAAATTTTCTCCAAGTGGGCTTGTTGGAAAGGTCTGCCTGTCTACTTTCCAACACAAGTGGAATTTCTGATTTGGCTTCCATTTTCCCCTCCAAAACTGATTTCTCCCAATACTGCTTCTTGTGTGTCAAAAAAGGGGCAGAAAGGTCATTTTGGGGGTGTTTTTGACCCTTTTGGAAGCCCAAAACCTGTCAAAATCTCTTGGCCATAGGTAGGCATGCATATTTTTCCATGAAAAATCCAAAAATGTAAAGTTTGCATCAAAAGGAGCCCCCCAACAAAAGCGCGCGCCAAGTGGCACGGCGCATAGCGCTGAAAAGTCTGTTTTTAGGCCAAAAAATTCAAAATTTGCAAAAGGTGTCCCAATTTTTTTGAAATTTGGGCTGAGTGTCCTCCATTATGTGCTATTCTAGGCCAAGGAAGCCTCGGCCAAAATCTGAAGCCTATCATGCCTTTTCCGACGCTTTAAGGCCTTCTTCAACTTAGCCTTCAAGATTTTGATCCTTGCTTTACAAACATGATTTCTCGCCCAATAATGATTGGCCATGTGCCTCAAAATGTTATTTTATTTGTTGGATTTCTCCAACAGCTTCTCCAAATGCATATTTACACTTTCAAGCCAAGTTTCACGATCAGCCTCAATTTCTTGCTCAAGTGATGTCATTTTGGTTTTGCTCTTTTTAGCGGCCTGCCGGTTCTCTTGTATGTTTTGCAGCTCCATGATGGTTTGATGATCCTCTAGTTGCTTGTTTCTTTGCTCAAGGTATTTGATTATCCACTTGGCTCTTTGTAGGCTGATGGAAAAAGTGTTTATCTCCGTCCGTTGCTCTCGAATGATCTCTCTCAGCTTTGAGCTTGGTGAGCCCAAATCATCATCCTGAATGAGGATGAAATCTATCTCTTGCCCTCCTGAAGGCCCCTCATCATGTATTGGCCTCTTTACTTTGTCCTGTACCTGCACTGCTGATGAAGGAAGCGAGACCCCTTCCACCCCGGGTGGAGATAATACTTTCTTGGCTGCTGCAAATAACCTTCTAGTGCCTCTCTGATAGGTGACAAACATCGGCACATTAGCGGTCTGTGTTTCATGACCCTCCTGCAGATGTGAAGGTTCACCTGTCTCATGAAAATCTTCCGGAGGTACCTGAGGAGCTGTGAATAACTCATTAGAAATGAAATCCTCCCATGAAATGTCCTGCAAACCAAGCTGATGCATAACCACAATTTTGATGAGTGCAAAATGATAGATACTGTTATACTGCTGCTCAGGAGTTTTCTTTTGCACTAGGGTGGTCATCTTCTCAATATTTTGACACATGAAGTAGGGGAGGTTCATCATTCTCACCCTAGTGATAGGCATATAGACGAGAAAACCGACCCTCACAGCTGAAATATTTGATTATGAGCTTCATCAAAGGAGCGTATGAATCTTTCAGGTACCAAAAGGGAAAAACTCTGCTGAGTTGTCTCAAAAAACTAGGCTTGATGTATGGCTCATAGTGTTCCCTGTCAACTTGCTGCCTTTTATTCCATTGTTCTCCAACATTTGGAATATCGGTTGTTAGAGAGATAGATTCAGGTGTAAAGGTGAATGTCACACCTGCAAGAGTGACTTGGCCATTATGTAAATGAAGCACAAACAATATGGCCAGCTCATGATGGTATTGGACTCTAGCAACCATCTCACAAAACTGATAACAAGACTGCTGTTGAAAACATGTAATAGCAAGAGGGCAGGCCTGCAGCTCAACAAGTGAAGTAGGCTCTTCCCTTACATGTTTGCCACTCTTGTGAGGTCTCCTTGGTGCATGCAATTCAATTGTAGAGTCACTGTCTCGGTCATAAGAGGAATCTGTCTCCATGTTTGCCAAAGTTTGTGTTGTCTTAGATGAGTATGAAGAGTTTAGGTGTCTTTGGTTTTTGCTGCCAAATGTATGAAAATGTGCGAGGGACTAGGACTATGGAGGGAGAGGGTAAGGGGAATGTTGGGAATATTGCCAATTCGAATTTGGGGAATTGAAGGGCTTTAGGGACAGTCTCTAGGTTTTTGGGATAACAATTGGGATTTGGGAATTTTGTGGCTAAGATTTGGGATGATGGGAATATGGGATAGGGTTAGATGAATTTAGGGATATGGGGAATAGGGAAAAGGGTAGATGAAACTATAAAAATAGTGAAGGAATAGAAAGTGAGGGAGTGATGACCACAAAAACCAATTTACAAACCCTAGGCTATGATGACTTGAGCAAGGAAGTAGGTTTAAATTTTTTTCAATTAAATCCTCATAAAAAACATAAGACACACATTTATGGCATTGGAGGGATTGCTTGACTTACTTTTGACTGGAGGCAGATGAGAAAATTTGAGTTTGAATGAAATCATGGTTTAAAACAGTTGGCAACTCTACGCGCCGCGCCGGTTATGTGCGTCGCGCCCGTGTGTTTTTGCCGCTGTGGAGGCCGACCCAATGCGTCGCGCCAGTCTTATGCGCTGCGCCACTCGGCCAATGCGCCGTGCTACATAGACTTACACGATTTTGCTGTGATTTTGCTCCTTCTTTTCAACACGACCCTTTCTTTCTCATTCTCTCTTCTTGGAATGCAAATGAGCCTTTTGAAACATGAATATGACTTATATACCAAAGAATTTTAATTTTCCACTTCAAAAAACCCACTTTGTAATGTTTACCTTTGACACTTTTTTTTTAAACTCTGTTTTAGGCAATTTGCTTCATTTTGCCTCTGATTGACTGAATGATTTGCTTTTTGTTTGCCTTGCAGGGGATGGATTTGATGGAGCTTGACAAGGTGACCAGGGTTGCCATTGAAATTATTTACAAATGAGAGAACTTGAAATTACATTAAATTTATACATAAAAAGATAAAATACTGTATTTTTCTTCAAAATAGAGTTTTGAGGAAAAATACATTTCTAGGCATATGATGATGAAATTTTTAGTACTGGAACTTTATTCAAACTCCTCATGCGCCTTTCTACTGACCATTATTGGGCATTTTGAAGACCTTATTGATGAAACCCTAGACCTAATGGGACTGAACACCTAAAAAATAACTCTTACGAATTTAAGGACAAAGAGTGAGTGCAGATGATCTTGATGAAAGGAAATGGCCAGCAGGTAAAGGACATGAAGGAAAAATGTATAAAAAACCACTACCGTTAGATGATCCATGTTCCTAATGGAATGCAGCTGATGAGCGAGACACCTAATATGCAATGCAACAAGAGAATTTTGATCACTGACGGAGGGATGAAGATACCGACACTAACAGGGTGGAGAGTTGAAGTCCCACTCTCAGTTTCTAACCCTCTTTTTCCATATGAGATAAGTATCTAACTATGCTTATAATGTTTAAATGACATGTACATGTTCATCATGTTAGAGAAAAACTTATGTTGGTTTAAGGAATGTGATTTAATGTGTGTTAACGGATACTAGATTTCTTGTATCCATGCTTGAAGGAATGGTTGAATTCTTGTATATACTGTGTCAACATGAACATCAATGATTTTCAGTTTAGATGGATAGATAAATCTCTGATTGTATTCGTGAGATTCAATGTAATTGATAGATGGCATGCATTGTATACATCTTTGTATATATGTTGTGTGTATGAATGATAACACTATGAATACATATATCTAAGATGTGATAGAGGAAACTGGTTAGGTTCCCTATGATTTGGTGAAAGTAACTAAGGTGTTGGTTTTGTGTTTAATGGCAAAGTGGACAACCCAAGGTCTGTATTGTTCCATTGCACTCCGGAACAAATTAATCGTGCACTTCAACGATCCTTGCTGATCACATGCATGCAACAAGTTTTTGCTTCCATAACCATAGAGTGTGGAAAGCACCTACGATATTTCGAAGGTCAAGTCTCTACAGGTCATGGAAGTTTGGCCTGTACAAGATTAGTTGGAATTCACAAAAAAAAATCTAATTATGAAAGACTTATAAAATAGGTTTCAATTTTTCAGTGGGACCTGCCACGTTGGGGGTTGGGTAAGTTGGACGAAGGGCGTAACTCAGTGTGAGTTTGTACTCAACTAAATGAACTATGCTGAGCTAGTCGTGGGTCAGGACAGTTGGGAATAACAATTGGTAAGGGACAAAAAGAAATGGTATTTGGACCAGGTCAGAGTCAGGACAAGTCAGGGTATGGACCGGTCAGGCCAGGTTGGGGTTGGTACTCCGGGTTAGAACTATACTTGTAGAATGGTGGGTGAGGCCGACCTTTGACTACCTGAAGGAGCGTGCCTAACCATGTGGGATTCCATGGTGGGTGGGAAATCACGTAATTCACCACGTGGTTCGTCACTCGTCTGTCATGTAGAAAGCGTTGATGACGTGGCAATATGGTAAATGAACTATCTTCGAAGGGCCATGTAATTTGATCCATAAGACGAATCAAGGTGAAAATTATGTTATTGGAAAGGTATCGACGAGACGAACATAAAAATGGTAGCCATTTTAGGTCTTGAAGAAGTCAAGAAATGTCAACAAATTTAGGGCCCATTTTTATAACAGGATCATGGAGATTGGGTCAACATAGTAACCACCTCCTTATAATCTAGATGGGCTTGAGATTAGGAGGGGGTACATTACAGAGTGGTATTAGAGCATCCAGGTTCAACACTTATAATGGATGGGCTTTATCATGAGAAAAATAATGACAAGGTTACTTCCAAGCCTTTAGGAATAAGTTGGTACTCTGTTGCAGAGTTAACAGAGAAAAGGGGTTTCATATTGAATTCTAGAACATGAATAAAACAAATATTTAGGAGTTAAAAGTCAGTTTGTGATTGATTGTTTTCATGTATGGTTGATATTCTTACCTTACGATTTAATTATGCAACATGGTGCTAACGATTTATATGATTTTATTGTTATTAATATGCTAACTTGCAATGTAATGTTTAGCTACCTTTGCACTAACGAACTTCCAACAAGCCAAGGTGATAACATCTATTATGTATTCAAATTTTTGTTTAAACCTAACAGTTATGTGTGTGTGTGTGTGTGACAACACATAAGACAAGACGACACTAAGGTTTAAAGAGATGAAGACAATAATAGTTCAATATAGCTTTGACCAATCACATCATGGATACAAAGAGCAAGAACAGTTGAAGGGGAAAGATCAGTTGAACAACGAGGAATGGCAGAATCTCCTTATTGGATGAACATGTTGAGAAGCCTATAAGTGGAAATAAGGAGCCATAAGGAATACAATGAAAGGTTGGCAAGGGCTTAGTGAAGGAAAGTTGAGGCAAATGAAGTCGTACTAAAAATCCTTTCTGACTTACATAAACAAAGGAAATATGAGTTGGGGGCTAATCATAGAGGCACATAGAACCCTTTGGAACCAGAAGAGAGAAAAAATGGGTTAGACGGTAGTAGGTCTAGGAAGAGGTACAAATGGGAAAGTGAAGACACTGTGAGAGTGAATGCACCATTGAGTACCCCAAAGAGAAGGACTATCACTTGTGGGTATCACTCTAGTGTAAATTCTAGTTCTACTACCAGGAGGCATAATCACCATCATCATTGCCAAAGAAAAATATAAAGGGACTATATTCCAGAGGAATTTAAGAAGGAAAAACCACCCACATTTGATGTCGAAATGAAGAAATATGAAGATGCAGAAGCCTGGTTGCTTAGAATGAGGAAATTATTCAGAATCCAGAATTATTCAAAAAACATGAAAGCAAAGGTAGCCACCTATAGTTTGAATGGAAAAAAAAACATTTGGTGGGAAGACCTAAATAATGTAAATGACATAAGAGAAGAGTTTTTGTCTTGGAGGGAGTTTGAGGATTATTTCAGGAACAAGTATCTATCTGAGAGATACTTTGACAACAAGACTAAGGATTTCTATGAGCTCATATTTGGTCAAATGATGGATGACAAGCACACCACCAAGTTCTTAGAGCTATTAAGGTGTTTTCCTTACTTTAAGGAAGAAAAGGTGAAGATTCAAAGGTACGTTAGTGGATTTCCATAATCCTTCAAGGATGAAATTGAATTTGAAGAGCCTAAGACACTAAAGGATGCAATTAAAAAATTGAAGCAATGTTATGACCAGTATAGGTGTAGAGATGAATATAAATCAGACTGGAAATACAAAGGCAATGCAAAATTAAAAGTAAAAGGTCAACAAACAATTAAAGGAGAAACTGTGACGACTTTTAACCAAGAAAATCATCATAGGTCCAATTCTTCCAATAGAGGCCATTATAACCAAGATGAAGTTAAAGGTTGCGAGAAGGGTCCATACAAGTGTTAGATTTGTGGAGGAAATCACTTGAGGAAGTATTTCCCACAACACAAGCACACTGTTCCAAGACTGTACAATGCATAAGAGGCAGAGACAGTCAGGGAAGTGGCTCAAAGTATACGTAAAATTACACAGTAGTGCATAATTGTGAAGCTAATCATCAAGTTGCGATTATAGAGATGGAAGGTATGCTCTATGACCAAAGCATTTCGATTTTGATTGATCCTAGTTCAAATTTGAGTTACATTAGTGTCACTATTGCTAACAAATGCACATTAAAGAAGAACATGATGAGCCTTGTCTAGTTCAACTGGCCGCATGGTTATAAAGAAGAGTTTATTATTGGGTAAAGGCTTGCCAAATCACATTAAATGGGATGAAAACAATGGAAAAAATCAATGTGCTACCATTGGGAACATATAGGCAGGCATGGACTAGTTATATGCACACTGAACCAAGGTGGATTGCTTTGAAAAAACCATTGAATTCTTGGATGAAGTTTGGAAGCCCAAAGTATTGTATGGAAAGTTGAAACCCACACCAGTGAGATTGATTTCATCCATACAAGTTAAGTGCAATCACATAAAAGGATGTCTCCTATTCGTTGTGCATGTTTTCAGAAATGCTGCAACTAATGGGAGTGTGAGGAAAGAAGATAGTGAAGTACTGAACAAATACGTTGTTCTAGAAACAGTTCTCAAATGTATTCCCTTAATAAATTCCTAGTTTACCTCCTCATCGAGAGACACAATTTTCTATTGAATTAGTGCCAAGAGAAACTCTAGTCTCCAAAGCTTGGTATAGAATGAGCACTCCAGAATTAGTTGAGATGAAGCTACAAATCAAGGATATGTTGGATATGTAGAAATTTGAATAATAGATGAGTTATTCACCGAGATTATCCTGATTACACACTATTTGAGCTTCATGCATAATACATAACCTCTTCTACCATTGATCATCAATTTGCGGAATTAAAAACAATCGCATGCGCACATTGAACATTAATCAATCACACATATCAACACAGTATGTAATGGGGAAAGGTTACAGCTGAAAACCCCCAAATATCTATATATTATAATGATAGAGAACATGTAACAATCATAGTACAAACTCCTCACAAGCTCTCAACACTATCTCGAATTGTTACACACAAAACAAGCTCAGATCATGCACATCCCATGCTCCAATCTGCTCCACCTGTCTGCCTGCCTCTACTGCGCAATCCAAGATGGTTAATTGTCAGATCCAAGTTAGAATCCCCTTGGCTTTTACTGCGCAATCCTCATTGGAAATCTCAATCAATGTGTGTGCAAATCTCATGCACAACTATAGTCACAACTGATAGTAGACTCACCCTTTCACCCACCTCTAACACTGGTATCCACTGAACTGTCCATGCATTGCAGTCAACTGATGTATTCTTTAGTTGATTTATGAGTTAATAATTAGTGAATTAATTAATAATTAATTCACACCACTCATCACTAGTGTATTTATCAATTAGACTAAATACAACTAGTTCAACTAAGTTAAACCGAACACAACTCCACCAACTGTCTCATCAACTCCACCAAACTCTGCCACATGAGTTCTAACTGAATTCAACCATGCAATAGCTCAAATAAACCCTAGGAATAGTGTAATTCCTTCTGTCAGCTGCATGTGCCACATCCGTAGCTCGAACTGAAGTGCTGCAAGAGGATAAGATAATGTTTATAGTCCAAATATTATTAAGAGCTAATAATATTTGATTGATCTATTTTTAGACTGGCAGTCTAAAAATAGACTCCGCCCAGTATGTCTAAAAATAGAGGTCCATCTATTTTTACCAACTTGACCAACCATCCACAAATAGCATCCCGCAACTCATAGAACATGATCCATATGTCTAAAAATAGACATAGTCTAAAAATAGACTTTGCGCCAAAAATCACCTGTGTGGCCCCCACCTAGTTTAGGTGATCACTTTCCAACTAGGATCAGGAAAGATGTTTCAGGATGCCTCCTTCACTATTTCTTGTTGCAATCTTCAACACTCCCTCTCAACAAGAAAGGACCGTCTTTGCATGCAACATGCAACTCCATGCATTCGCCCTGCAACCTTCACAAGTGCCATGCAACTCCATGCATCTGCTCTGCAACTCCTCTGAAACTGAATAGGCTCCAAACAACTCAATCAGTCTGATGCATCTATCATCAAAGTATTCGACTTCTGCTGGGCCCAATTTCACATGTCATCAGGAACCATTGCGCTGTTGAACTCTTGCACCCATGCACTCTGCACTTGCTGTCAACTCTGATTCGCGCTCCAGTATCCGACACTGTCACTTTGATCTGCCTGCATCAATCCAATTGATCATGCTACTGTTGCGCTGTGGGCACCTCGTAGCCAGGTTCAATTCATGAGATCCACACCATCTCATGAATCCTGCCCAAAAATCTCCTCTTGGGATTATTCATGCATGTCACCCCACCTCTCACCTGGTGGTATAGCTGCATGCACTCCCTCTGCCCATCTCGCACGAAATTTCTCTGCATGAGTGGTTTCTCCCACTCCACAATCCTCATCTTGTGGCTGGTCCACATCCCGAGGTTCACAATTACCTGCATGCAAAACTTGCTCCCTCTCAAGCATCAATTGCATGTCTTTCTTGCACTTCCCAACAGTAGGAAGCTCCGTAGACATCCCATCTACTTCAAGTCTGTAGAGATTCTTTGCTCGAATCCCAACCTTCTTGACTTGTCCTGTTGCCTTGTGCTGAAGGAAAATTTTTCCTTCACTGAAGAAAACTTCATACCCTTTATCCTCTAACATTGCGACTGAGATCAAATTCTTCTTTAAACATGGAACATGCACTACATCTTGTAAAAGAATGAGTTTACCTGACTCCCTCTGAAAGGTTATGGTACCAATTCCGATCGCATTGTATCTTCCATTGTCGCCCAACTCAACATGCAACTGGAGATCTTTCTCCACCAAGTCACTGAAAAGATTCACATCTCCCGTCATGTGAAAGGAAGCGCCACTATCAAAATACCACCCCGATCTCGATGCACTAGACACCATGCATGCGATCAATGAGAAGTCCTGCTCAAATTGCGAGGCAAGAGCCTCACCAGCTGCAGATCCAGCAGCCTGCTTGTTCTTCTTCTTCTGTGGAGAATTCGTGGCATAATGCCCATGCTTGTGACAGTGAAAACACTTCGCTTTGGACATGTCACACTCTTTACCATCCGCACCGGATTGAGAAGCATTCTTCTTGCCCTTCCCCTTCCTTGCTTTGGTATCCAAAGCGCAATCCTCTTCATCAGATGCCTTTGATGAAGATCCGTCCTTGGTACTCCGCCTTATCTCCTCTTGCACAAGATCCGACCAAAGTCGCTCTCATCCTGGAAATTTTTCCCGACCATTGACAGAGTCCTGATAGGAGTGCCAACTCTTCGGAAGCCCAAGGAGAGCCAAAATCACCAATTACTCATCATCCACACTAACTCCTACACTCCCAAGCTCATCCCTGCAGTGGACAAACTTTGTCAAGTATACTGGAATAGTGTCATTCTTCTCCATCTTTATTTTCCTGACTTTATCCTTGAGCGCCAACTTCCTTTGGTCACTCTTGCTTTGGAAAAAATCTGTCAAAGCTTTCCACATCAAGAATGGAGAAGCTTTACCATGCAGGCTAGATACTATGTGATCCTTCACGCCCTCCAACAGAATCCTTCGACACCTTGCTGTCTTCTTTTGCCAAGCTTCAACTACAACAACATCAGTAGAAGTAGGCTTTGGAACTTCTTTCTCTATGAACTCCAACAACCCATTATCATATAACACCGCCTCCATCCTGTCTTTCCATGCAATATAATTCGAGCTACCCTCCAGGGCATACTCCAATCGCAATCCGTTGAAAGACATCTCAACTTTGACACCAAGAAAACACTGCTGCAAATTCGAATTCCACCAGCTCAAAACTCAACCGCTTTTGATCTGAAATTGTGAGAACAAAGTATTTCTAGTACAGAGATAGACTGTAGGGGAATTTACTAGATATCTCACCTTTCAAAGAAAGGATGAATCCAGAGGCTACCTGGCCCTCTTACAGACTCTGCCTAAAGAAATAAAATGTAATCACTGTAATAGATCCGATGATCAACTTTGCTCCGATACCATGTAGAAATTTGAATAATAGATGAGTTATTCATCGAGATTATCCTGATTACACACTATTTGAGCTTCATGCATAATACATAACCTCTTCTACCGTTGATCATCAATTTGCGGAATTAAAAACAATTGCATGCGCACATTGAACATTAATTAATCACACATATCAACACAATATGTAATGGGGAAAGTTTACAGCTGAAAACCCCCAACTATCTGTATATTATAATGATAGAGAACATGTAACAATCATAGTACAAACTCCTCACAATCTCTCATCACTATCTCGAATTGTTACACACAAAACAAGCTCAGATCATGCACATCCCATGCTCCAATATGCTCCACCTGTCTGCCTGCCTCTACTGCGCAATCCAAGATGGTTAATTGTCAGATCCAAGTTCGAATCCCCTTGGATTGTACTACGCAATCCTCATTGGCAATCTCAATCAATGTGTGTGAAAATATCATGCACAACTATAGTCACAACTGATAGTAGACTCACCCTTTCACCCACCTCTAACACTGGTCTCCACTGAACTATCCATGCACTGCAGTCAACTGATGTATTCTTTAGTTGATTTATGAGTTAATAATTAGTGAATTAATTAATAATTAATTCACACCACTCATCACTAGTGTATTTATCAGTTAGACTAAATACAACTAGTTCATAAGTTAAACCGAACACAACTCCATCAAAGCATCTCATCAACTCCACCAAACTACACTTACATGAGTTCCAAATGAAGTCAACCATGCAATAGCTCAACTAAACCCTAGGAATAGTGTAATTCCTTATGTTAGCTGCATGTGCCACATCCATGTATTTAAAGTCTTTGCAAGAGGATAAGATAATGTTTATAGTCCAAATATTATTAAGAGCTAATAATATTTGGCTTGATCTATTGATCTATTTTTAAGTGAGTCTAAAAATAGACTCCGCCCAATATGTCTAAAAATAGAAATCCATATATTTTTCCAACTTGACCAACCATCCACAAATAGCATCCGCAACTCATAGAACATGATCCATATGTCTAAAAATAGACATAGTCTAAAAATAGACTTTGCGCCAAAAATCACCTGTGTGGCCCCCACCTAGTTTAGGTGATCACTTTCCAACTAGGATCAGGAAAGATGTTTCAGGATGCCTCCTTCACTGTTTCTTGTTGCAATCTTCAACAGGATAAGGGCTACATAACACCAAGCATGTCTCCATGGGGAGCACTAGTTCTGTTCGTAAAGAAGAAGGATGACACGTGCATTTATTATCGACAATTGAATAAAGTGACCATCAAGAAAAAGTATCCATTGTCATGGATTGATGATTTATTTGACTAACTGAGAGGAGTATAAATCTTCTCCAAGATTGATCAGAGGTCAGGATATCATTAGGTGCATATAAAGGATGAGGATATTTATACAACAACCCTTAGAACAATGTATGGGCATTACGAATTCATGGTATTTCCCTTTGGACTTACAAATGCACCTGTAACCTTTATGTGCCTTATGAATAATGTATTTCACCCTTATTAGATAAGTTTGTCATAGTATTAATGGATGGAATTTCGGTCTACTCAAGGATCAAGGAGGATCATGAAGAGCATTTGGCCGCAATAATACAATTGCTAAGAGAATATAAGATTTATGCAAAGCTTAGAAAATGCAAAATCTTTCAGTCACAAATTCATTACTTGGGACACATTGTCTCAAGGGAGGTAGTAGAAGTTGACCCAAAGAAGGTTAAGGCTATCATGGAATGGAAAACACCTAAAAATATGACTAAAGTTAGTTCCTTCATGGGATTGACAAGCTATTACATGAGATTTATTAGGAATTTATCCAGGATTGGTTGTCCAATTACTACTTTACAAAATAAAGGGAAGAGGTCAAATGGAAAACTGAATGTGCAACAAGCTTTGACAAATTGAAACAATTGCTCACTAATGAATTAGTGCTAATAATTGAAGATCCAGAAAAATATTTTGTGGTTTTTACAGATACCTGCAATGAGGGGCTCGGTGGAGTCTTGAGGGAAGAAGGATGGGTAGTTTTTTATGAGTCATGGAAGCTAAATTAACATGAGGAAAACTATGTAACTCATGATTTTGAATTGTCTTCCATCATCCATGCGTTGAATATGTGGAGACGCTACCTTCTTGGTAGAAAAATTAGCCTAATGGCTGATCATTTAGGGTTGAAGTATTTATTTTAACAACCTAAGTTAAATTCAAGGCAAGCCAAATGGCTGGCCATGGTCAACAAATTTGATTTTGAAATCAAATATATAAAAGGAAAGGAGAACAAAGAGGTTGTCGCACTCAATAGAAGGGTGGAATTAAACCATTTTGGCAACCATTAGTTCTTATGGGACTGATCTTGAAGGAAAGATGAAAAAAACTGGGCAACAAGACAAAAAGTATCAACAATTAAAAGACAAACTACAACAAATTAGCTCCCGAGGAAATGGAGATAAGGACTATTTCCTTATAGAAAAAATATTGATTGAATTTAGAAGCAATGTTTATATACTAAATAACAACGACTTGAAGAAATTCATATTAAGGGAGTTTGATACCAAGCTGTATTTTGGTCACCCAAGTTACCAAAAGACGGTAACATGTTTTAATAAATTTTATTTCTAGCCTGATTTAAAAATGGAAGTGGCAGACTTCATCTCCAAGTGCATAGACTGTCAGCAAGTCAAGGGTGAGTGCAAGCACCCAGTTTGTTTGTTACTACCCATTCCTATTTTGGAATGGAAGTGGGAAGTTATTTCCATGGATATTATTATAGGGCTTTCAAAGACTCCAAGACAACATGATGCAATCATGGCAGTGGTCGACAAGTTGAGAAAGGTGGCTTGATTCGTTCCTGTCAAATCTACAAATTAAACAAATGAGGTGGCACAAATCTTCAAAAAGGAAATTGTAAGAGTGCATGGAGTTCCCAAGAAGATTTTCTCGGATAGAGATGCAAAATTTACTTCAAAATTTTGGAGAGAATTATTTGTAGGCTTGGGAACATAGCTGGGATTTAGCACAAAATACCATCCCTAGATTGATGGGAAAATAGAGAGAACAAATAGAATTCTTGAAGACACGTTAAGAATGTGTGTGATGCACCAGATTGGGAAGTGGGAAGTGTACCTTATACTTATGAAATTCACATACAATAATGGGTATAATGGATCGATGAAGAGGAGTTCATTTGTGCCCTTTATGGGAGTAGCTGTAACACACCTATCAGTTGGAGTGATCCATTGAATGGGGTCTTTATTAGGCCTGATATGTTGAAGGATATGGAGCAGGAAATGCAAGCCATTAGAAAAAATTTAAAAGTGGCATAAGACAAGAATATAATATATGTATACCAACATATAATTCACAAAGAATTTCAAGTTGGGGAGCGTGTTTTCTTGCGAGTTAAACCCAAGAAGAGTTATTTGAAATTTGGGTCATGTACTAAGCTAGCACCATGGTTTTGTGGGCCATTTGAAATGCTCGAAAGGATAGGGAAAGTGGCATATAGGTTGCCTCTACCACCAACAATGAGAGTGCATGAGGTTTTCCATGTTTCATTTCTTAAAATATCTGTGTAGTATGCTAATCAAGTGATTGATTGGTGTTCCAACCAAAACCTCTATGAAACTTGCATTGGAGGCAGATCACACTCTGCAATTGAGTAATAGAGAAAGGCAAAGAGTAATGGAGGCACTATGGCCCTAAGGAAGCCACATGGGAAATTAATGGCCGGATGCAAGCAACATATCCTCTCTTATTTGCTGAGTAAGGCAAATGTAAATATGATGTAATTGTTGTACAAAGTTGTGTATATAGAGATCCATAATCAACAACGCTAGTTCTAAAGCATGTTTAGTTGTATATGGATAATGAACACTTAGGATGGCGTTCCCACTCAAGGGGGAGGGGATTGTGGTATCCGCTAGTTAATATTTCTCTCTTGTAAATAATTGTAATTATTTAAATGGATAAGAAAGGGACACAAATTCCATTGCTTGAGGAAGAGAATCGCTTGAGGGAATTGTGGTTTTAAATATCAGTCTTTGTTGGTTGAGGGGATGAATATGCAATAAATTTAACCAAATAAATAAGGGCAGGTCCAAGTGTCCTTTAGCTCCAACCATAAGTAAGAAAAAGGATGAAACATATAAGGTAGCATGGGTTTCCATGTCCAAAGAGGTTGACTGTTTTGCAATCGTGGAGAGCAATGGAAAGTTAATATATTAGGAAGAGGAAGGAGGACCTTCATACATTCATTCATACACACGTTCTCTCTCACGCATGCACATATGAATATGCATAGAGAAGGCTTCTTGGGCACACAAAAGTAGTGAAAGAGTGTAAAGAAGGCAACATATAGAATTATTGTTACTAAGCGATGGAGGAAATTTACAAGATAATTGAAGAAACCTCACAAAGGCTTACTGGGTAAAAGAATCATAGAGAGTAGTGGTTTACCTGTAAGGATGAAGAACCCACTGGAAGCTTGTGGATTAATGAACTTGCTGGATTGGGAAGCGTCACTCAGGTGCTTGTGAGGGCTAAAGAACCACTGAGAGTTGCCTTGGGGCTGAAGCTCTAGTGCTTGAATGAGTGATAAACCACCTAGAGAGTGATTTCCTAAACCATAAGTAGCTTATACACTGATGAACCTTCTTTATTGTGGAAATCTTCTCTTGAAAGTCAATTGAAGCTCTCTACACTATGGTATCTTGGCATGGGTGAGATTATGCTTGAAATGTTTGAACGATAATTTTTGTAGCTAGTGGATGAAGGCAATGTGGCCTTGTGGCATCCTGTTTCAGTTGTTTTATTGGTTAAGAGTCCTCAAAACCACTCTACCTCGAGCTTTGGAATCTACAAGTAATAGTGGTTGTACTTTGTTTATGGTTGGGTGGAGAGTTGAAGTCCCACTCTCAGTTGCCAACCCTCTTTCACCATATAAGATAAGTATGTAACTGTTCTCCTAATGTTTGAATGACATGTACATGTTCATCATGTTAGATAAAATTTTATGTTGGTTTAAGGAATGTGATTTCCATTGTGTTAATGGATACTATATTTATTGTACACATTCTTGAAGGAATGGTTGAGTTCTCGTATATATTGTGGGAGCATGAACATCAGTGATTTTCAGTTGAGATGGATAGATAAATCTCTGCGTTTATTCGTGAGATTTGATGTAATTGGTAAATGGCATATACTATAGACATCTATGTGTATATGTTATGTGTATGGCTGATAACAACATGAATATATATATATATATATATATATATATATATATATATGATGTGATTGAGGAAATTGGTTAAGTTCCTTGTGATATGGTGAAAGGCACTATGGTGCTAGTTTTGTCTATTTTAATGGGCAGGTGGACAATCGAAGGTCTGTATTGTTCTAGTGCATTATGGAACAAATTAATCGTGTGCTTCAACAATCCTTTCTAATAACATGCACACAACGAGTTGTGTCTTCCATATCCATAGAGTGTTGAAAGCACCTATAAGATTTTGAAGGTTAAGTCTCTGTAGGTCGTGGAAGTTAGACTTGTAGAAGATTAGTTGGAAGTAAAAAATAAAAAATCTAAGAATGAAAGAATTGTAAAACATGCTTCAATTCATCGGTGGTACCCGCTAGGTCGAGGGTCAAGCAAGTCAGGCGAAGGACGTAACTTAGCGCGAGTTTGTGCCTGATCAAAAGAGAGTTGTCGAACTAGCGGCGTGGGACCTACTAATCAGGGGTTGGGCCAGTCGTGTAGAACAATTGGTCGGAGCTAGACGAAGAAATGATAGTCAAGCCAAGTGGGAGACATGCCAAGTCTAAGTCGGGCCATGTCGGGGTTAGAACCGGTCAAGTTCAAGACCTCGATTTTGAACTATACTTGCGAAATGGTGGGTGAGGTCAACCTCTGACTACCTGGAGGAGCGTGCCCAACCATTTGGCGTGCCATAGTGGTAGGGAAACCACGTAAGGAGCCATGTGGGTCATCCCCTGGATGCCACATGGAAAGCATTGATGACGTGGCAAGGTGGTAAATGGCCTATCTTTGAATGGCTTATATTTTTATCCATAAATCAAATTGAGGTGAAACTTATGTCATTGGAAAGGTATGGACAAGACGAATGCAACGATGGTAACTATTTTAGGTCCTAAATAAGTAAAAAAGGTAAAAAAATTTAGACCCCATTTCCATAACAAGATCATCGAGATTGGGTCAACATATTAATCACCTCCTTCTAACTTAGTTTGGATTGAAATTAGGAGGGGGTGCATTACAAGACATATACATGCATAAGAGGGATTGAGATAATCTTTCGTTTCTGGGATTTGACAATGGAAAACTCCAATTGCGTTCCAAATGTTTTTTAGCATTGAAAAGTTCCACATATGCAAGGGTAGATTCAAAATCTTAACCCAAACTGGAGCAAAGGAAATTGTAGCATACCAAGGGTCAAAAGAGGGGGTCCAGGGTTGCATAAAGATCCCCAGACTTCCCCAAAACCAAGGTCCGTTGTTAAAAACATTATTTCGATCTTTAAGATTATAAAAAATCATAGTAAAAAACCTGCTAGCCATAGTATAGATATATAAATAATAAAGGAGAAAGGATTTCCAGTTATTTGAAATCCAAAGGTGTAGATCAACTAATCTTGGCTAAAGACCATTGAATCTATAAACTAAACCTTTTTTTTGAGAAATCCAGAGTCTCATCAATGGATTCAATCCGTAATGGGATTATGATTATTGGGGCTTCCTGCACCAAAAAAACCGGAGGGGGAGAAGAACTAGAACATGAACCTAAATTTTTCACATTTCTAAAAGAAAGAGGGGCATTACAAGATTCAACAAAAACTTTCCCAAAATCAATTTCCCTTGTCGAAGCCGATGTTATGGATTTATAACCAGGTTTGAGAGGTTGTGAGATAGCCATGCCAAGGACAAAGGACACATACAATGAAATAGCCTTTAAAGAAGGGGGTGAGACCAAGAGAGAAGAGCCAACTTGGATATCAAAACAAGCTTCATCCTTCCTTGCTGAAACTCCTAGAGCCACCATTTCTAAACATAGAGGAGGGGAGCCTCTCTAAGGGTGGTGTAGGGTTGACTAGGACTGAGCCCTAACTACAATAGGGAGAGTGGAGCATGAAAACTTTATTCTTATAATTTTTATAAAACACTTTATTGTGCAAATTTATACTAAATTTATGAAGACAAAATTGTTAATTTTCACAACACTTTCAAACTAAAAATCTTCTTAAAAACATAAATCCAATCTTTATTTCATAAAATTTTAATGCATCACATCTCCCTTTTATGGACTTCCATGGCATTATATAATTAAATAAAATGTTAAACACATTCAAATATAGTATACAAAAATTATAACTATGAATATAATTTTTATGTAGATATATATAATATTTGTGTTATTGTATATTATATATAAACTTTTGATATATGATTTACAACACAGGTTATATTTAAATAAAGTTAAAATATTATAAATTTAAAGTTGTATATGGGATCACTTATATATATATATATATATATATATTACATATATTTTTTTCTCTTAATGAAATTAAAATTGAATATTTAATTCATTATATATATTGAATTATTTTTATAATAAATTGTAAAATTTAATATATGATTCTCATAATTTTTTTTATTATTTTTGAAAATACAAAATTAATAAAATGGATAGTAAATTTAATTTAAAAATTATTGTTATTCAAGAATTTTAAGAATATTTAGTATTGCATCCATGTAAAAATGAAAATGTAAGCAATTTGGCTGCTAATTTGAAAATTTTATATAACTTCGTTATTCTCACTTATTTTTAAATCACTCCAAACCTCTTAAGTACATATTATTATGGAATTTATTTATTGATATTAATGTTTTTATATGAATTTAAGCATATATATATATATATATATATATATATATATATATATATATATATATATTTATTTATTATAAGTTTTATAAATTTATTTTAGTTATGGATTTATTAAGTGTTGATAGGGATGAAATTTTTTGAGGCATAAATCTCTTTTAGATTAAAAAGCGATTTGATCCCTCCCAGTGCTTGGTAGATTCAAAGTTAAAATGAATCTAGGCAATATTAATTACTACTTATAATTAGTTATTGCTTTTTTCTAAGGAAAAAATCGTAATTTTGTTCAATGAAAAAATTACATTTTGCAGATGCTTAAGAGCATTACAGATACATCAACGAAAAGGCCTACCAAAAAAAAGTCTCAAGGCGATATAAGAAAAAGGCTGAGAATCTAGAAATAGAACAGAGCACATAGGCCTGCCAAAAACCCCAAAGGCCACACCAGAAACAACCCAAGGAAACAGATCTGATAAGCCTATAAAAAACCTGCGGCAAAAAACCTTACAAAGTGGGTAAAAAACAACCCTTAACAAAAATCACGCAAAAACCCATCAAGGGTTGCTGACAATTTGGATATAAAGTGCAGAGAAGGCCATCACTGAAGCCACATAAAAAACTCCGAAATATGACAACAAGAGTCGTAAAGGGTGAAGAAAATCGACAAAGATGCCAAATTAGAACCATGAATAATGGCGGTTGCAGGCAAAAACCTGAGCGAGAAGAAAAAGGCCACGAAGCCCAACATAGGATTGGCGGAAACTCAAACACCTGATGAAACAAAATGTTTGACAAGGGAAAACCAACCACGATGAGAAAAGAGAAGAAAATCCCACACTAAGAAAATCCCCGCACGAAGAACTTGCAACGAACAATAACGCCCACCAAGGAAAAGTGGGAAGGCTATCAAATCCATGGTCGAGGAGGCACGAATTAGGGAGCCAAGGTGACTTGGGTTCCACCCGCCCGTCTCTCCACTCCCTCAACTCCCCGATCTAATTAATTATAGTTATATTTATAATTACTAATTATTAATTATTTTATTGTTTTAATTTTATTTTTATATAATTTCACCGAGTCAAAATGTTTACATAACATAACAGGATAAGAAATACAACATCTCTTCCATACTGGGTTAGAAAGCGCCTGTAAGCGTAATTGATACTTCTTTATTTGTTTTTGGAAAAAGAATTTGAGAAATAATTTATTGGTTATTTGCAGACCTCCAATCGTAATAAGAAAATAATGTTTAAATCCTTTTCATAAAGTCCTTTGGTTTAAAAATAAAATTCTATGATGAAAATATGTGGGTGTAACAAATCCATTAACATAATGGGAGATGTCCAATGATGAGCAATAGATATAATTTATCAGTCTCGTTTGGGATAGGGAAATCATTAGCCAGTGAACAAATTTTACATGCCACTTTGATAATTTTTTCATTTGGAAAGTTAATTCAATTTCTCAAATTTTACGATTTAGTGCTTTTTTGCAGCCATAGCTCTGTCACAAATCTTGCTTTCATTCATTAAAAAAAGAAAGGACAAATTCATATCTTGCATTCATCAAAACAAAAATACAAATCTTCAAATCTTGCATTCATCAAAACAATTATACAAATCTTCATGTCTTGCATTCATAAAAAAAAAACCTTGCAATGTTGCATTGCATTGATAAAAAATAATTCGTACAAAAACAAATACAACATCAGCCAAAACATTTTACTTAAGATAAATTTCCCTATCAAAGGAATAAAGGATGATCAATGAGCTTAATAAGATCAAGGCCGATTAAACATAATTATGTAAGTGTGTGGCTTTATATATATAGCCTCCACTAATTATACCAAGAGAATGTGAAGGGATGGTGAACTCTTAGACTCCGCCTCTGTGCCAAGCATGATATGTGGTTGAAGTTTTGAGAATGCATTAACAACTAAATCTTATTGAGTCAGTATGAGGGAGATGTGTAATTCTATCCATGCTCAATCTCGAGTTGACATGCGTCTCTTTAAATTTTTTTTTAAATAAAAAAAGTATGCTATAATAAAAAATAAAAAAATGAAGATACATGTTTTTTTAACTATAGATCAAATATTTAAATGTCCATATGAAATATCATAATCATGTATCTCCGTTATAGGAAAATAAATTAACTAAAAATAACAACTTATATTTTTACTTTTGAGTGTGAGAAACTTGTATAAAAAATATTCTAGTACATGTCTTATTTATTTTATTTTCTGTACATGACTTGAATAAAGTTTTTAAATATGCATGTTGATTAATTTATTTCAATTTCAAATTCATGCATATGTATATGGAGAGAATATACTGTTTTAGTGTTAATCATAATAAAATATTTCAATGTGAGGAGAAGTGTAATTAAAAGCAAAAAAATTCAACTAGAAGGAGATATGTAATTCATTTAATTCTTAATATCAAATTAATATATTATATATGGTGAAAATGTGAAGTTGGGTTACACTTTTTGTCCTTTTTTGAGAAAAAACTTTCATTTTTTTATTTTTTTTTTTTATTTTTTTTTTTTTTATTTTTTTTTATTTTTTTTTTTCAGTTCTTCAACTTTCTGCAAGCTAAAACAATTTTTCTGTTTAGAATTTCATTTTACGATAAAAATAAAGTTGTCAAAAATTTTGTTGGCTTTCTATTACTTATTTTTTAGAATTTTTTTATACACATTTGTTATGTCAACTTAGCATTTCTTTGAGTGTGTGTTTTTTAACAATCAACGGATTCATAAAAAGTCATGTTAATACACAATGTTGTATTCTTTGAAATTTGTGTTTTTGAGAAACAAAATGTGTTACAACAATCTAGATAGAGTCTACTTCAGTTTTGTCATATTTTCAAAGCCAATGGATGCATATCATAATTACTAGAATTTTTTGAACTAGTCCAACATGAAAAACTGCCTATTTTGAATATGTTTCGCGACGCAAGAAATTTCTTAACATATAAGTTATAAACTAAAATCTAAAAGCTACCCATTAGAGACAATGGACCAATGTAATGTACCATAATTTTTTCAATTTTTTTTACAATGTATTTTGGAAGATACAAAATTTTGATTTCACTGAATCACAATGACCTTCGGAAATTGTTTTCATCCGTTTTATTACAAAATTAATTAAAATTAGTAAATATTTATGAAATTCCATGAAAGTTATATTTCCTGAAAGTAGATTCAATTTTGAAAATGCTCGTCTTGGTTCCGACAGTTAATTCAGAATTTTTCAGGGGGTTTAATCAGTCCAAAGTTGCATAAACGTATTAAGGGATTGGCTCTGCGTAACTGGTGACGCGTTAGTTCGGCCGATCTCTTAAACAAAGTTCGACCGAACTTTTTTTTTTTGCGCCGAAAACACGTTAAATCAAATGAAAAAGTAGTTCGGTCGAACTATTTATTAGAAGTTTGGCCAAACTTTTATTTAACTTTCCGTCGGCCAGAAAGTACCACCGAGCCCCTCCAAAAAAACATTTCACGGCAATATAAATTTCTGCGAAACTATTTATTATTTTCGCACGTTTGGTCTGATTTTACAAAAGTCTTGATCTGATTTTGCAAAGAATTGTTTTGGGTTTAAGGACTTTTCTTGGAGGTACATTCAAAGGAATTTTTTTTGAGACACATTATTTTCGTACATTTGATCTGATTTTGCAAGGAATTTTTTTAGGTTTGAAGAATTTTCTTGGAGGTACATTCAAAAGATATTTCTTGGAGGTATGTGATACAGTTTTTTGGGCTTCATTTTTTTTTTTTTTAAGAATGGACTTGGGCTTAATTTCAAAAGGATATTTTTTGGTTTTGGGTTGAAGTAAATCTTCTATAATGATTTTTTAAAATGAGTTTTTGTGTAACTTATTAAATGAAATTTTTTTGTAGGACTTGGAAGGAAATATTTTGAACTTCGTTTCATTTTTATAAGAAATTTTTTTCTTCAATTTTTTATAGTAAGTGTTTTGGATTGGAGTATGTATTTTTTGCAAAAATTTTAAAATGAATTAAAAAAAAAAAAATTAAATCTTTTGTGATATTTTTTTTAATTGAGTTATTGTCTAAATTTTTGAAGGAATTGTTTTGAATTTCATACCCTATTATCATGGGAAATCAAAGAAATTGTACAAGAAAATATGATCGAAAAAGAGACCTTGAGGAACGTAGAGAAGAGACGAGACAATCTCGCAAAAGAAAGATAGAAGCACTCTCAAATATTTAAGGGGAAAATCAACCTCAACTAGAAGTAGAAACATGTATGTAAATGTAAATATTATGATTTTGATATATCTGAAATTTACCTAGTGTAAAATGTGAAGCTTAATTTTTATTTGATGAACTAATTTGAAAAATATTTTTCAATGTAAACAGAGAGAGATATTCCTCAAAACATTGATGATGAGATACAAAATTTTGGAAGAGAAAGTGAAAGAGATATTGAACCAATGATTGAAGATGGTGAAAATGATGAAAGAAATTCAAGTGAAGAAATTGAATCACAAGGTATATATATATATATATATATATATGTTGAACACATGCACGTATTATTGAAATTATACATATATTTATTAATTTAGTTATTTATTGAATATGTAAACTTATTATGTACTATTCATTCGAATATGTACAAATGAAATCAATGTCGATGACGAGATGTTAAAAAATGTTGACACTCACGCATATGGAGATAAAAAGGCTGACCATTATATATGATATTGTGTTAACCGCATTTTTGAGAAGCATTTCATAAAGGAAAATGTGACAGTTCAAGCCCAAATGTTGAAAGGCCTCTTATCATTAGGGAAATTAAAAGAAGCTACGACTTTATTGGGTATTCGAAAATCAACCAAAGATAAAAAATGAAGGAAAATGTGATACAAAATATAAATAGTGCTATAAATTCAATTAAAAGATCTAGACAGAAAAATGTTTCAGTTGTACGTAGAGCAATACATATGGCAGTGGTTTCATCAAGTAATAAAGAGAATCACTTGGTAAAATCTATGGCAAGAGCATTAGGAACCTCGCGAAAAACTTTGCACAAACATCAGAAATTTCGGTTGCAAATAGATGTAAATGATGAACTTTCTTGTTGGAGAGATATTTGTATGCAACCATACAAATATAGACTTGGAGAAATTGTTAAAAAAATAATACATGAATATTGGAAGAACAATTCGCATGTTTCGCCAACTGCAAGGCATGTGATGTGAAGAAGAATAACACGAAATTAGTACGAAGAACATGAAAAACATTTCTTGGAAACCACTCAGATAGAGTTTTTCAACAAGTTCAAAGAAGAGAATCGTGAAATTCATGTTTCAATCAGTGCTTTTGTTCAACAAAAACCATGGTATGTAAAACCTATCACCGTACGTGACACTTGTTGTTGCTGTTATCATGTGGAATTTGAGTTATACTATGACACATTCCTTGATTTTGGTAGAAAATTTTGGAAGGATTCACCTCCTCCTTCCACTATCCGTGATTTCATATCCCAAATTCTATGTGAAAGAGAAAGCGATGAACTATTTTACGAAAAGAAATGTGTTGGTGGTAAAAAATGCGATGATTGTGTAAATTTGACTAAATTTCAAAACAAATATCGCACTAATATAAATGATCAATAATTGTCCAACATGAAAGTGAAATGGAAGAGATATGAATATATCCATACATCGATTCAAGGTGCAAATAGTGTTAAAAGAATTGAATTACGAGAAGAAGAAATTTTTGTGATAGAATTTTTGAGAAAGTTTGAGGCAGAAATTTACAAATACACCAAGCATTCCCATAGAGCTTGATGGAAAGACTTGCAATTCAAAAATCCCGTGAAGTTTTTCCACCAGGGACCATTTTGTCAGTAATTGATTTTGCAGAAAACTACACATTTGTTCCACAAAAAGAAATCCAGAGTGAATACTATCATTTTGACCAAGTCTCCATGCTCATCCATATTCTATATAGACATGCTGAACAAAATGTCGATCATATAGAAAGCAGCAGTGAAAATCGACATATTATTAAAGAATATCACTTTTATATCAGTGATGATCGTACACATGATACATATTTTGTACAACATTGTTTTGGAAAAATTTATGATTCCTTGAAAAATCGTGGAATAACATTCGATGAAAATTGGATATGGTCAGATGGATGTGCAGGAAAATTCAAATCTGCACGATCATTCTTTTGGTTGTGTTGTCTTCATAAGAAAACCTGCATTAAACATTGTTGGAATTTCTTTGAGACTAGCCATGTAAAAGGAGAACATGACGGTGCAAGGCCATGCATAAAATGAGCACTTCAAAGATATCAAATGAACCCCTCTGCAAGCCGACTTGTGGACGCGAAAGAAGTCGTTCAATGGTGCATCACTGCTCTTAGCCATGAGACTAGCCGATTAAGGGAAGTGCAAAGGTACATTCAATTTAATTTTTATTGGATATCTAATTAAATAAACAGTGTACATTTATCACAATGATGATCTTTGATTGTATTTTGATATCATATTTACATTCTTCTTTAAATTTTCCATATAAAGGTTTTTTTGGCATATTGGGATCGAAGACGTAGATAGATCAATTGGAAATGACATTGAAACAATAAAAGGGACTCAAAAATTGCATTCATTTAAAACAAAGTCGTCCAGAAATGTGTTTGCATTAGATAAAAGAAAATATTCTTGTTTTTGTCCTGTTTGCATAAACAACACAAAATCCAATGACGTTTGTGAAAACAAAATGTATGTAAAATATTGGAAACATACAGAGCTAAATACAAGGGGAAAAATGTCCGTTGCAATGTTTGAAGAAATGCAATTAGAGGAGACTATAATATCATCTGATGCTGATCGAGTTTCTGATCTTGTTAGAGAAGGTAACATTTGAATTGATTTCTAATGATAAAGATCTAGAAATAAATTTGAATATGTATAACTTTGTCAAGTTTGTTTTATTGTGTAGGAGATGTTTTTATTGTAATTGCACCTACTGACAACGATGAAAATGTGAAGTATTATTTGATGCATTGCACTGAACGAAAAATGAAATTATTAGAAGACTATAATGATCATGGATTTCCATATGAAAAAGGATCTATTATACTGAAAGGTTATTTTTTTCAGACAAACTAATCAAAGTGGGAATTTTGTTTACTTTGAAGACTATGAACCTGATTTCATAAGTTGTCAATATAGTCACTTGGTGTGTGTAGCACGCATAAATTTGATCGAGATTCAATCAAAGAAAAAAACGAACATTAAGAAATGGAAAATGTCAAAATCCGATCATGAACGGATTATTGAAGATGGCATTCCATTGGAATTTTTTTGATTGAACTGCCCAACAATTTATTCTCTTTGGATTATATGTTCTAGAACTTCCAATACTCAATTAAAAATTGAGCTGCCTTGTTATGTTATCTGTGCAAGTGTTTGCACATGTACAAATTGTTTTGGTACATGCACACTCTAGTATCAACTGAAATTAGCTTTTCAATACATGCATTGATGAAAAATGTTGCATACATATTGGATATATATATATAGATGTTCTAGAATGCAATTAACTGTTCAAGTAGTTTTACTATTTGCATTGATGAAAAATGTTTCACGTACTCAATATATATGTTCTAGAATGCAATTAACTGAAAGTAGTTTTTCTATGTGCGTTGATGAAAAATGTTGCATGTACTGGATATATACACAAACTCAATGCACGACCAGTTTTTCTTGTGCGATTTTTTGGTAAAAAGTATCCACAATGTAAATAAATCATCCGCAGTATAATTTTGTACGAAGATTCCTTTCAGACAAGAGACTCGGAGCACTTCTTCGACTTTTGGTGGGATTTGACCCACATCTCTATTCCTGATTGAAAATCTAGTACAAAATTTGTTTGTCCAATGGTCGAATATGTTTCATGTGCATTGATGAAAAATGTTGTGCATGTATTGGATATATATATATATATGTGTGTTCTAGAATGAAATTAATTGTTCAAGTAGTTTTCCCATGTGCATTGATGAAAAATGTTTCACGTACTGAATATATATATTCTAGAATGAAATTAAAACTGAATGGACCATCAATTTACCAATTTATAAATCAACAAGGCTACCTAGTTGAGTGCATTAATGACATTGACCCCAATTCAACAAACATATATCTACTTCTTATATTTCCAATCAAAATTAAAGAGATTTATATGGGAAAGAGGTAGAACATATAGCCTATGAACTACTTTAGTTCATAGGTCAATGAAGGTATCATCATGTGGGAAAATGTTTCAAGAACACTTGATCGTACTTAAAATTAATATTAAGATTGTTTTTGATCTTTACATACTACATACTATTGTTTTTTAAAAACTTACCAAATGTACTTCAACCATGTCCAACACTTGAATTTTAAAGACTTTTTGATTATATCAAAACAAATTACTTCACATGTCATGCCAATTGTAGTTCAACTATCCAATAAAAACATTTAACATTATATCACATGCCAAATGTAGATTGAAATGGTATCCAAAACTTAGTTTTAAAAACTTTTTGATTATATCACAACATTACTTCACATGCCTAATGTACTTCAACCATCCAAAACTTGAGTTTTAATTTTTTTTGATTATATCACACATTACTTGACATGCCATCCAATTGTAGTTCAACTATACAATAAAAACATTTAACATTATATCACATGTGCCAAATGTAGATTGAAACCATCCAAAACTTAAGTTTTAAAAACTTTTTGATTATATATCGTGCATCATTACTTCACATGCCATGCCAATTATAGTTCAACTATCCAATAAAAACATTTAACATTATATCACATGCCAAATGTAGATTGAAACCATCCAAAACTTAACCTTTAATTTAACAAAAAATTATAGATCACAACATTACTTCACATGCACGTATTTCTTCACATGCCATGCCAATTGTAGTTCTTGACTATCCAATAAAAACATTAAACATTTAACATTAAATATCACATGCCAAATGTAGATTGAAACCATCCAAAACTTGAGTTTTAAAAACTTTTTGATTATATCATGTAACATTACTTCACATGCCATGCCAATTATAGTTCAACTATCCAATAAAAACATTTAACACTATATCACATGCCAAATGTAGATTGAAACCATCCAAACAATAACTTTTAATTTAACAAAAAAATATAGATCACAACATTACTTCACATGCCAAATGTACTTCAAGCATCCAAAACTTAAGTTTTAAAAACAGAACAAATAACACATCATTACATAACATGCCAAATGTAGTTCAGAAGCAAAACATTAATTTATAGATGACAACATTACTAGTAGTTCAATTATCCAAAACTTAAAATTTTTAAAAACCAAACAAATTATATAACAACATTACTTCACATTCACATGCCAAAAGTACTAAAACCATCCAAAACTTAACTTTTTGGAATAAAACAGATTATATTAACACTGTAATAAAAATATGTCCAAAAATTGTAGATCTCACAAGTATCAAGTATCAAGTTATATATATATGACTGTGCATCTAGATAATATATAAAAAAGTAAATTTAAGACTATCTAAATTTTGAAATCAAATCTACAAATCATGTCCATCAAATACAGATGGATGTAATGTCTTTCCTATTAGAGTCTCAATCCGCGTGCTATCTTGCGAAGCATGGGAAACCTGTACACAATGCACATACAAACATTAAAATTTGATGTTTTAAAAATGAGTGAGAATATATATATAACTTCATGTAAAAAACAAAATATAAAAAAAAAAAATCATGCAATACCTCATGAGGTTCCCTTTCCATTTGTTCGCCTGCTACAAGTTCCCCCATGGGAACATCTCCAACAGTAAACTGTACAATATACATTTACAGTTATATATATTAAAAAATTTCAGATGAAAATGCACGTGTACATATATAAACTTATTTTCAATAATATTAAAAAAAAAGTTAGACAACTTGTTCAAAGGCTGAAATGTTGTGGATGTTCCTATCTCTGTCGCTAGAGTCCGTGGATTAAATAAATCTTCTGTAGAAACCTAAAATTCAAAATTTTAAAAGTATAAAATAGCTCCAGATCAAGATCTCAATTTATAATAAAACTTAAATAAACTTCTATTTATAAATTATAACTAAATTAAAAACACACACACACACACACACACACACACACATATTTAAAAGTGAAAAATTGAATACTTCTGCAGGTGAATTTGGGACATCTCCTAAGAGAGGCTCCAAAAGAAAATCTCCAAGAACCTAAAATTCAAAAAATTTAAAATAACTCAAGATATAGATATTTATATCTCAAATTTTAATGGAACTTTTTGAGGTGGAATATATATATAACTTAAACATAAATTTTAAAGCTGAAAAATTGTCCATACTTGTTGTGGATGTGGCACATATCCTAAGGAAGTAGAAGGTACATCTCCCAAGGAAGAAGAAGGTACTGCCATCCCAAAAACATCGGACAGAATCAGAATCTGTTAAAACATTTTATTATTATATATGTACATGTACATGTGTGCACAATTACTTATTTTAAAAATATCACTTAAAAAACACTAACATTTGTCAACATATCTTGATGGTGAGACCCATCTTCATTGTTTGAACTAGAGGTCCCGAACGTGATATTAACATTTTCGTCATTCATCATGTGTGACAGCTGCAAATGGTGTTTTAACATATAATGATACATTTTTGTTAGATTAATGTACATACAAATAAATGTATACATGTACATACACATGTATTTATTACAAATTGTACACATGTATGTGTTAAAATAATTGAACCCTAAGGTCATTAACACATACCATTCCCGTGCCCTCTTTCTCATGAAGAATTAGGTCTTTCCAACCATTGTGACAATTATTTGCATATATTCAGAGATATTCAACATTAATGTTGTCAATCTCTTCATCTGTACAATACACAAAATTGGCAAGGGCATTCTGACGTGCTCTTTGTCGATTTAGACAAACATCGACTCCACCCAATCCGCTGTAAACATTGTCGATCATGACATCCCTTGTTTCTCGATTTATTTGAGAAGTCACATCCATCTCTGACCGCAGAGTTTCGACCCGACGACTCACAAATGGCGGCTCAGGGCGAGGCAACTCCACATCTTGCTTAGCGCCCCTACGGTCACACAATCGACCTTTCCCCGGACCAAAAAATTCTGACAGAAGGTCATTGTAATTGGGTTTCATTTAAAAAAAAAATTCCGCGTAAAACAATTATGCAAAATAAACAGGAATCTCGTTGTTCCATGGGAACCTTCCATAGGCCGCAAGGTGCCTATCATACAAATAGTGAGCTATATCGGGGTGCTTGAAATAGTGCACCTTCAACATTTTTCTTTTTGGCCCTTCCTTGAAATTAAACATTGACTTCGCCATATCTTTTGTAACTCTTTGTTTTACATCCTCCCATTTATCCGGACCCATTACTGTTTCCTTTCTCTTTCTTATGACTTCTACAAATGTATCAGTCGTTGGCCCAAGATTTTTGTACACATTTACTATTTCGCCCAATGAATGTGTAACTATTTCGAGGCTTTGTCGACTCTCAGCAGGTAGAGTCAAAGCCACGAGATCTCTCCGCAATTTTGCATGAATTTGTTGACACCTTTCTAAGGTGCACTGCGCCATGTTTCTTTCCCATGGTATATAAAAAATGTCGGATGGATAAGTTGTGGTGGGTAGACAACCTTCTTCTTGAATGTAGCATTCTGCCCTGCGTCTATTTTGACCAATATTTGGAACATTTTCAGCCTCTGCATCAATATATATAAAATTTTGTATATTAGAAAAAACACATGTAAACAAATTTGTACAAATTCAATGAAAAAAATATTGAAAATGATGGCAACCTCAACGTGGTTGGCTAGCATCTTCTCCACCCTGAAACTGTTGAGAACTAGAATGACCCTGCTGAGAACCAGCACCACCAGCCATTGATTGGCCACCAAGGGAATAAATATCACCACCTTCACGCAACTTGCTACCACTTATTGATGGCCCTCTAAGGGGATTTGAACCACCACCAACCTCTCGAGAGGAGAGAGAAGCTTCATAAACAAATACGAATTTATAATCAATTGAAAAATACATGCATACATATAAATACACGTGTACATATTCATTGATTAAATTTTGTTAAAACCATACCACGACTGGGTGAAACATGGGCATCCATGGCTGGAGTAGAGACCCTTCTCTTCTTATTAGCTCCTAAAAAATAAAAAATGAAACTTATTAACAACTAATTTAACTCACAAATTTGATAAAAAATCAATTCCATATGTACACACATGTATGGAGATTTAAGATTATATTTAAATTTACCATGAACAGCTCTCGATCCCGATCCCTGATCCTCCCCTCTCGTAGAGATATGGGATTCTGTTGATCTTCGTCGTTCATCCTCCATGATATATATATCTACGGTGGACATTTACAATTAATTTTTTAAATAACTAATTTAAATTAAATTCAAAATAAATTTCAGAAAATTAATGTTTAATTTAATGTAAACAAATTATGTAAAACACAACTTTCAAAGCACTAATTGATGTGTGAAACTCAATTTAAGCCAAAAAAAAGTTATAAAAATGATAAGTTCAACAAATTGTGTTTTACATGGTGGGAGCACACTTGGTATAAAATTGAAAAAAACACATTGTCATTAAAAAAGAAGTGAAACTCCATTTAAACAAAAATTTGTTGAAGTCCCCGCATTTTAATTTCATAAAAATGTGAAGTTCACTACTTGTTGCAAATGTGAAATTCACCAAGTTGCGCTTTACATGGTGTGGTGGGAGCACACTTGGCATATAATTGAAAAAAACACATGGTCATTAAAAAAGACACATTTATAAGTACACAGCACACACATATCCAAGATATGTTACAATGTCGATCAATAAATTTTGAAGGAGAGCGTCTCAACACTAATTCATCTTTGAGAGATGAATCTTTAATTTTTGAATAAGAGCGTCTCAAAACTAATTCATCTTTGAGAGATGAATCTTGAATTTTTGAGGAAGTGTGTCTCAAAAATAATTCATCTTTGAGAGATGAATCTTGCATTGGCATTTCCCCTTATAATTCTAATTCATTTATTAATTCGTCTTTGATAGATGAATCCTGAATTTTCATTGCCCCACACAATAAATCAGTAGACGTCTTATTCATATTTGTACAATGCCTTATACTAAAAAATTGAAATTGGCTAAAAATATTGTTTGCTATTCCATGCAATTCTTTTAGCCTCTCCTTCTTAACTTGGTATACGCCATTCATCTGGTTGCACACAGCTTCAGAATTGGTGAAAACTACAATTCCATTTGATCCATATTCCATCATTGTTCCCAAGCCTTCTATCAATCCAATATAATATGCCTCATTGTTTGTTTTTCTTCCCGGTATATTTATTTTCCTTTGGACGACTTTGCTAGTCGCAATATTGGAAATCACATATGTAATCACTACATTCCTTGGATCGGGATAGCAAGAAAATTCTATTCATAGTTTCCATTTTTCAACCATATTTAATGGTTTTTTTATCCCTAAAAAAAACAAATTCAATAAAAATATATATTTTAAATTTACATTTATTACAAATGCATGGGAGAAATGAAAAACTTATATTTAGATCTATTCCAGAGATTGACTGTAGGGGCATTTACTAGATATGCCACATTTCATAAAAGATGAGATCCAGAGGCTACCTGGCCCTTTACAGACTCTGCCTATAGAACTACCATGGATATGAAAATGAAAAACTTCTAATTAGATCTATTCTAGAGATTGAATGTAGGGGCATTTACTCTTAGGTTAAAACCTATGGTTTTTGTATCAAATCACTTTTGGTTTCAATGGAAAACTTTAATGGCTAATTTGTGTTTTACATGTTGAATATAGAAGGTTTTTTCTCTCTCATTGTTTGAGATCATGGATATGAAAATGAAAAACTATATACTTGGTTAAAACCTATGTTTTGTATCAAAATAATTTTTGTTTCTAAATACTATATACATGTTTACTGTAGGGGCATTTACTATAGGGGCATTTAGATCTATTCCAGAGATTGATTGCAGGGTCATTTACTAGATATGTCACCTTTCATAAAAGATGAGATCCAGAGGCTACCTGGCCCTTTACAGACTTTGCCTATAGAACTACCATGGATATGAAAATGAAAAACTTCTAATTAGATCTATTCTAAAGATTGAATGTAGGGGCATTTACTAGATTAGGTTTTAAAACCTATATGTTTTGTATCAAATCACTTTTGGTTTCAATGGGAAACTTTTATGGCTAATTTGTGTTTTGCATGTTGAATATAAAAGGTTTTTTCTCTCATTGTTTGAGACCATGGATATGAAAATGAAAAACTATATACTTGGTTAAAACCTATGTTTTGTATCAATTTACTTTTTGTTTATAAATACTATATACATGTTGACTGTAGGGGCATTTAGATCTATTCCAGAGATTGACTATAGGGGCATTTACTAGATATGTCACCTTTCATAAAATATGAGATCCAGAGGTTACTTGGCCCTTTACAGAATCTGCCTATAGAACTACCATGGATATGAAAATGAAAAACTTCTAATTAGATCTATTCTAAAGATTGAATGTAGGGGCATTTACTAGATTAGGTTAAAACCTATATGTTTTGTATCAAATCACTTTTGGTTTCAATGGGAAAATTTTATGGCTAATTTGTGTTTTTCATGTTCAATATAAAAGGTTTTTTCTTTCTCATTGTTTGAGACCATGGATATGAAAATGAAAAACTATATAATTGGTTAAAACCTATGTTTTGTATCAAATTAATTTTTTTTTCTAAATACTATATACATGTTGACTGCAGGGGCATTTAGATCTATTCCAGAGATTGACTGTAGGGGCATTTACTAGATATGTCACCTTTCATAAAAGATGAGACCCAGAGGCTACCTGGCCCTTTACACACTGCCTATAATACTACCATGGATATGAAAATGAAAAACTTCTAATTAGATCTATTCTAGAAATTGAATGTAGGGGAATTTACAAGATTAGGTTAAAACCTATGTTTTATATCAAATCACTTTTGGTTTCAATGGGAAACTTTTATGGCTAATTTGTGTTTTACATGTTGAATATAAAAGGTTTTTTTCTCTCTCATTGTTTGAGACCATGGATATGAAAATGAAAAACTTCTATTTAGATCTATTCTAGAGACATGGCTAATTTGTTTTTTACATACATTGAATATAAGAGGTTTTTTCTCTCATTGTTTGAGACCATGGATATGAAAATGAAAAACTTCTATATTTAAAACTATTCAAGAGATTGATTGACTTGTAGGGGCATTTACTCTTAGGTTAAAACCTATGTTTTGTATCAAATCACTTATGGTTTCAATGGGAAACTTTTATGGCTAATTCAAGTGTTTTACATGTTGAATATAAAAGGTTTTTTTCTCTCTCATTGTTTGAGACCATGGATATGAAAATGAAAAAACTTCTATTTAGATCTATTCTAGAGATATGGCTAATTTTTGTTTTACATACAATGAATATAAAAGGTTTTTTCTCTCATTGTTTGAGTCCATGGATATGAAAATGAAAAACTTCTATTTAAAACTATCAAGAGATTGATTGACTTGTAGGGGCATTTACTCTTAGGTTAAAACCTATGTTTTGTATCAAATCATTTATGGTTTCAATGGGAAACCTTTTTGGATAATTCAAGTGTTTTACATGTTGAATATAAAAGGTTTTTTTTCTCTCTCATTGTTTGGGACCATGGATATGAAAATGAAAAACTTCTAATTAGATCTATTCTAGAGATATGGCTAATTTGTGTTTTACATACATTGAATATAAAAGGTTTTTTCTCTCATTGTTTGATACCATGGATATGAAAATGAAAAACTTCTAGATATTTAAAACTATTCGAGAGATTGATTGACTTGTAGGGGCATTTACTCTTAGGTTAAAACCTATGTTTTGTATCAAATCACTTATGGTTTCAATGGGAAACTTTTATGGCTAATTTGTGTTTTACATGTTGAATATAAAAGGTTTTTTTCTCTCTCATTGTTTGAGACCATGGATATGAAAATGAAAAAAATTATATTTAGATCTATTCTAGAGATATGGCTAATTTGTGTTTTACATAAATTGAATATAAAAGGTTTTTTCTTTGAGACCATGGATATGAAAATGAAAAACTTCTAGATATTTAAAACTATTCGAGAGATTGATTGACTTGTAGGGGCATTTACTCTTAGGTTAAAACCTATGTTTTGTATCAAATCACTTATGGTCAATGGGAAACTTTTATGGCTAATTTGTGTTTTACATGTTGAATATAAAAGGTTTTTTTCTCTCTCATTGTTTGAGACCATGGATATGAAAATGAAATTTTTTTATTTAGATCTATTCTAGAGATATGGCTAATTTGTGTTTTACATACATTGAATATAAAAGGTTTTTTCTCTCTCATTGTTTGAGACCATGGATATGAAAATGAAAAGCTATATACTTGGTTAATACATTGAATATAAAAGGCTTTTTCTCTCTCATTGTTTGAGACCATGGATATGAAAATGAAAAACTATATACTTGGTTAAAACCTATGTTTTGTATCAAATTACTTTTTGTTTCTAAATACTAGATACATGTTGACTGTAGGGGCATTTATTGTAGGGGAGTTTAGATCTATTCCAGAGATTGACTGTAGGGGCATTTACTAGATATGTCACCTTTCATAAAAGATGAGATCCAGAGGCTACCTGGCCCTTTACAGACTCTGCCTATAGAACTACCATGGATATGAAAATGAAAAACTTCTAATTAGATCTATTCTAGAAATTGAATGTAGGGGAATTTACTAGATTACGTTAAAACCTATGTTTTGTATCAAATCACTTTTAGTTTAAATGGGAAACTTTTATGGCTAATTTGTGTTTTACATGTTGAATATAAAAGTTTTTCTCTCTCTCACTGTTTGAGACCATGGATATGAAACTGAAAAATTATATAATTGGTTAAAACCTAATTTTTGTATCAAATTACTTTTTGTTTCTAAATACTATATACATGTTGAATATCAATTGGATGCACATAACATGCAAGTTATGTGCAAATGATGGATGATGAATGACCTAAGTGAATCTCCATATTAATTGGATGTAAGTTATGTGTAGATGATGGATGATGAATGAGCTGATGTTGATCATAACCTTTACATCTATATGATAGGAAGCTTGATATACATAACAAAGTTTAGACTAGATATAATTTTTGAGTTCAAGTTATGTGCATATAATGGATGATGAATGACCTAAGTGAATCTCCATATCAATTGGATGAAAGTTATGTGCAGATGATGGATGATGAATGACGTGATGTTGATCATAACCTTTACATCTATATGATAGGAAGCTTTATATACATAACAAGGTTTAGACTAGATATAATTTTGGAATTCAAGTTATGTGCAGATGATGGATGATGAATGAGGTGATCTGTTGATCATAACCTTTACATCTATATGATAGGAAGCTTGATATACATAACAAGGTTTAAAGACTAGATATAATTTTGGGATTTATATTAGTTGGAATATTTCAATCAACAACTAAACAGAGTCATCTATTACCAACAAACAGATATTAAGATACTTGAAAGAGACTAAAAATAATGGACTATAGTACCCAAAAGGTGAGAAATTTACATTGACAACATATAGAGATTCAACTAGGCTTGAGTGGATGACATGAAAAGTACAAGTGGACAATGTATAATTATACTTAGGAAGAGTCTTTGGTTTAATGGTTAAGCAAGAAAGAGTCATTACTTTCTCTATCTAGAGTAGAAGTGGAATACATAGTAGTTACTCCTTTTTGAGTGTTTTGGATGAAATGGGCTCTACAAGATATTAAGGTAAATTTCAGTGAACCTATATATCTATTAATTGTTTCAGTATGAGTGTAACAATAATTTCAAAAGTAAAATATTCTACTTCCTCCAATCACTAAACATATCATCATAAAGTACCACTTCCTCACACAACAAGTCTTTGAGAGAATAGTGAAGATGGAATACATACCCACAAAGCCTCTTGTTAGAGAAGCATTTGAATATGTGAGAAACAAATTAGGGATAGTTCTTGTAAATTATCTTGTTAGAGAACCATTTGAATAAGTGAGAAACAAATTAGGGATAGTTCTTGTAAATTATTGTCACTTATTTGACTTCAAAAGAAGAGCCTATGAAATTGAGTGCAATATCTATGTGGGAGAGTACACAATATCTAAGGGAGAGAATACAATATAAGGAAGAAATAAAAAGAGTAACAAGAAGCATATGATTGTGTCAATAATTTGAAGTAGTCAAGAAGCATAAAAAAGGACCATCATCAAATTCAAACTGAAAGATCAAGTAGTCTTCTTCATGAAGAAGCAACATTAACTAGGTTCATCATTTAAAGGGTTCATTTTTTAATGAAAATATTTATGAAAAAAATTACATATGTATATATAATTTATATAAAAATGTTCCAAAATATTCTCAAATGTACACAATAGTATTATAAATTTTCATATCTAATTAATAGATGTTGAAGATGATTCTAGCTCATTTTTTATTGGCATTATCATAACATTCTCAAAAGCTCCTCCTGAATCTAAAAATGAATATGGAATGAGTCATTGTACATTATGATAAATCAGCGAATTTTCATATCTAATTAATAGATGTTGAAGATGATTCTAGCTCATTCTTTATTGGCATTATCATAACATTCTCAAAAGATCCTCCTGAATCTAAAAATGAATATGGAATGAGTCATTGTACATTATGATAAATCAACGAATTTTCATATCTAATTAATAGATGTTGAAGACGATTCTAGCTCATTCTTTATTGGCATTATCATAACATTCTCAAAAGCTCCTCCTGAATCTAAAAATGAATATGGAATGAGTCATTGTACATTATGATAAATTAGCTCCTCCTGAATCTAAAAATGAATATGGAATGAATCCTTGTACATTATGATAAATCTTGTATTTAAATGACATTTGATATATGAATAATATGGAATGAATATTGTACATAAGGCAGAGAACCAAAAAAAGCAGAGAGCCAAAAAAAGCAGAGACAGTTTAAAGAGATAGTAGTAATAGACAGTCTTATCCTTATTAAACTCTATTACAAAGTTGTAGTAAATGACAATATTATCCTTATTAAACTCTATTACAAAGCTGTAGTAATTGACAGTCTTATCAACACATTTCCAAAGCGCGACCGGTCTTAATCGCTTGTGGTAATTCACAAAGTCAATAATACTGTAAAAAACAAACATTCCTCATGGGATTGAGGCTAGAGGATGCTCGGGGCCTTGATGCGTACTGGAGTGGATTTGCTTTAAGACTCGCCTCACTCGCCAGAGAGATTTAGTGAGAGATATTCAGTGGAGGGCCCATCTGGACAGTGCTAGGGGTGAGATAGCTACATTACAAGGACAAGTGGCAGCATTACAGGCACAGGTGGATACACTGCTGAGTGATAGACAGACAGGGGCAGGTGGGAAGCTGTAGGAGATTATCTTTACCGGCTGCTCAAGGTAAGGGTGAAAAAGTAAATACTAGCAGAGCCCGAACTAAGTGTTACGATAGAAGTAGTTGTGATAAAGGGAGGAAGATTAGTATACGGGATGGGGTAACATAGTATAGTATAAATGAGGAAGGTAAATCAGGTTTCATATTCTATATGTAATAATGCAAATGAAAAAATCCCATCCATTAACTAATTGCATTGGTTATTTAGTAGAGAGCCAAAAAAGCGTATACAGTTTAAAGAGATAGTAGTAATAGACATTATTATCCTTATTAAACTCTATTACAAAGTTGTAGTAATTGACAGTCTTATCCTTATTAAACTCTATTACAAAGCTTTAGTAATTGAAAGTCTTATCAACACATTTCCAAAAAGCAGAGAGCCAAAAAAGCGTATATAGTTAGACTGATTCATTGGTTCTTTGCATGTTCCTTACTGGGCCTCTCTTATTCATAACATGATTTCTCTTTTGCATAAATTCCCTATAGGATAATAGGGAGAATGTTAAACGTACCTGGAAAGTCGCAACAGACGATGCTGAAGACAACGATCCCTGAAGACGCTGAGGACAACGATCCCTGAAGACGTCGTGGAAGACCTCTGCAACAAAAAAATCAGATTACAACCAAATTAAAAAAAAAAAAACAACAAGAAAAAAATTATAGAAATTTAAAATTTGGAATATCTTACCTCAGCACGGCGCAAATCAACAAAATTCCCGCGGCGCAACATAAAATGAGCTTAATTTGCGCGGACAACAGCGAATCAGCGGGACAGAAATGAGCCAGCGGGACAACATCAAATCAGCGGGACAGAAATGAGTGCGCGGGACAACAACGAATCAGTGGGACAAAATTGATCGCGTGAGACAACAACTAATCAGTGGGACAAAACTGAGTGCGCGAGAATCAGAGGGACATAACTAAGCACATGAGAATCAGCTGGACAGAAATGAGCACGCGAGAATGAGCGGGACATAAATGAGCGCGCGATAAAATGTGAACAGAAACCTGGAATAGGTTGTGAGCGATATATTTATAAAATACTAGTTTGACCGAACTTTGTTTGCTGGTTTTCCAAACTCAGGTGAAAAATCTGTTTGCCATTGCCGTCAGTACGTCGTCAATGTAAACGGAAAACAAATTTCGGCCGAACTAAATTCAATAGTTCGACCGAACTCCTGAAAATAGTTCGACCGAACTCCTGAATTGTTCAGATGAACTATGACAAGAGTTCGGCCAAACTATGAAGGAAAAAGATTTTCCGCCCCGAATTCTCACAAAAGTGTTACCCATCTTCGCATTTTCACCCATATATATTTTGTGAATCTAGTTTTTTTTGTTAATTCAAAAGATTACATATTGTTGTGACACTTCTCAAAAATCCGTTAGCCTCACTCTTACTAGATTTATTGGCCAAAAATTGCATACCCAGATACACAGAGAATTGCCAAAATAGTAGTGCTTTACACATGTTAAAAGGGAGAAAGTGCCAAAACACCCATAAAACCAAGAGACAACCAACACGCAATAGATTTTACCAGGGTCGAGTCATTTGGACCCGATCTAGGGGATGGCGAAGGTTTGAATCCAAAATGCATGTGCTCCTCCATGTGAGCAAAACATGTTTCCAAATGATCAAGATGATCTTGGATGCATCAATTCCCTCTCCAAAGGCTAACCAACCTATCATGCATCTCCATAAGTTGTGTTGGATATGATTCATAAAATCCATAGTGTCAATGAGATTGCCAGTCCCGATTGAGCTAGTCCAATGCATCACTCAACTACTGAATCACATTACCACGGTCTTCTTTTGTGGGAGGGCTTTCCATAGAGGGAAAGGACTGAGAGAGCGGTGGGTCTATTATTTCTCCATGGCTCTATTCATGGTGTTGCTACCTAGCCTAGATTATCCTCTCGTTCAATATTTAACATTCCCAGTCATGCTTGGGAGGCATATTCACCACCCACCCTTGCGTTTCTCGACCTTGAGAGAGCACCTGTCTATTGCACCAACTAGGCAACCCCTTCGTCCCGTAAGAGGTCTCAACCAACCACAACCCCCAATGCGAATGAAAAATGGTAGTGAAACTCTTAGAAACCACCCCATAAGTCACCCAAACATGTGCAATGACACCTACAACGATGCACAAACCAAAAAAATATCCAAATAATAGGAAAAGTAGAATATAATTATGATAAGACCGTAAATTTCTAGAATTACCCTTCGACCAAAGTAATAATAATCTAATTTAAAAGTAACCCCAAGAGGCCCACTAGCCAATCCTGTTCTAGTTTCTAGAACCCAAAACACTAATTCGGAGAGAGACGTCTTTTCCCGAGCCACTGAGACCCTCCAAATTCTAACACCAAACCCAAATACAATTTCCAAGAATAGATCCATAGAACCAACAGACATGCAAGATGACCAATGATGGAGGAAAACACAAACCAACCTTAATGCAGGGTTTTGAAACTTTACTAGAATATGATAAGCCAACAATTTCTCCATTAATTCTACCCCTTCGCTCCAGCCCCACCTTATCCACCTTGAAAAACCCACGAAGACTTAGAATATGGATTAAGGAGGGCACCTTGAGCCTGAGTCCCAAATTCGCTTGCGTCAAAGCACACAAAAAATGTAGTAACGCCACCGAAACCAAATTGGGCTCTTTCCCAATTTGCCGTTGCTTGAGGAGCAGGTATTTTCACAGTCAGAATGCCCCCCTGCGTGCTCAGACATCCAACTTACGTCGCCACCTTAGCTCCCATACCCTCACTCTTCTAACGTTGTTCTGCAAAAACACTTCTACCGAATATATCCCCTTCCTTATTTAGAAGAATCACCTTCTACTCGTAGTAGGAAGTGTGCTCGACACACAAAATTAATCCTTTTGACAAGTAGATGAGGGTGGCGGGGGCCCCTCCATCCCTTCGATTCCACCAGTATTCACCCCCATCGGGGTGAAAAATATATATACATTATATATAAAAAAATTGAAAAAAATTTATTTTTATGGTTAAAACATTTTAAGTAATCTCACTATTTTACATCATGGCTCATTTTTATGTATATTTTTTGATCAATTTTGTTTGAAATCTAGAAAATATGTGTTCGAATTGCAAGTTTAAGTTGTGTAGTGTACACAATCCAATTTTCTATGTAAATTTTGAAGACATTGAATTCATTTTATAAATTCAAAAATACTATTTAAACAATGAATTTTATATCATGGTATATATCATGGAGGAATTCGAATCTCAGACCTCATATTTTTCTTAAAACAACATACGATGGCCATCACTGAAGAAGTTTCCCCTTAGGGGAAATACCAATAGTTGTACTTATATTTTTTCTTATGATCCATTAGTATTTATTAATACATTACTACTTACATTTCTACTATTATTAACATTATTACTTTAGTGGTGTTGAAAAAATGCAGCAAGAAATTCTCAGTTGGATTTTGCTTTGATTAAATTGAGAAAATTCGAATTTCCACATCAGCAGAAAACTTGGATGATGTTAACTTGAGTGACATGACTAGTATCACCTATTTTACTCAGTAAATTCTAGTTGGAGGAGTTAAAGTTCAGTTAAGCATGTGTGATTGATAATTTGTATCAATCAAGGTTAGTTATCTAAGGTTGTTTTCAATTAAACTAGTTCCAACTATTGAAAGAAATAATGGAGGGTCAAGTTGTGCATTGGGACTTAAGTCAAACTCAACGATTATCCATTTAACTGATCAATCAGCCTAAAATAGCTAGTGCATGCAGAGAATTCATGTTCCCCAAGCTTGGTGGAGATTACAAGGCAATGTAACCTCAGTTGTAGACTAGTCTTGAGTGTATAGGTGTTGCATGCAGTCAGATGATCAACCTAAGGAATTGCACAATTTAATTTGAGGAATTTCCTAAATAACAGGGGCCTAATTCATTAAGGAAACACAAGGCAATAGGAGCTCAAGCCAGGGAAGACATTGACTAAGTCTAGGTCAGAGGTCTTCAATGAGCATAGAGATAGGTTGTTCACTTGCAGGGTGAGATAAATTGAGAAAAGAAATTGTAATACATCTCTATTCATTTGATTAATGCAAGAGGCATCGGGGTTTTTAGCATATTTCTTTCCCCAGATAAAAATACTTTTTGCATGTGTGTTATTTCTTCGTGCATGTCTGAATTTTTTGTTCTAGATTGTGCATTAATTTCCGTAGAACAATAGAGCAGGTTTGTGTCTTGTGATTTTGATTAAAACTTCATAAGAAGTTGTAAATATACAACATAATTTCTACATGATATCAAAGCTTGATTCACATTATACCAAAAATTCGAAGTTGTTTCTCATAGGCTCAAATTTGGAGATTAGTGTTGCAGGTTTTCTCTAGAACCGAGAATATTGTTTTCAATGGACTACGGCTATAGTATGCCTTGGAAGGCACCTTGAATTTTGTTGCACAAAAGTATCACATTGAGACAATATTGGATGACAATGAACTGCTAGAATACATAAAGACATCTGTTGCACAACCACTGGCATCTAATGCCCAAAATCGTGCTCAGTGGAAGAAAGATGTAGCCAAAGTGAGGAGAATCATATTGGAGGGAGTACGAGATCACATTGTCTCAATTCTCCATGGATAAGAAACTCTGTTCACGATGTGGAAAGCCCTGAAAAAATTGTTCAAGAATAATAGTGACCACAAGAAGCTGACGCTTAAGGATAAAATTCGAAGTATCAAGATGCATAAGAATGACACAATTCCATAGTATCTGAGCAGGATCACACAGTGTAGCGATGAATTTGGCGGGGTCAATGTTGATGTACTCGAAGAAGACTTGGTAAGGATATCCCTTCTGGGTCTTCCTATGGCACAACTATCAATATTTGGTGAATGGGAGGGATAACCTACCAAATTGGGATCGTCTATTGTCTGGTTTGGTGCAAGAGGAAATAAGGCAGAATACCAGATATGGAACTTCATCCAAGGGCGAGGATGAATAAAAATTTTCATTGGATGGAAAGGAAAAGAAGGGAAAAGGGAATAAATCCAAATCCAAACCAGAATCTAGTCAAGGGGGCAAGAAGAAATATTTGTCAAAAATTAAATGCTTCCATTGCCATGAATTCGGGAACTATTCCACGAAATGTCCACACAAGAAAACAACTACGAAGATCTTAGGGTGAGAAATAGGCGAAGCCTTGGTTTCATTGTTCGAGCTTGACTTTATCCTCATTGCATGCATGGGAAAATAGTGATGGGGAGCGTCTGGTACTTGGACTCAGGTGCATCGTTCCACATGACAGGTAATATCAATTTTTTAGTGACTTGAAGGAGAAATACTTGTAGATGCACATTGAAATGGGGGACAATGGAAGGTACAACATGAGTGATATTGGTACAATCACCTTTTAGAGGGAGTCGGGCTCCCCCTTTAGGCTCAAGGATGTCATGTTCATGTCGAGCCTAAACAAAAATTTCATCTCTATTGTAGTTTTTGAAGACCGTTCTTATGATGTGATCTTTAGCAAGGGAGAGGCATTCCTGAGACACATAGCCACAAGACATGCGAAGAAAATCCAGGTTCATGTGAAGAACCAGTACAAGCTAGATGTTGAGGATTGCGATGCATTGAGTACAAAGGTGGAGAAGGTGCAAAACTGCAATATCAGTGAACTTTGGCATAGAAGACTTGGCAATTTTCATCATTTCACTTTGAGGATAATGCATGAGATAATCATAAGCCTCCACAAAGGAGCACTTAAGCAACAGGATGTATGCAAAGGATGTACTTTGGGGAATTACACAAAATCCACTTTCCATGATCGAGGCAAAAAAGCACATGCAGTCCTAGAAAGGATCCACTCCGATGTCTATGGACCTTTCTCAACAACCTCCACTACCATGCAAAAATATTTTTTCATTTTTATTAATGAATTCTCTGAGAAGTTCTAGATCTTCTTCATTAGGAAGAAAGATGATACATTCTCCAGGTTCGTAGAATTCAAGGCACTGGTTGATAAAGAAACCAACAAGAAGGTGAAGGCTCTCAAGAGTGATAATAAGGTGAGTACGTGTTGAATGAGTTTAAAAATTTCTGTGCAAAAGAAGACATTCGACGAGAGTTGACAACACCCCACAACCCACAACAAAATGGGGTGGCTGAGAGAAAGAACTGCAAAATTATGGGAGAAACGAGGGTGATTTTTCATGAACAAGGCCTACCTATGCACTTGTAGGCCAAAGCATGCAACAAAACAATTTATTTGCAGAACCAGAGTCATCATTGGATTCTGGGTATGATTACACCAGAGGATGGTTTCTAGGGGAGGAAGCCGAATGTGTGGCACTTCAGGGTTTTTGGAGCCTCTGTCTACTGCCATTTCTCCAAAGATGCCAGGAAGAATCTAGAACTAACAAATGAGTTGGGGGTATTTATGGGTTACACATAAACTCCCTACAACTACTGTGTGTACTTTTCATCCCTCATAATGACAGTTGTGTGAAGGGATGTAAAATTTGATGAGGAGAAAGCGATGCGGTGCTCTCTTGAGAGGGAGCTTCAGATCCCACTAGAAGAGGAGATTTTAGCTCCAAAGGAGGAGCTTTAGAAAGTTGCGGAGTAGCCACAAGTTTAGGAACAAAGAGTGGATATCACCACTCAGGCAGAACCATTCAAAGAAGGTAGGAAAAGAACCAGGGAAGCTGAGAGACTTGTGCAAGATGCAAGGGAGAATGAAGGTGCTACTTCAAATCATCTTAGGCAGAGAATGTCACCTGATCGGTACACTCGCTACATGGCTTTGATGACCATGCTTATAGATACTAAGCTATCCTATTTCGAGGAAGCAGGTTGATGCAATGGTGGAGGAGTATGAATCCATTGTAAATAATAATGTTTGGGAAGTGGTCCCAAGACGAATAGATAAATTAGTTGTGGGTTTGAGATGGATCTTCAAGGTAAAGTAGGCAACAAACAAAAGCATAGAAAATTACAAGTCCATATTTGTGGACAAGGGGTACTCTCAAGTTGAGGGGATTGACTATGAAGATACCTTTTCTCATGTAGAAAGGTACTCATCCGTTAGATCAATTCTTGATATGGCTGCACAGATGGGGTGGAAGATCCACCAGATGGATGTGCAAACAACATTCCTCAATAGATTTATTGAGGAGGAGGTTTACATCGAGAAACCAAAATACTTCTAGACTTTTGATCGAGAGCCTCATGTGTGCAGAATCAATGAGCGTTGTACAGTCACAAGAAATCACCGCATGCTTGGTACACCAGGATCGATAACTATCTCACTATTTTTGGCTTCACCAAAAGTGAAGCAAATGAAAACCTCTATCAAAATTTGGTAGAAGGTAAATTGTTGATTATTGTCTTATATGTTGATAACTTGATTTTAACTGGTGATGATAAGCTGATTAGATCTTGCAAGGAGGACCTTGCAAGAGTGATTGAAATGAAGGAAATGGGTCTCATTTAATACTTATATTGGAAGTGTGGCAAGGAAATGGGGAACTGTTTGTCTCTCCTGGAAAGTATGCCAATGAGATACTTCAGAGGTTCCACATGGACAGTTCCAAACCCATGGAGACACCTCTAGGGACCAACTGGAGGAAAGAGGATGCCACTTCAGGTGAGGAAGTGGATGCTAATGTTTATCGACAGTTGGTGGGTTAACTAATGTATCTTGTGAAAAAAAAACCAAATATGTGCTATGAAGTCAACCAGCTGAGCCAATCCATGGTTTGACTGACAAAATTATTTTGGAGGGTAGGTAAACATGTTCTACGGTACCTTAGAGGCACTACCTAGTTTGGACTATGGTACAGACGGATAGAGGGAGTGAAGTTGCGTGGCTTCACAAATGCAGATTAGGTGGCGATTTCATTAGAATTAAAGAGTACATTAGGCAAAGTTTTCAATGTTGGATCCACAATAGTTTCTTGGTACAATAGGAAGCAAAGATATGTGACACTTAGCTAAGAAGAAGCAGAATACATGGATTCAATTCAAGCAACATGTGAGACGATCCAGATGAGAAAGATACTTGTTGGATTGTTTGGTAAAATGATGGATCCAACTGTGATCTACTATGATAATCAGAGTTGCATCAAGCTAATCGAGAATCCTGTTTTTTACGATCAATCCAAACATATAGATATCCAGTATCACCATCTACGAGATTGTGTGCAGAGGTAGATCATGTTGTTGGAGTACATTCCGACCGAGGAACAAGATGAAATTTTGATAAAGGCCTTGTCAAGAGGGAAGTTTGAGTTCCATAGGTGCAGGATAGGGGTGGTTAATAATCCCTATTTTGTTGAGAGGGAGTGTTGAAAAAATGTAGAAATAAAATTTTCCTTGATTAAATTGAGAAAATTCGAATTTCCACATCAACAGACAATTTGGATGATGTTAAATTGAGTGACATGGCTTGTGTCACCCAGTTTACTCAGTAAATTAGAGTTGGAGGAGTTAGAGTTCACTTAAGCATGTGTGATTGCTAATTTGTAACAATCAAGGTAAGTTATCTAAGTTTTTTTTTTCTTTAGTTAAACTAGTTCCAACCTTTGAAAGAACTAGTGGATGGTTAAGTTGTGTGGTGGGACTTCAGTCAAACTCAGTGCTCATCTAGTTAACTAATCAATCAACTCGAAATAGCTAGTGCACACAAAAAATTCAAGTTTCCTAGGCTTGGTGGATATTCCAAAGCAGTGTAACATTAGTTGTAGACTAGTCTTGAGTGTACATGTGTTGCATGCAGTGAGATTATCAACCTAAGGAATTGCAAAATTTAGTTTGAGGATTTTCCTTAATAATAGGGGCCTATTTTCTCAAGGAAAAACGCAAGGAAATAGAAGCTCAAGCCAAGGCATAAATTGAAAAATTCTGGGTCAGAGGCCTTCAGTGAGTAGAGAGATAGGTTTTGCACTTTCAGGGTGAGCTCAGTTGAGCAAAGCAATTGTAATACACCTCTATTCATTTGATTAATCCAAGAGGCATTGGGGTTTTTAGCAGATTGCTTTCCCCAGATAAAAAAACTTGTTGCATGTGTGTTATTTCGTCGTGCATGTCTGAAATTTTTGTTCTAGATTGTGAATTACTTTCCGCAGAACAATAGAGTAGGTTTGTTAGATCTAAGACTTTTGTGATTTACAGTAAGTTTGTGTCTTGTGATTTTGATTAAACTTCATGAGTAGTTGCAAATCTACAACATAATTTCTACAAGTGGTGCTAATGATATTATTAATTTAGTATTACTATTAATATATATAATATTAATAATTTTTAATATCAACTTAATTTTGAGACTAATGTTGTATTTTATTATTATTTTTTAAACGTCTTTTAATATATATCATTATTATTCTAAAATTATACTAATTATTTTCATGTATAACTATAAATTTGTCCTTTAGTATATTTATGTTAGGTTTTCCCCTTTTTTTGTTTTCTTGTGTTAAGTTGAGTTTCTCCCTCTCATTTTCTTTCCCCTTTGGTATTGCATATATTAATAAGAATCTTTTCCTAATCCTTTCTTCACATTTGGTCTTGAAGATGAATCCAATAGAGGATTCAAAATGTCACATATTTTAAAAATGAAAATGGTGGAAAATTCTCAAGGAAATCTACAATCTAACAACCCTTCCCACATGAATCTTAAATCTATATTTATAATATATATAATTTTTTCAATTTTATTAGGGCCTAGCAAGGTAGGGAATTTAGGAATCAAATAGGATGGTCAAAGATAGTTTACCCACGTTTGGATTATTTTTTAATAAGACTTGATTAAGTGTCTTTAATCAACATAGCCGATTCGAAAATTCCCTACTCAAGTGGGGACTTAAAAAATTGAAGAAATAAATTTAAATAAAGGTCATAGATACATGCTAAGAATTATATTATAAGTGGGCTTAAGTATTAGGAACACGTGTTTTCTACTTACAAGCTATATATTTGAAGTTAGATAGATAGGATATATACACCTTCATTAGATTAAGTAGTCAATTTTTTTGCACAAATTCAAAGGAACATGTTGTATACATCTTTGTTAAACCACATAGACAAATTTTGCACAAAGAGGACCTCATATGTTGATTTGGCATCTTATATTGCGACTTTAAATTACATTATTTTGACATTTTAGATTGTGACCTTAAAGTTAGATTACCATAATAGTAACATCTAACTACTTTGTGACCTTGAATTGGATTTTTATTTTTTATTTTTTCATTGAAAAATCTTCATATCTAATAATTTCAAGTATGAAATCGAAATATACATTAGATTTCATTTTAAAGGCTAAAATTAAGGACAAAAGATCATAAATGTCTTAGACTAGTCCACCTCTTTATCCTACATATACTTATTACATCCATCTTAGGCTCCTCAGGAAAACCTTTGCAAATTTTTATGTAAGTGTTTTTCATATTTAAGGGTAATTTAGAACAAAATATAATAGAAACCAAACAAAAGGACAAATACCTTTATGCACGACATCATTATGGTTTTATTTCCAAATATTAAATTTGAGTCCTCTTCTAAATTCTTACTTATATAAGAGTCCTTACTGCATTGATATAATTTCTATAGATAGTTGATATGTCTCTTTGTTGTACTATCTATAAATGTCAGTAAAAGAAAATTTATCAAAGCTACTTATTACCTCTAGGACATTATTCATGACCAGGGCTAGCAAAAAAATTTCATTATGCGTTTATTGTTGGTTAGTGCATCAACATCTTGGAATATCCATATGCATTTAATTGATTTGTCCCTTTCCTATTGTTGTTTTCAAAATAATTCATAATGCAAAGATCTCATGTCTACTATTTGCACCTTGTCCAACGACATATTTTAAGTAAATATGATCAGTAAAGTAAAAAAAATATAATAAACTTTTCTTAACACATACTTGGGTTTCTTTGAAAATCCCTGTAGAAGAATCCCCAAGCCTTCTCATAGTTAATGTGATGGCCCTTAGTATTCCAACAACAATGTTGTATCCCTGAAGGTCTCAAATTTAATATGACAACCCTGTGTTTGTACAAAATTAAGATGTATCTTGCACCACATGTGCAAGCCACACTTATTCTTGCTATTTAATGCACCTATTAACCTAAATGTGAAAATAAATGTATCCTTGATCAAGTGAAAGGGGGATCATCCAGTGAAGTATTCACTTAGTTTAAAGTAACTTGTAGTAACAAAAATAATTGTAGAAAAGTAAATGATATTCTAACTTGCAAGAAAATAAAGCTAACTTCTAGTTGTAGAGGAATAAAGATTGAAACAATGGAAATCCCATTCTATTCTTACAAAAATGTGAACTTAATCCCACTTTTGAAAAATAACAATTGACAGTAGAAAAAATAAATTAACAATACGACAAACAAAATGCGATCATACAATGATAATTGTTTCCTTTTCTAGATTCCCTTGTTCACTAAATCATATCAAGAAATGTTGTTTGATGCATTTTCAAATGATTTTTTTTATTAAACATGAAAGAAAGTGCTAAACAAAAGCTCTTGGGACCGTCCTACAGGAAGTTTTGTAATGCTACAGGAAATTTTAATTGTCCTATAGGAACTTCCTGATTTGAGCTTAACACAACAAATTGATGGTAGAAATCCTACAACTCATAAAGAGATATTTTTTAGCATGTATTTCATTAGAGCAACTCAATAAATTAGAAAGACTAAGTTACTAAGATTCTTGGGGAACATGCAAAATGCATCACTCACTAAATTACTCGCAACATAATACGAAAGAGATAAACAACATGGAAAATAAGAATGAGATTGAGAAAGAGAAAGGTAAAAAAGGGTATCTAGAGATGCTATGGGTGGGACCTCCCCAAATTACCTAGCGACCTAATAAAAGTCCAACTCTAGCTACTTGAAAAGAAATATTTTCCTTCCATTCACATAAATCAACAATACATAAGTTTGAATAAATGAAAGTTGTAGGGGCACAATGCAAAAAAAAATTATGTTCTCTCTCCTCTCCCGAGGCCTAGCATTAAGCTTCTTTCTTATATAAAAAGTATAGGGAACAACCTCCTTAATAGGAGTGCTAATTTCCCTTGAAAATTTCCTTAAATCATATGCAATCAGCCTCATAGGGATTGATTCATAGTTACATTTTTATTTTATTGTTGTTATGGCCTATACTCAAGCAATTCCTGAGTTCCATATTGATAATCGAGGGAAAAAGTGTTATGCAACAAGCTCACAAAAGAAAAGAAAATAGAGATCAAGGATCTAAAAAATAGCCTATTTGAGGTGGAAACCTCCTTTACATCACATAAATGAACAATTATTGGATGATACAAATGATAAGGGCTCCTTAGTATACATAGGAGTATAAGGGGTCACAATATAATCAAAGCCTACATAACAATAATAATGTAAGGGCATAACAATAGCAATAGTGAGGTTTTATGGGGCACAACAATAACAATATGGGGGCTACATGGGCACAACAATAATAATAAGGGGCTACACTAACAATACAAATAAGGGGGCTACACTAGTATTAGAGGGAATTAACATGCCCCTCTCCTTCAAAAAAGTGTTGTACTCAAAACTTGAGTAGTTCTGAATGCTTTTGTATAAAATTATCATCCTCCCATGTGGAACCTTCAGTGGGTAAGTTTTCCACTTAATTAGGTACTCTGAATTAATCGATTTTGTAGCTATCTGGTTCTTGTTTTCGTGATTTGTTTAGGATCAAATATGGTTTTTCCTTCTTCGTCAAGTTTTGGAAATATTGTTTGAACTGGGATCTTATCACCGATAACCTTTTTTAAGCATGAAACATGAAAAATTGGGGGTATTCGGGAAGATGCAGACAACTCCAATTTGTATGCCATAGTACCAATATTTTGCAACACCTTGTAAGGACCATAGTACTTGGGCAATAATTTAGTATCCTTCTTAGCTTGCTTGAGGGACATTTTTATATGGTTGTAGCCATAAAAATACCCAGTCACCTACAACAAAACTTCTTTCACTACGATGCTGATTTTACCGTTGTTTCATTCGATTCTGCGCTAGAATGAGGTTATCCTTTAAGAGTTGGAGAACTTGTTGTTGATGCTCAATGTGATCTTCCATTGCTTGAACCTTAGAATTTTCTCTTAAAGATGATGTGATGGAAAATTGATGATATCCATAAAGTGCCATAAATGGGGCCATTTTTGCTGCAGTATGGAAGGAAGTGTTATACCAAAATTCAACCATAAGTAACCACTTGAATACTTGTGTTTTCTTATCAGATACAAAGCAATGAAGATATCCTTCCAAACATTTTTCACTATCTCGGTTTTCTTGTCATATTGAGGATGATAAGATGAGCTATGAGCTAATTGAGTACCAAGACAAGAAAATAATTCCATCTAAAAATTTATAGTGAAAATGGGATCTATGTCACTTACAATAATCTTTGGGTTTCCATGTAGCATTTGAATTGTTTCCATAAATGCAATGACAATTGTACCAGCTTTAAAAAGATGAGATAATGCACAAAAAGTGTGCATACTTGGTAAGTATATCAACTACTACCACGACGACACTCTTTCATTCATACTTGGGTAAAATTGTGATAAAATCCATTGATACCTCCTCCTAACGTTGACTTGGAATGGCTAGAGGTTGTAACAGACCTGAGGTATTAATTGCATCAAATTTATTTTGTTGGAAAACCAAACATTCTGCCACAAACTTCCGAATATTAGATTTAAGGCCATCCCAAAAAAATTCCTTCTTAACCCCGTGGTAAGTTTTTAAAAATCCTGAATTCCCTCATAAGGAGGAAGTGTGTGATTCCAAAAGAATATTTTGTTTGAGTTGGGAACTATTACAAATATATAAGTGATATTTGTACTGTAATGAATATTTTTTCTAGATAAATGTATCAGATGTACTAGAACCTTGCTATAAATTTTGAATGAGTGTCCACCCCTCTTCGTCATTCTTCCATTCATTCCTTGCTTCAATTATCCAATTAGGTTGGATAATCCATGGAAGGCAATGCTTCCACATCCTCATTCTTTCTTGAGAGTGCATATGCAATAACATTTTCTTCCATTTTTTGTAGATTATTTCAAAGTCATGACCCAACATATTTGTGACCCATTTTTGCTACTCTTCTGAAGATAATATTTGTTTCAAAAAGTATTTAAGACTATCATGATATGTTTTTACCTTGAAGTGTCTTCCCATTAGGTAGGGTTTCCATTACTTTAGTGCATGTAGTATTTCCAACATTTCCTTCTCATAAATAGGCTTATGTAAATACTTTCCCTTCATTGGACTACTTTTGAAAGAAATGGTTTCCTTCTCACATTAAAACAACACCAATTCCATTTTTGGAGGCATCACATTCCACAATAAATGTTTTTGTGAACTCTGGTGTCGCTAAGACTGATGCTTGGCACATTACCTCTTTAAGATGTTCAAAGGCCTTAGTTGTTTTTGGAGTCCCAAAAAATGCATCTTTCTTCAGTAATGTTTTTAGAGGTGCTACTATTCTCCCAATATTCTTAACAAAATTGCGATAATAGCTTGTCAACCCAAGAAATCCTCTAAGATGATTTAGGGTTGTGGGGATTTTCAATTCCTTAATGGATTTAATTTTGTTAGGGTCTACCTTAACGCCTTCATGAGATACAATATGACCCAAATATTCCACCTCCTGTACTTCAAAGAAACATTTGGATGTTTTTGCATATAATTGTTTCTCCTCCAATAGTTTGAGCACACTGTCAACATGTTGAACATGATCCTTCCAAGAATTGCTATAGATTAGTATATTGCCAAAAATTACTAACACAATTTTTCTAAGGAAGGGTTTGAAAATGGAATTCATCAAGCTTTGAAATGTGGAAGGTGCATTAATAAGGCCAAAAGGCATGACAAAAAATTCATAATGAACTTCATGAGTTCTGAATGTTGTTTTCAGAATGTCTTCAGTCTTCATTCTAATTTGATGATATCCTAAACGCAGATCCAACCATGTGAAGTAAATTTTGTCCATGTAATTCATCCAAAAATTCATCAATGAAAGGAATGGGAAATTTATCTTTAATAATGAGATTTTTTAGCTCCCTATAATTCGAAACATGCGCCATGATCCATCCTTCTTGTGCACCAATACTATTGGAGCAAAGAAAGAACTATGACTAGGTTGAATTATACCGACCTCTAGCATTTCTACAACCATACATTCAATTTCACTCTTTTGGGCATATGGATATCTATATGGCATGATGTTTGGAGGAACACTTCTTGGAATCAAATGAATAGCATGATCATGATCAGGAATAGGTGTGACACCTTTGGGAGTCTCAAATACCTTGGAATGGCTGTCCAAGACTTTTTGGAGATATGGAGAAATAGATGATTTCGATGCTTGAACCCCTCGCGAGCATAATTGTGCAATTACGTCCTATTGTTCTTTATTTAAAATCTTTTTTATGCCATTAGAGATGATTATTTTCTCTAGTTTCCCTGTGATAACCCTTAATTCAACTTCCTTTCCTTCCCAAAAAAAATTGAAGAAAAGTTCAAATATTAAAAGCTATCGTCTCCAAAGATTGTAACCATTGGACTCTTAGTACAACATCAACATGACCCATTGGAATGGAAAGCATTGGAATATTCAATATATATTTTGCCATGGTTATCTTGCTATTATGGAACTTTCTAGAGAAATTTATAGTTCTTCCATTTGCAACCATCACTTAACACTCTCGTGATAGATATGGAAATAAATTCAATTCCTTGGTTATCTTACAATGAATAAAAGTATGGGTACTACTTGAATCAATCAACACTATTACCATTTTCTTCTTGATATATCCTTCTATCTTGAGAGTTTGTGGAGTGGTAGTTTTTTCCAATGCATTAGAAGATATGGTCAGATTCACTTATTCTTTCTTTGGGGTTGTTTCCTAGTGTATATCCTCCTCTTTTGATGTTTCTTGTTCCTTGTCTTCCTCCTCTTCACAATCTATGTAAAATAATTTCTTATTAGCACACTTATGACCTTTAGTGTATTTTATATCACAATTGTAACAAATCCCTTTTGATATTTTTTCCTCCAATTGTTGTGGTGTCAACCTTGTAGGTTGTGGATGGCTAGGAGCAACAATACTTCCATCTTTATAGTTGTGAGTGGTATACTTCCTTGTTGCCATAATTTTTCTTTCAACTTTTCTTGCCTCCCTGAATGCCTTCTTCAATGAATCAAGTTCCTAAAGGCGAACCTCATGTTATATGTTATCATTTAAAGCCCATATGTAGACATCAATCCTATGCTCCTCTAGAATACTAGTTACCCTAATATTCAATTTTTGGAATTCCTCAATGTGCTCTGCCATTGAACCCTTTTGTTTGAGATTTATCAATTGGATAAATAAGGTGTTGCTCTTTGTATCCTCATGTGCTATCATTTATTTCGTAAAAATTAACCAAGTGACAAGTGGTTTGTGAGAAAAAAGCCATCGATACCATACAAATTGATTTGGTTCTAAATATAAAGATGCAATCCGTACCTTTTGTGTGTGTTGCACATCATGAAGATCAAAATATTGCTCCATCTGTAGTATCTGTGTTACAAGATCCTTGCCATCAAACTTCCTCACACCAATCTTTGGAATTTGGCGGGTCTTAAACCCACCATTGGATTCTCTAAAATCCTAATTCATATTCCTTTTTTCCTCATCATGATTTTCATGGATTACCTCGTTACCACTAGGAAGCCTTTCTTGCAGCAACTTTGCCAACCCTTCCATCTTAACAATCATAATTACTTCCACGTCTGCTATTAAACCATCCTTCAAACCTTCCATGTACCTTTTATTTTTAGTTCTAAACCATCCATATTAACAATCATTGCTTCCAATTCATTTTTGGTTACTCTTTGTGAGAGCGAAATTTGTTGCACTTGATGTAGTAATTTTGATATATCGTGTTCCATTTATTCCCCTTATTTCATAGTAGATATTTATGGTTTCTTACTTGGAGTATCCATTTTTTTTGTTTTGAGCCATATTGGACCCATATAATCATATCTATGTTTTACTATGCCCTGATTTTTCAAACAAAACTTATGCAAATTTTAAAAAATACACACCATTTTGTTCTTATTTTTTGGAGCTTGATATTGAAACTCTTGTCCTGTGGTAGCACTTTGAGTCCTCTTTCCAATGCCACAAGTCAGACTAAGATTGGATTCTTCAAGAACGACTTATTCTCAATCTCCCACGATGACCTAATTATAGACTAGTTCAATAGAAATAACTTGTACGGAATTCCATGTGTCATTGTTTCAACATTTGGATTAAAAAGTGATACAAGAAAAACTAAAGTTCATGCAATTTTAGTCAAATTTTACGAAATTAAAATTCGATGCTCAAAGAGAAATTTATGACGATTTTCCCTAGGTCACCTGTTTGAGATTGAATTCTGGAACCTACAAAAACATTAAATTCTTTCGACCATATCTCAAAAATTATAGTGAACCAAGATCTGAAATGTTTACATGAAGTTCACCTAGATTTCGAATCCATGTGGATGAAATTTTAGCTTCTAAAGCCTCTTAGAAAAAAATATATAGCGAAAATGAAAAACTGACCTGTTTGAAGCAACGAAACCCTCAAATCCAAAGCTCTGATATGAAATGTTATGCAACCAACTCACACAACAGAAGAAAAGATAGATAAACGACTAAAAATATACTCTCTGAGGGGGAAACCTACTTTACATCATATAAATGAACAATTCTTGGATGATACAAATGATAAGACCTCCTTGGTATATATAAGAGTCTATGGGGTCACAATATAATTAGAGTCTACATAAAAATAATAATGTAAGGGCACAAAAATAAAAATAGTGGGATTTTATGGGTCACAAAAATAACAATATGGGGGTTAAATGGGGACAACAATAACAATAGGTGGCTAAACTAACAATAACAATAAGGGGCCTACACTAGTATTAGAGGGACCTAACAAAAAGGTTCTTATTTTTATAGTGGAATGCTGGAGGACTACTAGAAGAGGACTCTGTGCTAATAAAAACCTATCAAATCAACATTCTTATGCTTAAAAAGTTCATGAAAACTATAAGCATGATTAAATTACCTGATCATAATTGAACATGAAGTAGAACATATAAATCATGAAAATGTGTAATTTATAATGTCAACAATGCATCCTTTTAAGGTGGTCAGAAGTTGTAGATGGGCCTTTGAGCATCCATTTTTGGGGTCCATCATACCCCTTTCTTAGATATTTTCCCATCCTTGGACAACTATACTTTTTCTATCATGTTCATCTTTTTGATGCTCTCTTTGGTCATATTATTCTTGCATTTCTTTGACAACTTCTTTAACATCCCATGCAATATATCTTAGTAGTTCTCTTTGTTTATAGAATATTGTTGTGCCCTCTATATTTTTCTATTCCTTGGTTTCCTATTCCTAGTAAATTTTCTTTTCCAATCTTAGTATTAATGGAGGATTGGACCTTAGGCCAATCCATTGTACACGTACCCTCTATAGAATCCTCTTGTAGAGGGGTGTCCTTGATAGAGCATTATGAAATTTGGTAGGGGAATGAACCTCTTTGACCTGTCAATTGTAAGGGAAGGATTTCCATATCCTTTTCCATGCATGTATGGCTACTTCTCCTAGAATTCTCAACATGTCCTCAAAATGAAGGATGGGTTCTTCCTATTTCTGTCTCCAAATGGGTGCTACCTATTGACCCTCTGTGAAGATGTTGCATGCTGCAATAATGGTTTGAAGGCTAGGGTTGTAACCACTCACACAAAATATACCTTCTTTTACAAGCTCTCCAGGGTAAACATGAGCTGAGTGGTACTATGACATGACCCAACCTCTAAGTTCTAGTGATGGAAGTGCGGCCTACAAATTGATAACTTAATAACATCCATTAGGAACTACAAACCACTTAGGAGCCTCACAAACACCCCAGGTGATAAATCCATGATATGGAACTATTTTCCACTAATTTAACACTCCAAACACAACCTTGAAACACTGTGCATGTAGTTATGAGGTTATAACCGCACCCATATGCCTGTTTGCATGGAATTATGACCCAAAATCCATTATTATGTGCATGTGGTGACAAGATCTATGCCATTTTTTCAGGCTAGTCTATAGAACATTGCCAAAAATTGCCTGTAACTTTCCAGAATAATGAAAATGGCGATAATAATGCTAAACAATCAATACTTAAGAAATATCTTGACCTAAACATGTCTAGTACATAATAGAAATTTTTTTCAAACATATGGTAAAAATGAAAGCTAGATGTCATGAATGCATATTTGATCATAAAATTCTGAACTTCATCCAAGAGTGACCATGAAGGCTCAATTCTCTCTCAAGAAAGTTTAAACAACACTTATTAGCCCATGCATTCATCAACCATTCAATAAACTATCAAATAATAAACAAGAGCCATAGCTAGATCACAACATAAAACCATGCTTATAACCAACGTATAACTAGAATAGAAACCATGTTAAATCAACCATAAAATCCACATAATAATAAGTATATGTGCTCATTAATTAAAATAGAATAATATTTCATACTAACTTATGCAACATATAACCACGTAAGGGACTTCCATGTACCACCTAACCATAGATTGGGCTGAACCAAATCTTTCTTTCAGCCAGTCACCCTCGTGCTATATTCCAAGTGTGAATGTGGGATATCATGGGATAAACCAAGACATAATCGACGAGATAATCCAGAGGTTAAACCACCTCCACCCTTAAGCTACCATGATCTCACCTAAACCAGTCCCGAGATCACAAAACCAAAACAAGCTTGAATGCCTCATAATTTATTCATCATACCTTGAGGAATTTTCTTATCTTCACCCACCTGTTGAGGGCTTCTCGAAGAAAACCATCTCCACCCCCAACCCTTGTGATTTTACTAAGACCACCTCACTCGGTTCCAAAACCTTCCAGCAATCCAAAGCTCAACTAAGAATGAATCCCATCACACCATGCTTATCTAGGAAATAGAAAGGCAAGGATGAAACCACTATCAAACCAGGAAAAACCCATGGAAATGACAACAAATGCACCAAATAAAAAAATGAAATTCACATCCTAACAAGGAAATCACACATGAAAAATGTTACCTGCAAAATATTCCTATTGAAGTTGTTGATCCAACCTTCTCCTTGTGCTCCCTTGCTTTCCTTTGATTTTCCTTCTCCAAATCCAAGCGAATGCTAAAATGATCCAAGAATACTCTAACTGTACAAGAGTGTATGAGAGAGAGAGAATAAAAGGAGAGAGCCAAAACTAGACTGACTAAAGTTTTGAACTGATTCTATGATGCCTTTTTATTACTGATCTCCCTTTTTCTTCATTTTCCTTCATTTTGCCTCTAATTTTCCCTTGCATGTAAATTTGTGTCTCTTCACCATCCTTTTCTCCTATTTTTCTTTATTTTCATAAGTAAATTCTAATTATTGCCTCTTTTCCTTTGCCAGTTCCTTTTCTAATTTTCATAGCCATTATTAAACCACAAGTGATTCTCATAAAAGTGTTTTCACAACATTAAACTTGGAATAAATGTCCCATGACCTTGGTCTTATTTTGCCTTTATTATCCTTTATTACATGAAAATTTAACCTAAGGTTGTTACAAACACCTCCCCCTTGGGGGAACACCGTCCTTGTTGTTGTGTGACACCTATGACCAACAAACCATTGAAAAAAAAACATACTACATATGGATATTTATAACGTAGCTCGATGCAATATTTACAATGACATCCTGCTAAAAAAGAAAATAAACATGTCGCTTATCAGAGCTTTATAACACAACACATTGCATTAATTACAATAAAAAACACATAAACTATATATATATATACACACACACACACCGAAAAATCATTTTCTTAAACGAGAAAATAATGAAGGATATAAATCCCACATCTGATCAACCATCCCCCATGTAGCTTCATCATGGCCAAAGTGCTTCCACTACACTTTAACTTGTTCTATTGATCAGTTCTGAAGCATGAGCTGTTTCCGCTATAGAATGCATTGTGGCTCTGGATGGAACTCTCCCTATGGTTCCACCTACAATACAAACCAATCAATCACATGATCAACATCCTGCACATATATGTTAAGCAATGAAACATGGAAAACATCATGGACTTTCACTATTAGCGACAGTGAAAGTATGTAGGCCACTGGTCCAATCCTCTCAAGGATCTCAAAAGGCCCACAATATCAAGATTCCAACTTGGCATGTGACCCAATCCTCAAGGATATCCTCTTGGGCTTGATGTGCAAGTACACATGTTCCCCAACTTGAAACTCCCTAAATTTTCTGTGCTGGACTGCATAACTCTTTTGTGTGTCATGTAATTCCTTTAAATTCCTTCTAATGACCTACATATCCTACTTCATCTCAACCATCATATCCGGTTTAATCAACACCCTATTCACTATATCACTCCAGTTGATAGGAGTATTACAAGTCCGCCCATATAGAGCCTCAAATGGAATCATTCTCAAGGATTTCTGATACCAATTATTATATGAAAAATCATTTAGTGGAAGATACTCCTCCCACTTACTCTGCTAATGGATAACATACATCCTCAACATATCCTCAAGGATCATATTAACCCTCTCTGTATTTCCATATGTTTGCATATGGTGAGCTGTAATGAAATCCAACTCTGTCCCCAAGCCTACAAACAACTCCTTCCAGAACCTAGAAGTGAACTTGACATTTCTATTTGATATGATATTCTTGGGAACACCATGCAAACTCACTATCTCCCTGATGAATATCTAAGTTACCTCAAAACTAGCTGAATTTGCAGACTTATTTGTAATGAAGTGAGTTACCTTGCTCAACCTGTCAACCACAACAATGATGGAATCATGTTGTCTTGATGTCCTTAACAAGCTTGTAATAAAGTCCATGGAAATGACCTCCCATTTCCATTCTGTAATTGAAATATGTTGTATTAGACCAATTAGAATTACACTCAACTTTCACCTACTGATAGTCCAAACATATACCAACAAATTCAACCACTCCCTTTTTCAAGTTCATCCAATGATACAAATTCTTAACAGCTGTCAAAGTCTTCTAATATCTCGGGTGATTTGAATATGGCTTGAAATGAAACCCCCTCAAGTTAATATTCTTGAGCTCACCGTTATCAAACACATAAATCCTCTTCCCAAATCTAACCAAACCATCTGCCGTGAGGTGATACTGATCATCCCTGTCACCTTCACCCTGCTACAACTTATGCTTCAACTACTGGTACCTCTCATCATGCTACCTTACCTAAAATATCCACTCCTGCAAATCTGTCCCATAAGATCTCACAACTGAAATATGATTCACTTTCACTCTCCGACTAAGAGCATCTGTAACCCGATTCTCCTTTCTCTTAATGTATCTGAACTAGAAGTCAAACTCACTAAGGATATCTAACCATCTAGCTTTCCTGGCATTCAGATTAGGTTGTTCAAACGAGTACCTCAATCCACTATGATCACTCATCGGAATAAACCTCTTGCCTGGAAGATAATGTCTCCACATATTCAATGCATGAATGATAAATGCCAACTCAATATCATGAGTCACATAGTTTTGTTCATGCCCATTCAAATTCCTTGACTCATAGCATACCACCTGTCCTTCTTGAATCAGGAATCAACCAAGTCCTTTCTTGCAAGCATATGTGAAAACCAAAAAATCCTTATCAGGATATGCAATCTTCAACACTAGAGAATTTTTAAGTAAATTATTCAACTGCTCAAAACTAGCTACACACTCCTCAGTCCATTCAAACTTCTACCCTTTCCTCTACAAAGATGTGATAGAATAGCCAATCCATGGGAAATTCTTGATGAAACGCCTGTAATAACTTGCTAGCCCCCTGAATGATCTAACCTCATCCACATTCCTAAGAGTTGGAAACTCCATGATAGCTTTAACCTTTTCTAGGCCCACTACTATCCCCTCAGAAACATGTCCCAAGTAGTGAATATGAGACTGAAATAAATTGCACTTGCTGAGATTGGCATACAATTGATGTTATCTAAAAAACATCAACACTGTTTCCAAGTGTTTTGCATGCTCTTCCTCATTCTTGGAGTATTCAATATGTCATCAATAAACACTATCACAAAATTTTCTAGATAAGGACGCAACACACTTTTATACACATGAAAGTTGTTGAAGCATTAGTAAGCCCAAAAGGAACCACCACAAACTCATAATTCCCATACCTCATACGTAATGCAATATTGTATATGTCTTCTTATTCGATGCACACATGATGATATCCTCATATCAGATCAATATTTAAGAATATCACTTCTCCCTTCAACTGATCAAACAAGTTATCAATCCTCGACAATGGACACATTTTCTTGATCGTCACCTTGTTTAGCTGCCTATAATCAATGCACAATCTGAGAGTACCATCCTTCTTCTTTACAAAAAAACTAGTGCACCCCAAGGTGACATACTTGGCCTTATGTATTCCTTACCAAGCATTTCATTAAGCTTCAACTTCAATTCCACGAATTCTGGAGTGCTCATCTTGTAAGGTGCCTTTGATGCTGGTGCTATTCCTGGTACCAAATCAATAGAGAAATGCACTTCCCTATGAGTTGGTAACTATGAAATATTTGCAGGAAACACATATCGAAACTGCTATAAGATGGGATACTCATTCAAAACATCATCATCCTCAACATACTTCCCTTTTTCACTGGAAAAATGCACTACAAATAATACACACCCCTTCCCGCTACTACTCTTAGCTTGCATAGTTGTAACCATTCTCACTGATGTAAGCTTGTTCTTTCCCTAGAATATTCTCTTCTCTGCATCATCATCCATGCAATAAATAGATTTTTCATATCATTCTACATTAGTCCCGTGAAGGAACAACCAATCCATGAAAAAAACATGCTATATGAACCCAAAGGAAGCTCATTTAGATTTGATGATGTAGGGATGCCATTCAACTCTAAAGCACAAGCTCTCACCCAATGATGAATTCTTCTCTTGGTCCCTATAGCCAACTGCACCAACCAAGATTATGCATGCACTTATTTACTCAAATCACACTGATCCACCAGGTCAGGACTAACATAATTATAATTATATCCAGGATCAATACAAATGGAAACAACTTGATCAAAAATATTACCTTCCATCTCAATAATAAAATTTTGATGATTTTCATGCTTTTTATAAAGTATTTCCTAAATATGAGGAATACTATGAAAAACATCCCCAACTATGTGCACCTCTTGAGCACTGTAGATCTGAGGCCTGCCACCTTGGTATAATGGAAAATATTTATTTCGATGACCCTCACCACAAATCCAACACTGCGATGGTTTTCTGCCATTACCTTTATTCTGATTCTCTCTAGGATGAGATCCATGTACTTTCTCAGTTCCATTGAACTTCTTGTAAGGATCCACATTTTATTTCTCACTCGCATCCTAAGATATTCCCAAATTCAGAGGCCATTTTCCCTTAGTCTTCTCATTCCCTTTCCATTCACATTTGTTCTCAGGCTTACGCTTTGGCTACGCATAAAAATGCTTCAATTTCTTGATGGATTCCTCCAATGAATGAGGCTCATCAAACTCAGTCCAGTCTCTCAATGCTACTGAAACCCACCGGTGAACCTTTGAGTATTCACTTTCTCATCCTTGAGGTAAGCCACATATCTCAACAACTCCAGGAATCTGCTAGTGTACTCATCATTTGTAGGTTTTAACCCTGTACGGAAATTATCTGCAAACGAATCTTAAAGACAGAAAATAAACAGTAGCGAGAGCATAAAACATAAAATAGATAAACATAGAGATTTTTTCTTGGATCCAAAATCGGGACGAACAACTTGATTTTTCATTATATTCCTTTTAGTGTTACAACACATATATATACATGCCGAAGCATACATAAACCCCAATCCATTAACCATGGATTAGAACATAACCGTAGTTCCCTTGACCGGATCTAATAATACCAGGGGCAAAAAACCATCGTACCCCAAAACCATGTGAAAACCCATGCACAAACCATGGGCGGATCCACCCACTGGAAAATAAGGACCAAAAAAATTTTCTGGGGCGCTGCCTCAGACCTCGACAGGGGAGCTATTGCCCCCCCATGACCCCCCCGACGTTGCACCCAGTGCAACATACAGGGGGGGCCCCCTGTGACCTCCCCCATGCGTGATTAGTCATGGAAAGAATATAACACATACCCTACATTCTCCTACTTGTTGTTTTATTTCCGCAGGGGGCCACAGGAGAGCTTAGTCATTAGCCCAATTCTGCAACACCCATTGTTTCTCTACACCAAGAGAACTTTCGAGTGATTACAGACTTCATCAATGCATCTGCAACATTCTTAAAAGTGTCCACCTTTACTAGCAACACCCTTTTAGCCTCAACCATATCTCTCACAAAGTGATATTGAACATCAATGTGCTTTGTTTTTGAATGATAAGCAAGGTTCTTAGCCAAGAAAATTTCACTTTGTCTATCACAATATATCCTTATAGCTTGTTGCACCAACCCCATACTTGAACACAATATTTGCAACCAAACTGCTTTCTTGCTTGCATGAGTGGCTGCTATTTATTCAGCCCCTGTAGTTAAAAGAACCACTACAGACTGTCTTTTACTCATCCAACTGACTACACCTCCAAATAGGCTAAACACATACCCACTTGTAGAACTTCTTTGGTCCAGATCTCCAACCCAGTCTACATCAACAAAACCATGAATGTCCAACACTCTTTCCAATCCTGGTCTTCCCTGGTAGCACAAGCCATATTCACTAGTGCCACGTAAATATCTGAAAACCCGCTTCACTACTGTCCAATGCTCCTTCCCTAGGTTTGACACAAACCTGCTCAATACTCCCACTGCATGTGCAATGTCTGGTCTAGTACAAACCATTACATACATAAGGCTACCCATTGCACTTGCTTATGGAACACGGAACATATCCTCCTCTTCTTCTTGTGTCTTGGGACACTGTTCAGCAGACAACTTTGTACCTACAGGAATCGAAACATTCACTAGTTTACTATCCTGCATATTGAACCTCTGCAATATAATCTCGACATACTTCCTCTGGTTTAACCAGAGCTTCATATTTGCCCGATCTCTCTTAATTTCCATGCCCAAAATATATTTTGCAGCACCAAGATCCTTCACGTCTAATTTGGAGAACAGTTGGGTCTTCAAATCTTGGATAATTTCTTTGTCATTTCCAATCAACAACATATCATCCACATACAAGACCAAATAAATAACATGATCACCAATTAATTTAAAATAAACACAGTGATCCTCCTTTCTTCTGGTGAAGCCAAGTCCCCGTATGCAGGTATCAAATTTCTGATACCACATCCCTTGTGACTGTTTTAACCCATACAAAGACTTCTTAACTACATACTAGTTCTTTCTTCCCCTTCACCATAAAGCTTTCAGGTTGTTTCATGTGGATCTCCTCTTCCAGATCCCCATGAAGAAATATTGTCTTCACATCCATCTGTTCTACCTCAAAATCAAATGCAGCAGCAACATATAAAAGTAATCTAATAGAAGTAACTTTGGCAACATGAGAAAAAATATCACCAAAATCAATTCCCAGCACCTGGGAATAACCTTTTTCTACCAACTGACCTTTGTATTTCTCCACCTTTCCTTCTACATTAATATTCTTCTTAAACACCCATTTGCTCCCAATGGGCTTCCTTCCAGCCGACAACTCCACCAGATCCCATGCCTCATTTTTATGCAAGGATGCCATTTCATCAACCATGGCCTCCTTCCAGAGTTTTCCATCCTTTGAATCTACTGCCTCCCTGACAGTTCTGGGATCATCATTAGTTATAGTTAAAGCAAAATTTGAACAAAACACAGATGGACTATATCTTTCTGGTTTTCTTCTTTCTCGAGCTGATCTTCTCACAGCTGGAGTTTGTGGCTCTTCCTCTTCTGAGTCTTCTATCTTCTCAGGTTCCTTTAGTAGGACTTCATGTTTAACAACATCTTTCACCTCTCTAAACACCACATCTCGGCTGTACACAACCTTCCTTGTTTCTGGGTTCCAAAGCTTGTAACCCTTTAAACCATCCTTATACCCTATAAATATGCACCTTTCAGATTTATTATCCAACTTGGTCCTTTTATCCTTTGGAACATGTACATATGCATCACATCCAGCCGACTCCTCGATGTGGAAAAGCGAGGGTTTTTACCGTCCATACCTCATGTGGAGTCTTATCCTCCAACGCCGATGAAGGTGATCCGTTAACCAAGTATGCAGTCTCCACCACTTCCGCCCATAATTCTTGTCCTAACCCGTACCACTGAGTCCTAACCCGGTACCACTGAGCATGCTTCTTGCCTTTTCCATCAGTGTTCTATTCATTCTTTCTACAACTCCATTTTGCTGAGGTGTGTATGGAGTAGTCTTTTTCCGTGCTATACCACACTTCTTACAGAACTCTTCAAATTCCTTCTTGCAGAACTCCCCACCATTATCTATCCTCAGCACCTATATCTTCTTCTTTGTTTGGTTTTCCGCTAGAGCCTTAAATTCTTTAAATATGTCAAAGACTTCAGATTTATTCCTCAAGAAATATATCCCTGCATTCCTTGAGAAGTCATCTATGAATGAAACATAGTACACAGACTTACCTAGTGATGGAACCGACACAGGTACAAACACATCACTGTGCACAAGCTCTAATATCTTGTTCGCCCTCTTAGCACCAGAAGGAAAACTCACCCGATTCTGCTTCCTATATACACAATGTTCACAGAAATCGAAATCCAGAGAGCTATTAGACATACCTTCTACCATACCATTTCCATGCAGTATCCGAAGGCCCTTCTTCCTAATATGTCCAAGCCTTTGATGCCATAGCATGGTATTTTCTCCAAAGACTGCTAGGCTTTCTGCTCCACTTTCGGGAACCACAGAACTATTGCACCCAACAATAACAGTGCTGCCCTGAAGCTTGTACAGAGTTCCAATACGAACTCCCCGCATTAATACCAGTGCTCCCCGAACCATCTTATAGGTATCTTTCTCGAACACTATTTTTACACTTGCATCATCCATCTTGCTTATAGAAATCAGATTTCTGGCCAATGCAGGAATGTGCAGAACACCAGGAAGTGTTCTAAACCTTCCACCTTGTAGCTTCAGCTTGAATTTTCCACGTCCGACGATTTTGGCCTTCCTATCATCACCTAAGAAGAAATCACCGCCATCATATTTCTCATACTTGCAGAACCACTCCCTATGGGGAGTGAAGTGAAAGGATGCACTCGAGTCAATCAATCATGACTCATGATCTACATGTGTATTTGAACAAGAAGCCAAATACACATCCCCACCTTCATCCGAGGTGGTTTTTTCCTCTGCAGAAGGAGCATCATCAGATCCCTTTCCTTTCTCAGGAGCTTTAGATATGCAGTCCTTTTTGTAGTGCCCTTCCCTTTCGCATTTCCATCACACCTTTACAAACTTTCCAGGAGATTTAGATCTCCCTCTAGATTTAGATCTCCCACTCGAAACCTTATTCTTATTTCTGTTCTGGGACCTTTCTCGTACAGATAAGGCATCTCTATTCTGAACCTACATATTTGTCCTTCTCATTTCCTCTGACAGCAAGGCTGAGACAATGTCATCAAAATTCAAGGTAGTTGTATTACTACCTATTGCAATAACCAAACTGTCCCACGAGTCTGGTAGAGAACACAACAAACTGATGCACTTATCTTCATCTGAGATTTTAATATCAACAGATGACAGCTGACTTACCACAGTATTGAAGGCATTCAAATGCTCTGTCACCGAGTCTCCATCCTTCATCCTCAGGTTATACAACTTTTTCTGCAGGAACAATTTATTCACCAAAGACTTAGATTGGTACAAAGTCCCTAGGTTGTCCCACAAGGTCTTTGCCGTAGCTTCCCCAGATACATTCAACAATATTGAATTTGAGACACACAATTGTATTGTGCTCTTTGCCTTCCAATCCAGCTTCTTCCAGTCTTCATCTGACATTGCCATTGGTTTAGTACCCGGATCTACTGCGATCCACTGATCTTTATCCACCAGCAGATCCTCCATCTTGAGCTTCCAAAACTCAAAAATCTGACCATTAAATTTCTCGATCTCTATCTTCCTGCCGCTCACCATCTTCTTTCACCGCAAGAATTGATCCCATAGATCTCCCACTGAACAGGGTCTACCTCAGGCCCAAGAAAAAAACCCCTCAGCAGCAAAGGCGTACCGTTGATGCCAAAACTGCTCTATACCAAATGCAGGTTTTAACCCTGTATGGAAATTATTTGGAAACGAATCTTAAAGATAGAAAATAAACATTAGCGAGAGCATAAAACATGAAATAGATAAACACAGAGATTTTCCCCTGGATCCCAAATCAGGACGACCAACTTGATTTTTCATTATATATTCCTTTTAGTGTTACAACACATATATATACATGCCGAAGCATACATAAACCCCAATCCATTAACCCTGAATTAGAACATAACCATAGTTCCTTTGACCGGATCTACAAAATACCAGGGGACGAAAACCATCGTACCCCAAAACCATGTGCAAACCCTTGCACAAACCATGGGCGGATCCGCCCACTGGAAAATAAGTACCAAATTTTTTTTCCTAGGCGCTGCCCCGGACCCTGACAGGGGGGGCTACCGCCCCCCCTGTGACCCCCCCAACTTTGCACCCAGTGCAACGTACAAGGGGGGATATATCCCCCCCCTGTGACCCCCCTGCATGTGATTAGTCGTGGAAATAATATAACACATACCCAACATCATTTATCATAGACCCCATCTTCAACTCATATAACTCCTTGGCCTTGTTATCATAGTACCTTTCAGATAGGTATTTCTCCTTGAAAAGTTTCTCAAACTCATCCCAAATCGCCTCCTATTTTCTAATTCTTCTAAAATTCTTCACATCCTCCCACCATATATATGCTTTCCCTTTGAGACTGAAGGTAGCTATATTGGATTTCATGTTCTCGGAATACTCATGCAAACTTAAGAACTTATAAGCAACCATGTTTCTGCATCTTCTAACTTCTTCATCTCTCCATAAACTTTAGGAGATTTGAATTTCTTGAACTCCTCTAGAAGGTACTCACTCCTCCTATGGCGTTGGCAGTGATGATGATGATGTCTCCTGGAATAAGAACTAGAATATAAAACATACATACCACTCCTCTTGTCAGGTGTTTCCAAGAATCTTCCACTCTTCATTGTATCCTCCATATATAACCTGTGTCTCCTCTGAGGCCTACTACCATCTGCACCATTAGTCTTCTCCTCCTGCCTATATCCTTGACTGTTCCCCATTTGTCCTTACTTCTGTAACTCTGAAAGGTTTTGAAAGATGACTACATTAAATTTTTCCTAATTTTCTTTAGCTTTGGAAAGCCTTTCCCACGCTTCAATAAACCCATTATTATTTGTCTTGAAAATTATGATATCTTCCTTTTAGACTCCTTAGTGTATCTGCTATATCAAGAGAGTACTCTTCTCCTAGCTTCTCAACTGACTTTTCCCATTCCATATAACTCACAGTAGGCCTGTAAGTAGAGTCATGTGAACTATAGTCCACCACCCTACTCTTCATCTTTGACATTCTCTTTCTTGCAAACATGCCATGTTAGATAAACCAAATAGAAACAAAACCAAAATCATACCTCAATGCATTTTAGGGGAGGCTATCTCATCTGAACAAATAAGTCCATATTAGCATGATATATATGTATATATATAATGAAATCAACATATTACTATATCGACATGCATGATAACCATAACCATCACAATGCACGTTTCTATGCATGCATTTAGACTATACAGTATAAGTGTTTGAACCTAGAAGCTCTGATACCAACCTGTGACCCCCCACCCCACATTTACCCACTTTTACAAGTTCTCCAGGGTAAATATGACCTGAGTGATACAATGGCATGACCCAACCTCCAAGTTCCAGTGATGGAAGTGGGGCCTACAAACTGGAAACTTACTGGCATCCCTTAGGGACTTCAAACCGCTCAGGAGCCTGAAAAACACCCCATGTGATCGATCCCTGAGCTAGAACTTTTTTTCATTGACTTAACACCCCAACCACACCCTTGAAACAATGTGCATGCAATTGCGAAATCTATGTCACTTTTTCAATATAGCCTCCATACCACTGCCCAAAAATTCCTGTAACTTTCCAGAATCATGAAAATGATGATAATGATTCTAAATAATCAACAATTGAGAACTATCTTGACCACAACATGCCTAGTACATGGTATACATTTTGGAAAACATATGGTAAACATGAAAGCTACAAGTCATGAATGCATATATGATCATAAAATTCTGAACTTCATATGAGACTTACCAAGAAGGCTTAATTCCCTCTCAAGCTAGTTGTAACAACACTTGTTAGCCCATGCATTCATAAACCATTCAATAAACTATCAAATAATGAACAATAGCCATAACTAGAGCACATCATAGAATTATGCTTATAACAAACATATAACCAAAATATAAACCAAGATAAATCTACCATAAAATACACATAATAACAAGTACATGTTCTCATTAATTACATTAGAAGAATATTTTATATTAACTTATGCAAAATTTAACCAAGTCAGGGACTTCCACATACCACCTGACCATAAATTGGGCTGAACCAAATATTTATTTCAACCAATCACCCCTGGGCCATATTCCAAGCATGAATGTGGGATATCATGGGATAAAACAAGACATAATCAATAAGGGACTCTAGAGGTTAAACCACCTCCACCCTCAAGCTATTGTGATCTCACCTAAATCGGTTCCGAGATCACAAAACCAAAACAAGTTTGGATGCCTCAAAATTTCTTCACCATACCTTGATGAATTTTCCTGTATCCACGCACCTCTCGAGGGATTCTTGGAGAAAATAATCTCCACCCCAACCCTTGGTATTTTCTTGAGACCACCTCTTCCAGTTCTAAAACCTTCTGGAAATCCAAATCTCAATCAAGAATGAATCCCATAACAACATGGATATCCAGGAAATGGAAAGGAAAGGATGAAACCACTGTCAAAATAGGTAAAACCCATGCCAATGAAAGAAAATGAACCAAATAAACAAATGCATGTACCATGCGTTCACATCCCAACAGGGAAATCACACATGCAACATGTTACTTGCAAAATATTCCTACAGAAGTTGCTCCAACCTTCTCCTTGTGCTCCCTTGTGTTCCTTTGCTTTTCCTTTGTTTTCCTTCTCCAAATCCAAGTGCATGCTAAAATTCTCCAAGAATAATCTAAGTGTTCAAGAGTATATGAGAGAGAAAGAATAGAAGGAGAGAGCCAAAACTAAGTTGACTAAAGCTGTGAACTCATTCTCTGATGCCTTTTTAACATTGATCTCCCATTTTCTTCATTTCCCTTCATTTTTCCTCTATTTTTTCCTTGCATGCAAATTTGTGTCTCTTCACCTTCTTTTTCTCACATTTTCCTTTATTTTCATAATTATATACTAATTATTTCCTCTTTGCCTTTTCCAATGCATTTTCCAATTTCTATAGCCATTATTAAACCACAAGTGATTCCCACTAAAGTTTTTTCCCAACATTCAACTTGGAATACGTGTCCCATGACCTTGGTCTATTTTGCCTTTATTAACCTTTATTACATGAAACTTTAAATTGGGGTTGTTACAAGGGTCCTCTGCCCTAATCCAAGATCGGGTGGTAAACTCCTTTTGTAATGTTTTCTTCATCTTTCCAGACCTCATTATTCATGCTTTAACCAACATGATAAGACTAGAAGTTACACATCCCCTACATAGGGGTTTGAGTTCCTTTATGATGACTCTAATAATACAAGGTTGTGTAAATAAAATTCATAGATTTTGGCCTTCTCCTCTATGTTGCATCCTTGACATATTTAATTGAACTATTTGGAATTTAGAATGTGAAACCCCCTTATCATGCTAGATACAAGATCCGAAACTTGCACCACTATTTCTTCAGGAAGATGTTGTATGTCCTTGTTGGTTGCCTAAAATTGGCCATTTCCAAGGACAAGTGGGCCATGATCCCTAGGGAAGTCTCAATTTTTGAAATTTGGTTCACTATCAATATTTTTTGTCTCAATCTACTTATACTAATTTTTGAGTTGCTTACTATACTTTTCCAATTATTCCTCTTATTGGATTCTTTTATTTTCAAAATCATCATCTCTTCCCTAAGAATGTCAAACTCATCTCCCGATTTGGCCACTTATCCAACACCTTTTTCTACTACAATTATCTTCCATTTGTGGGCCTCATATTTGGCTGTATCCACCTCTAACATCATATGGAGTAAGAGATGGGTAGGAAATAACCCCCCTACAACAAAGGGACGAACAATATTTAGAGAATTAGGTTTTACTTGTTGTTTCTATACATAGGGAGTTTCCTCTTTTTCCTATAGTTCTATTTGTTCCACATGAAAGTTTTCAAGTTGCTCATTTATATGAGGTTTTTCCTCCACATGAATCTAGTTTGAGAGGATTTAATTTATTGAGTTGTTTCCTTTGTTCTAGGCCTTTATCTCCTGAAAGTTTAAAGTTGTAATTTAACCACTCGTGATTTTAGTTTGGGTTTGGGTGGTGTCCCCATTTTTACTAGAGTGGTTGCAATTTTATCTTTTATGATTTCAAGTTTGGCCTTTTTATTTTTTTGTTTACAAGGAGTAATACCAAGGGTTGTTTTCTCTTTTTCTTTTGTCGCAATGGTAGTCCCAGGGTCTTTCAAGGCTTCTTGGTTTTCCAAGTAAGCTTGCCTATCCATAACAATGAATTTTATCCATGGGACATGGTGCTACAAACTATCAAATTCATTAGAAATGATTATATTGATTAGCAAAATATGGGCTAAGGATTCTTGCTTTCCTCATATTACTTTCCCATTCATTTCATTTAAAGACTACAATAATATGTAGGGAATCATAGGGTTTGAGATGGTTGCAAATGGTCACGATTTCTTAGTTGGTATAACAATATAAACTAATACACATACACCACACTAAGCCTTCCTTCAAAATAAATATAATTTAATAGGTGGTATGTCACCTCATTCTAGGGGGTTGCATGCTCTACCCCTTAACTCCTTTTTTTTCTTTCTACAAACTCTTCATTTTGTAAGAAAATTTTCTTTTTGGAAAGAGTTTTTGTTATGAATATATTTAATATAAAAATAATAAATGTAAATATAAATATAATAATAATAAATGATAATTAATTAACTAATATTTAGTTATTGAGTAATGAAGATGCATGTCTTAGAGACATGACCATTCATGAAAGGGCACCTGCCTAAGTATATAAACAAGCCCTCATTGTAATCATTACACACATCTTTTGTACATTCAACAACTCTTATATAAAATTACTACTTGTCCTATGATGGATACTTTTTTTTGGTAGTTTAGACTAATCCTAAACCCACAGGTTTCGAACCAGTGTCCTATGATGGATACTTATATATTTAATTTATTCTGAATTATTCCACTGCGTATATGAACTTTGTTGGTTACATTGGTATCAGATCCACGTTAGTAGATCCAACCTTTGGCCACCAATTTTTGTCAACCTTATTGTCGTTGCAATTCAAGCGTTTCGCTACATAGTTGGAGGCTCTCCATTCTGCTGGATTTGCCGTGAGGCCTCTGGCCTTTGAAAAAAAAAACATTAAAGATAATATATATTTAAAAATAAAAGAAAAAGTCCTATATAAAAAAATGGTCAAAATATATATAAAAAGAGAGAAAAAAGGAAATAAATTAAAAATAAAAAAAATATTTAAAGAAAATAGTAATAAAAAAAATCTCACACACATATAAGGGTTTAAAAAATTATTAAAAAAAAAACTTATATATAAGAGGTCAAAGCGACTTACCTATTTCCGCATCCCTATTTTCTCACGACCATTCAAAAGTTGTCGTCCCTACATCACTACCCTAACAACATACACCGCCATCGCCATAATTTTTTTTTACCTACAATACAGTGACATGTGGTTTAACGGTAAGTTTCGTTGGGTGAAACCCACGAGATGGAGGTTCAAATCTCATTGAGTATATGGCCTGTTGTGTCTTGGCTAGAAGAGTAGGCGACTCCATAGTGGACGTCTCGGCTCTTGTTGAGGCATAAGTTAATTGCTATTGTGTGGTTTGCAGGTTGTTGCACCTAGCCTAGGTTTATAGTGGCAGCCAGTAGGATTTGATCTTGGCCCTTGTTCAGGAAAACTCTCACCAGTTACCGATTATCCTAGATTTAATTTAATTTTTTTTAACCTACAACCACCCATTTCTTTCTTCTTTGCATGTATGAACACAACGAATTCAATTCCTGCTTGGACTCACAAAACTACATACCCTACCACTGCGTTCATACATTTCTTTGTCAATATAAAAGTCAAATTCAAACTCCACTTAATTGGGTTCCGTGCAAAATTAACCAATATTCTTAAGTTGTGACATTTTATTACAAGAGGTATGATTGTTGGAGTTTTTGTTTAAACATGAAAACATGTAAAATTTAAAATTTAATTTATTTATAATAATTATTATAGAAATGAAAATAAATATCTATTAAGGTTCTTATTTAAATAAAAATAAGAATTTAAAATTTCAATTCAAGATTTTAAAAGGTATTAAGGGGTTTGAAAGAATAATAAGTTTCCAAAGTTTAATAATAATAATAATAATAATAAAAACAAAAAGAAAAAGAGAAAGAGAAGGAGGAAAAAATATTTAATATTTGATGAACAAATGGAGTTTGATTCAAAAGTGAATGAAGAATATTTCCTACAAAGGTCTTTCAATTATGGATCACAGATTAATTATATTAAAAGAAAGTATCTAAGGAAAATAAATTAATATTTCTATCAACATAAGCAATGACGAAAATCACACCAATATCAATTTGGAAAATCAATTATTAATTCAAGAGCCAACCATTGGTGAAATAATAGATATTTGTGGCCAAAGCGAGTATGAAATTAGTGACTTGCAAGTGACATTATATCATTATGAGTACATATCTCAACTCTGTGTCGCAACTATGTTTAATATAAAGATTGACATAATTCTCAGTCAACCTTGGTTTTAAGGAATTGGGTACATTCATGTTAAACATAGAGAAACAATTTTTGATGTTTCCTTATAAGGAAAAGATGATCACATTCCAAGACATGACCATGAAGTGAAAATCAATAACACGTTCATCACAAGACCTTAAGGAGATTTAAAAATCGATGTTCCAAGAGATTCAATTAGAGAAACAAAATGAGCTTGAAGAAGTCATATCTAATAAAACCGAAGAAAATTCTCGTTTAAAATATCATAATAAAAAACTCCTTGAACATAATAGAAAGTTTACAGCTAAAAAGAAAAAATTAGAACAAGAAAATGGAAGTCTTGAGAAGAAAATCAATGATAGTCTATCAGGGAAGGAAGAAGAAAATTTGCATTTAAAAACCCTTAATAAAAGGTTATTGGAACAAATCAAAGATTTAAAGGATGAGAAACTTAAACATAAGATTGATGAACAAAAAATCAAGAACACATACATCTCAAAAACATAATCAAAGTCTAGTCACTCAAATTAAGAAACTTAAGGATAATAAGACATCATTAAAAAACAAATTAGAAGAATTTTGTACATTTTAACCCTGTACAAAAATTACCTGCAAACAAATTCTTAAAAAACAAAAAATAAACAATGGTGAGAACATAAACACAAAACACATATACACACATATTTTCCCCCGGATCCCAAAAACAAGACTACCAAATTGATTTTTCATTTTATTCCTTTCAATGCTACAATACATATATATACATGCCTAAGCATTCATAAACCCTAATACTTAACACTGGATTAGAACATAAACGTAGTTCCCTTGACCGGATCTAAAAAATACCATGGACATAAAGCCATCGTTCCCAAAACCATGCGCAAAACCCATCGTATTATATCGTCTTGTATCAATGAAGATGAAATTCCTGAGATGAGAAGCCATTTGAAACAGGAAAATAGATCCGAACCTTTCATCAGTAAGCTTTGAGGACAAATATTTTTGAAGATAGGGGCAATGTTATGAATACAATTCGTTTAAAAACAATAAATGTAAATATAAATATAATAATAATAAATAATAATTAATTAACTAATAGTTAGCTAATTTGTAATGAAGAGGCATGTATTAGAGACATGACCATTCATGAAAGGGCACTTGCCTAGGTATATAAACATGCCCTCATTATAATCATTACACAAATATTTTGTACACTCAACAATTCTTATATACAATTAATACTTGTCCTGCGATGGATACTTACATATTTCATTTCTTCTGAATTATTTTGCTGCGTATACGAACTTTTTTCATTACAATTTTCTCTTTCCTTTATATTTTATCTGAGGGGAGGCCATAAGGTATACCGATCATTCTACTAATTATTACCTCATTGATATGAATATTTAGCCCCCCCTTATTGTTGTTATGTACTCGTGTTCCCTACAGTATTGACGGTTTAAAGAAAAATACAAGGCCACATCATCACATAACCCTTAAATTTTTCAAAGAACCCTAACAGTTGACTCCTCTTGAAAAGTTTTACTACTCCAAAGTTTTGATATATCCCAGTGGTATCAGTGGGTTCCCTCCAGTTAAAAGCTACCTCCACTATAAAAATCTACATGAGAGTTTCAAAACCCTATCAGTACCCATGTTTTAAAAATAGGCACCAAGAAGAGTTTCAATTATTGACATAACAATTCATGAGTTCACTAATTTAGTTAAAAAATTATCTATTTATGAGTGGGTCAATTACCTTTTATGTATTATTCCTCGAAGGGTGATGTTTTGAACTTAAATATAGTCACATATTTATGTGTGACAAATATGCAAAAGATATACACAATAGAATAATAATTTAGGCATGGTGAAGAAACCAAGATTGCTAATGGAAGATGAACATCCTATACAACACGCTATATCACAATTCATATCGTAGTGTGAATGTTGGTTATCCTTCTATAGCATTTTATTTTTGTATCATTCAAACCCTAGTAATATATAATTCCTACAGTATGCAGACTTGTTTGTTTTCAAACCATGTAGTTTGAGAACCCTATAGTGTTGAGAGTAGAGCTAAAGGATAGATTAATATGTTTGCATGGAGGCTTGGTAATTTGAATTTCATTCCTTCCAAAGTAATAGATTAGTGGTTGATGCACTATGCATGATAATTACTATGTCAGACTATAATGACTTGTAATGGGAGGGTTAACTCCCCCTCCACTAATGCTATAAATGTGGGTCTATATGCCCCTAGAAATATGACTAGCACTACTCATTTTGGGAAAGTGAAAATAACGAGGTAGGAAGAGGAGTGGCATCATAAGAATACGTAATGAAAACAAAATTTGTAGTATCAAGCCTAGTAAGTAGGTTGATATTTAACCCAAAATTGTTAAGGATATCAAAATTTCTACCGGATCAAATATTAGCCTGAGATTTTGTTGGAAATGGTCATGAAATAGGGACACATCCGTCTAATTCTCTAAGAAAACCTTGTGCTTCAAGCTCTTACTTAACTTATGTCCCCTCTATGGGAGGGTTCACTTCTATATAATTTAACTCTACTAGTTTTGAAAAACAACATTTATCCAGTCTATGCCTTCATGGAGGTGGCTCTACCTTTTCTAGAGCAAGGCCATGGACCCTTCTAGACTAGTGGAGTGATCTGTCAAAACTTTGAATTAGAAATTCAAAAGTGAAAAATCCAAAGACTCAAGGAATACTAGAAGCTTAGAGAACGCATTATAAAACTACCCAAAGCAATAAGAAACATACCTACTCTCCTAAAGTCTCACTCAGGGTGGATAACACCTGATACTAGAGTAAAGAAGGGTGGGTAAGGGGCCTTTTAGACTCAAGCTTGGGATGATTATGTCAAAGACCTATAAAAAATGGTGTGATAAGTAGTTACATTGAAATTATGACACATCCTTTATTGGTGCAAGTGTGATGAATTTGTAGGGCATTCTCCACGAGCATTATAATTGTGATGTAATGTCTATCTTAGGTACCCTAGGTATCCCCCCTTGTAGTCACGTACAAGGAACCTAGGATAGGTAACTAAGATTCCAACTCACAATTGATGATGAGGTGGGATAGTCGTCAGTTGAAACCATGCACATGGGTAGGGTATCCTAACCCAAAATTCACAATGGGAAAATCCATAAAGGATTATTCCCAATAGAAGTCCCCATAGATACAATAGTCCACAAATTTCAAGATATCTAGAGAGGAGGTATCTCTCTTCACTCTCAAACATGACCTAATGTTTTTCCCTTGTGTTAGAGGAAATTGACTGACAAAACCTATACGATTTTGGGATTTAACCACTTTTTTATGATACCATGTTTCAATTTGGTGGCCTTGGAGAGTTTACCATCGAATCTTAGTTTAATTCCCTATAACCTAGACTATAGGTTGATATGCTACAACTAAAAAAGTCTAATTAATTTAAAAGCATTTATTTTAGAGGCCCTTGATTTTTCAAAGGTAGTGGTAGTGCAACTTGTGATGTTTGTAAACTCAGTTGAATCAACTATAGAAACCCCAAATATAAATGAAAGTACATATTCTTCAATGATTAAATCAACTTTTAACTTTTTGAAATGTTTTACAAGTTTTTTAAAAAATGAAAAATTTCTTTTCTTTTTGAAATGTTAAAAGACAACCGATTATCGTTCCAAGAATTTGAAATTTTAACAATAAGACAAAACAACTATTGCAACTACACAATTTACAAATGTAAACAAGAAACCAAAGAAGCAAGTGTTCCAAATCTTATATTTTTCAAATATTAATGTACCGACAACATGAGAAGAAATGAAATATTGAAGTGAACCAACTTTTTGTCCTTCTGTTTTTTCAAAAGAAGCAAGAAATAAAAAAGAAATGTAAACCCTAAGGAAAAACTAGGAAACATTTTATTTTAGTTTTATTAGAGCCAAGAGATATAAGGAAGAAATAATCAAAGCTTATAAACAATATTACGAGAGTCAAGACATGTAGTAAGCAATAATCAAGAACCAGAAGAACCAAAATTATACGATTTTTTCCCTAAATAATGTACCCTTTAAATACCTAAAGGCCTAAACCTAGAAACAAAGAGAAAATTCCTTTATACTTTTAAAAATGAAATGAAAATAACTTTATTATACTTTTAGAGATTAATAATTAGACCTAAGATAAGACAAAACACTCAGAGATATCCCACAAGACCCTCAAATATGAAAAAATCAAGAAGGTGGAAATTTTCCACACTTAAGACATATCCATGACTTCTATTAATGCAACACTTGTACGTGCATGATTGATGTTTAGGAAACATGCACATATACACAAATTTCTTGAAGGAAAACAACATATGAAAGATAGTAATGAAACAAATTAATATAGGGACTAAAAGAGAATTTCAAAGTTACTGTAAATAAGGCTGAATATTGAAATTACATATAAAAAAAATGAGCAAATGAAAGCCAAAACTAACCATAAGCAATAAAAGTAACCATTAGAGACAAAACTTGATTAAGTTTGTCCCTAAAAGAATTGCCAATTATGTTTACATAAATTAATTCCTATGGCTAGGGTTAAGAGACATAACATATCAAGGGAAGAAACACTCACTTCATTCAAAGAGTAGAGAAAAAATATTTAATAACTCTTGATTAGTGCTTGATAAATCACTCAAAAATGTAAAGGTTGGAGTAGACCCACTAGCAAAATATTCTTACTCTAATGTTTTCCAAGAAAACTTGCACTTAAAAAGAGACAAGAGTAGGTGACATCAACATATTTAAAGACAACTTTAAGTTTTAGCAAATTATAGAAAAAAAATCATCATCGTAATACATATTAAAAACACATTGAATTGGGACAAAATGAAATGGGTTTCTTATTAACAGAGTAAACAAAAATAGAGGGCTCTAAAACACCTAGTTTTATTAATTTTTTCTAGTACTTCAGAATCATGTATATGTGTAAAAAACGATCAGAAACACAATGAAATACACACAACTTGATCCAGATCTTGGGGGGAGGCCCCCAAGATATAAAAAGTTGAAATGGATCTGACAAGATCTGCAAAATTAGAATGCCAGAAAAGAAGAGAGAACACAAAGAAAATAAAACCACAAAGAAACTTGTTTTATTAAAACAGAGAATAATTGTAGAAGCTACATTGTGGCGGACAATCTGTCCTTTTACAAAGTGAGGCTTGTTATTTATAGCCTTTTTTGAGATACAATACCATAGGTGGTTACCATGGGCCAATACCATGGGTAGATACCACTTACAATATCATGGGTAAATCCCATGTGTGGATGAATACCATGGGTGGATGCATACCATGGGTCACTTATAATACCATGGGTGAATAAATATCATGGGTGGATGAATACCATGGGTCGATGCCATTTACAATACCATGGGTAAATTCCATGGGTAGATGAATACCATGAGTTGATTCCATTTTCCATTCGGATCATTCCTCCCTCCTTAAGAAGCAATGGTCCCCATTGCGTGAAGTTCCCTCCTGAGAAACCTTTGTTGAATATGAAGAGCCATTGAAGAGAAGGGTTTGGTGTAGTTAACCCATAACCGTGATGAACGAAGATCCGAGGATAGAGATATCTTGTAATGCTTGTGACCAACTGTGATATTGACAGTGTGCGGCCTAGCAAATGGACTTCGATGAAGTGTGGGTTTGTGGATGAACCAAAACCATGAAAAATGAAGATCCAAGGATAGAGATACCCTGTAATGCTTGTGACCAACTGTGTGACTAACAGTGTGCAGCCTAGCAAATGGACTTCGATGAAAATGATTTGTGTAGTTGACCCATAACTATGATGCTGATTGTTGATGAAGTAGCAGGTGCCTACATAGCTTGGGGTGGGAGGGAACGTCTCCAAATAACCCAAGCCGAACGTTGCTATGATCAAACTGATGAATGTGAAGCAGGTGCCTACTAAAGCGGGGTGGGAGGGCACGTCTCCAAAGGGAACCCGCTCCGAATGCTGCTCCAGATTTAAAATGAGCATAACTCGGTCAATATAACTCAAAATATTTATTATAACATGTTTTTGGAAATGGAATGATCATTCTGCATCTTCTCATGATGATCACAACTCCAAGTACTTTGCATGATGAAAATGTAACAGAAGTGAATAAAAAAAGTACACAATATTTTTTCATACCAGAAACTTGTTTATAATACAACTTTAATACAAAAATCATAGGGCTCACGGACCAAGGATCATGGCCCTTACAATTAAACATGATACAAGGAAAAATAGGGCTTGAGTTCAACAACGTTTGACTTTCAATATGCCCAATAAAAAGAAAAAAAATTGGCTTACTTGCTGAAGAAGTGCTTGACCACAACCCTTTCAGTCCACTTGTCTTGAACGATCCTAGCAGGAATTTTTCCACCCTCTCTCAAAAATTTACTACTACTCCAATACCGCTGCACTCTAGCTGCTCACAAGGATGTTTGCACCATCAAATACGTTATACAATAATTTCCAAGGCAATTATCTCCTCACAATGATTTTCCACTTCAAATGCATTTTAAAATTAGCCTTCAATAGAGGTTTGCTACCTACAACAACTTTTCCCCTCAATTAGCTGTCCTAACACTCTTTAGTAGGACATACTTCAACACACTCACTCAAAAACCATCCTACATTCATATATCAATCCACATGATAACCTTAAACCCTCTCTCTCCACTCAAGGAAACTTGTTGCTATTGTTAAAGGCCAGAGGCATATTTTGACCTTTTTAGGGCTTGAATTAGGCCCAAAAATATAGCATAGAACCACAGGCCATACGACCCACCTTGGTAGCCTAGACCGAGGCTAAACAAGCCTCATTTCATGGCTTCACTCCCTCCCTTCTCCACATAACAAAACACAAACTTAACTAAGAGAATTTCAACCTCATTTTAGCTTGGAAAACCCTCTTTCCATGGAAAATTTCTCACACAGGAACTTAGTCTCCCTTTCTGAGAAAGCTCGACCTCCTTCCTACATAAAATTAACCTTCTTCCCTACAAAAAATAAACCATACACTTCTTCTTTCCATTCTTGCAACTTCCCTAAGGTGTTCATCTCCTTCTAGGGTTATAAGCATAAGAATGAATGCTATGTTGTGTTCCAAGGCATCTCCCAGGTCTCTTCTATTTATACCCTTTCATTGTTTCCTTTAGGCGCTCCTTTAATCCTTTAAATATTCCCTCAGACAACAATAAGAATAAACAATAATATATTTTGGGTCCTTCGCCCACCAATGCGTCCAAAGGCCAACACCTAGGTACATTACCCACATAACACCATTTTCATGGGTCAAATCCACACAAATTGAGTAGCCCAAGGGTTATATGAGTACCTCCCAAGCTACATATCTCAACACTCCCTCTTAGCGATTGAGGAAATTCCACTACTCAGAAGTAACTCATCAAGAACACTAGCCAAATCTCTGGCATCCACCACTGAAACATACCCTGTACAATGAACAACACTTATCCTCAGTAGTGTCCCTGCCACCAAAATCCTCTCACTTATTATTGTAATGATAGGCCTTTAGCCCATTCCACGGTTCCTTCTTTCCAACTAGAAGTCTCCTTACTCCTCAATGACCATGTGCACTTATTGGGTTGCAAATTCTCCCTTTGAATCTACAAAATCCCACTCAAAATTTGCTCCCTTTGAGTCTCAAAAACCTGATTCTTCCCTTGATCTATAGGATTTACCATCGTTCAATATAGACCATGATCCATAAATCCAATGAAAGCTCCAGTAGAGTTAGAGCCTTTGGGCTTAAGTATTTCTTTCCCATCTTGGAATATCACCTCAAACCATTTCACCTCGATCACTGAGATGGAAAACATGTACTTGAGATTTGGTACCCAAAATACATCTTGAACTCATAGTAGCCAACCTGAATCCATCCTGTATGGCAAAAAAAACTACCCCTCTGACATATTTCTTACTCTTATCGCTAACATCCATGTGCCATTTCATGTCTCATTAAGTTAGAGTCTCAAAAGCTTCTCGCGAAGGTGTCATATGATTCGATGCTCTACTAGTCACATACCATGCACCCTAATAAATGGTACCCTCGAATAAATGAGAAAAAAGAGCAAATTCTTCCTCGAGTCTTCTTGAGAAGTCATCCAACTTACCTGAAGATGTAGTAGCTATAGCTATCTCTTTCTTCTTCTCATTGTCTACCTTCTTCTGATGTAGAAACTTGCTTGCATAATGACCATAACTTCGACATGTATAACACTTCAGGTTGCTCAAGTCCTTCTTCTCCTTTGCCTTCATCTTTCCTATAATAGCCACATTATCTTCAATAGACTTCTTCTTCTTATGAACATCCTCATGTTGTAGTTATTCTTAGATGAAGTTATCCCATAACCTAATCCAATATGTAATTTTATCTTGAGCGATGATCCCTTTAATAAATGGCCTTCATTCCTTGGAAAAGACCTTCAAATAAGTCCTCACTACCTCTGACTTTGGAATGCTATCTCCAATGGAAGCTAGCTCATCACGAACTTCAGAAAGTATCGTTAGATACAGAGCCACACCTTGGCCATCCAACATCTTGGTGCTCTTCAAATTCTCTCTCAATACCAATAACCTGTTCTCATTCTTATTCTGTAAATCCTTCCACATCTATCATGCAATGATATTTGACATCAGCTAGCTGATGATCAGATTAGCCTTCACATCCAACTCTTCATATGATTCCAAATCCTTAAGGTCAGTTGGTTTTTTAATCTCCTTCTCCAAAAAATCCCAAATATTTTTCACCAACAAGACTAGCTTTCACCTTTCTTTATAAGGAATATAGTTGGACAATCCATCCAACCTATCATCATACCTATTACTAGTGACCAAATTTTACATGCTTCTAGTACTTCAACAATAAGGCAACCAACTCTCTCTTGAGTTGTTCGTTGTGCACACTCTAATTCAACTACCCCTTCAAAGTAGCTATGATACCATGTTGATTTTTCCTTGTGCAATAGAATAAGGTCTATGTATAAAACATGATCACAAACACACTAAAATACACACAACTCCAAGAAATTTTCACAATGAAAATGTAACAACAATGAATAAAAAAAGTACACAATGTATTTGCAGAGCCAAAACTTGTTTATATTACAAATTTAATACAAAAATAATAGGACTCCTGTACCATGGATCATGGCCCTTAAAATTAGTCCTGATACAAGAAAAACTAGGGTTTGAGGTCAACAATGTTTGACTCTCAATCTGCCCAAGAACAGGAAAAAACTTGACTTACTTGCTGATGAAGTGATTGATCATAGCCCTTTCAGTAACTTGTCTTGAAAACCTTGTAGGTCCTTTACCACCCTCTCTCATAGAGTTACTTTTTCTCCAATGCCTCTTCAATATATTTTCTCAAAAGGATGTTTGCACCATCAAAATACCTTCTACAATCATCTCCAATACAACCAGATCCTCACAATGATTTTCCACTTCAAATGCATTATACAATCAACCTTCAACAAAGGTCTTCTACCTACAATGAATCTTCCCTTTAGATCATTGTACTTAAGCCCTCAACCAACTTTTCTAACATTTCTTAGTAGGACATACTTCAGTGCAATATCTTAGCAACCATCCTGCATTCATATATCAATGCACAAGATAACTTTCAACACTCTCTTTCCACTCAAGGAAATTCACTCGTATTGTTCAAGGTTTGAGGTAGGTTTCAACCTCTTTTATGGCTCATATTAGGCTTAGAACTATAGCGCAACACCATAGGGCCTACAATGCACCTTGGAAACATATACTGAGGCTAAACAAGTCTCATTTTAGGGCTCAATTTCCTTTTCCACAGGAAAAAAAAAATCATAAAATTATTAGCTTGGAAAAACCTTTTTCTAGCAAAAATTCTTCACATAGGAACTTAGTCTCCCTTTTTTAGAAAGCTCAACCTCCTTACTAGGTAAACTCGATCTTCTTACATGTACAAAAAAAACCATACACTTCCTCTCTCCCTTCCAGCAGCTTCCCTGAGGTATCTATCTCCTTCTAGGGTAGATATAAGTGTAAGAATGAATTCTATGTTGTGTGCCAATACCTCTCCTAGGTATCTTAACTTTTCATTGTTTTGCCTTTACTCCTTCAAACATTACCTCACACAACAATAAGAAAAAAAATAATATATTTTGGGTCTTTAGCCCACCAACATGTTTGCAAATCCAACCACTTGGGTACGTAACCAATAAAACACCATTTTCATGGGTCAAAGCCACACAAACCCAATACCTTAAGGGTTGTGGGAGTACCTCCCACGTTACACATCTCAACAAATTCTTTGTTGTAGGAATTTAAAGTAACTATCCTCTAGATTATTCTATCCTAGGCCATTTAAGGTATCCTTTGTGATGTCTTATTATTCAAGACAAAGAAAGTGAAAGAGAAGGAGTCATGCTAAAATGATGATATAGAGACAAAGATACAAGGGTTTCCAAATAGAAGGATTACTTAAAAATTTAGGGGATCGTAGGCATATGGAAAAGAAAGAAAATTGCCAGCATAAGGGTACTCTCTCCTCTCTTTCACAAAATGAATTTTTAAATACTCATAAAAATTAGTTTGGATCATTGAGCATAGGATACAAGAGGTAAAATATCAATAAAAATAGTAAACCCAACCCCAAAATGTGCAATTATGTGCACATTTATTTATTTCTAAGTGAAAATTGTAGGCATGCACTTGTCGCTTAAAGAATAATAGCATATATATGCACTTTGCTTGAGTAATATTTGTGTATTTATGAATTATAACAAAAAAAGGGTGCATATGTGAACTCAAATTTTGTTTTATTAATGAATTCTTTAGAAGGAGAGCATCCACAAAAGTAAGTGGATGGTATCATTAGGCCGAATCATGCATCTTAGAGTTGGTATGATAAAAGATGATATAAAAATGGTTAATAATGGTTTTGGCATGGGTGCATGCACTAGTATAGGTACTTGCTTTGAAATAGGTGTCTCCTCCTAGACAAATGTTTTCTTGATGGTTGGTGATGGAGATGAAGGTTCGTCTATCATAGACATGATGGTGTAGACATATATTGAATTTGAAGTAGAGATTAGTGGGGGATACCCTTGGCAAGTGCAAATAAAGGTGGAATAGTTTAAGATGCATGGTCCAATATCCTGTTACCAGGATTAATCCCTCGCAGACAAGAGCGATCTCCCTAGTACTCCAACGAGTAACTAGAAACAAAGAGCCATTTGAATACCTCTTTCACTAGATTATTTGTATTTTAAGATTATTATAATAGTAAAGTAGAGAGGACATGCTCCTACCTTGAAATCCAAATGTCTAATGTAGCCCTTTGTCCGTCGCTCTAAAGTAGTTCTCCAATGATGAGTAGAACCTGCAATCAAAGACAAGACAAATAATAAAAGCATCTGCAATATATAATAATAAAAAAATACTAATCCAACTTAGTGATCAAGGAATCTAAGTATTGACATCATTCCCATGAATTTAGAAACAAGATAGTGAGAAAAAGAGATCCATATGTATTATCATAAATTAGAAAGAGAAATCTTACAACTGAATGCATTGATTTTGTACAAGTTTCTCCCGGGGTTAGAGCAATCATTCTTATTTCAGTCTGATAAGCCTTCTTCTCTAGAATAACCAGTATTAAGTCATGGGAAAAAAGGTGTGATCTTCAATGTGTCAACAACAACTCACTTGTATAGAAAGTATGCACTCTATGAAATCTCTTCAACTTAGAAACTATGCAGATCAGTTTCTATCATTCACAATCTACCCTTGAACCTGAAACTTGAGCTCAATATATAGGGAGATTGAAGTAGTTTCAGTTCCATAAAGAGAGGGATGGATTCCTCCCATGAAGGGATTTGAGTTCCTTGGACCAAGGGATAATCTCCATAAGTGGAGGTATAAAACTCAAACTGGCATGACTCTAGAGGCTTCCAGTTGGGAGAATATTTGACCAACTAGGTTTCTAGAAGTTACTTTTTCTTTTTACTTGATTTTCATGGGGGTGTGCAACTTTTAGTGGAAAACAGAGCGACGACTGCTGCGGCTAATGGAAGGATCATTAGTGCATGTGCAAGGAAAGGCTATTAAAACCACATAGGAAAATTTTTAAGGGTTTTACGGAGCTTTTATCCAGTTTCCAAGACTTGATTCAGGAACATGAGTGTTTTTGACCTCTAAGGAAACATGATATAGATGGTGATAGACCCATATGAAAAGTCGAATGTCATGGTGACAAAATGATGTGTAAGAGATTGCCCCCTAAAGTGAAAAGTCTGAGAGTTTTTATGAAGAGTGAAGTGCTTTATCATTCCGAGGATTGGATTGGAGATGCCAGTCGAAAACCTAAAAACACATTCAATGCAAATATATATAATCGTTGAGGTAGGCATTCCCATACTTAGATCAAAACTAAATAAATGTTCTGGAACATATATTATTTCAGTATTACATCACAAGTAGACACAGTATGGGTGCAACCATATGTCATAAGCAGTATACTATATCATGAATAATAAAACTCCTAGTAGCCTGGATGGTGAAAACTAGATCCAAGGTCTTGATTTCCATTTCTCTAACTAGTATGAATCTATCCATGTGATTTATTGTGTCGAAGTCGAACATGGTAGAAACCACTTGATTACCGATCAATGATGAGAACCATTAACAAGTGTGAGAGAAACCATCAATAATGACAATGGCCCTCAAAGTACTCTGTACATTCTATGGAGTGTGAATGAATGATTTGCAGTAGAACACTCATAGAATCATTCGATCGAAGGTTGATAGTGAAAACCTATCATTGAAGGTGAGAAACCTGCCATTAGGGCATGAAGATCCCAAGGTACTGATAGGATTCTAGATCAAATTTCTAGATAATGAGCCGATGTCGATAGAAAGTGATCCGTCACAGGAAAGCTTACGACACGAAACCATTAGATCAAGTTTTGAAGAAATGTTTTGCAAGGACTGACTCAGGGATGGTCAACGCGAATGGAGACAAATGTTTACAATGAATGGTTTATTGAAATTTCTCTTGAACACATAACGACACTGTAAATGGCTTGGCAACATTTGACCTAAAGATAATACCCAGAAACTGGCTGAAGACTTTCAATGTGGTTCGATTAACTGTTAGACAAAGGATTTCCAAACCCAGGTACAAGTGTGACGAAGTGTCGTGTTAAAGAGACATATGCTATTTTCTAAAATAAGGATGACAAATAGATTATTTTTCTCTCTTTTTCCCCCACCATTACTGGCAAGTACCTCTTTATTTTTGTCAAGCTTGAGGAGGATAACATTTTCTTGTTTGTGTAAGCTCATCCTTCGGATGAGTACATCTTAATATTAAAATCGAACCCTAAGGAGTGGCTTAGTCCTGTTATGATCGACAGATCCTATACTGTTTAGTTTTAACGAGTCCAGTATAGGAATAAATCAACATTTTTTAGTTTTAGGGAGTCAGAAGAAAAACATAATTAAACTCCATGGTTGTTCTTTTTCATAAATTTAGTCCCTCAAGCCCGAAAAAGGATAAAATAATGCAGGAGAGAACTCTGTTGATCATAATCAGTCAACATATACCTTTTTCGTAATTATTCCAATTCAACCCGGAAAAGGGGTAAACTTATACTGAATGAATGACTGTTCATTTACTTTAACGAGTTCAAATAGTCAAGTAATCAGAAATATTTTCATGTTTCGAGAGTCTGAAAAGGGCTTAAAAGAGAACTTCGGGGTTTCGCTTTTTCGTATATTTACAGAGCTCGAAAAAGTGATAAAAGTGTACTCGATGTCAAAATAATTCTTTTCACTAAAATCCTGTATCCTGCACAAAAAATCGAACAATTACCAATATCTATTCTAAAAAAGTAAAATATATTGATTTGACTTTTTAAAAGTGAAAATAAATAAAATAATAATATTTTATTCATTTAAAACTACAAAAAGGAGTTTAAAAAAGTCATTTTCACCTTTTGCTTTTCAGAATAGAGCAAAGAGAGATTTTGGCCAAAAATTTCCGGAGATGATATCAGAAGAACTGGCCGATCATTTCGAGAATGGTAATCCACATCATCATTGTCTTTGTTTTCATCCATTTCATTTCTTATTTTAAGATTTCATGGCATTGTTTAGAAGGAAATTATGTCTTAAAGTCTGTCGTCGAGGGTGTGTGAGTTCTCTGTGCGAAAACCACGCACCTCGACAATTTTTTAAAAGAAAAATCATCGGGCCACTACGGGTTTTGTGTATGACGCGTGTGAAAAAATGAACCCGCGTAGGTGCCGTGAGTTTTTGAAAAACCTAATTTTCTCCATAAAAAATGGTTCAAACTTCCCCCAACTTATTTCTAATGTTTAATTTTTTGATTTGTAGGTATTTAATCATGTTGGAATGGCGTGAATGAGAACATGAACTCGTGGAAAACAAAGCCATGGATGATCCGACAACCATGTGTGCGTTAAAAAATTGTGGCTTATACAAGTTTTGGGCGATTCAGGGCATGAAGGCACAAGTTGAGCTACTGACTTGGCTTATGAATGCATGGGATATGCAAGATCAATGTTTCATAATTGGGGACCATCGACTTGTGATCGAGTATAAGGAAATATACTTACTCACCAGATTGCCTCGTAGAGGTAGAAACATTTATTTATTTGGGACCAGACCAAGAGGTCTTCCCACTGCTACTTACAAGGCTTAGTATTGTAGCAATAATTCAGAGCTAAAGGACGGTCGCATAGACATCAAAACTATTGTGCGACTCGAACTCAAAATCATAACATTCACGGTTACCAGGTTATGCGGGAGTGAAACTCCTCATGTGGCTACCAAAGCACATATGCAGACTGCAGTTGAGTGTTTTAGAGGGACAATATTCAACTGGAGTGAAGGAGTGTTGGCTAATATGAAGGGCCAACTCATGAGAGCCAAGAATGGGAAGTTGAAAAAATTCAGGTATGGTTCCATTCTTATCTCTTTTACTCTAGATCAGAGGATCCCACTCCTTGAACGTCATAGACTCCGGTGGATCTTAGAAGTCCTCAGGAACCTCGTATGGTGCATTGGGTAGCATTTATGGCTCGCCATGGTGGCAAAGGTGGTGCAATGGTTCGGTTCACTCCGCCTTATTTCTCGTGGCTCAGGAATCAGATCTTCACGATTGAAGATTTTCCTTATGTAGGGATGGATTATAGAGGTGATCCTGAAACATCTCTACCACCAGGGGCACAGTGGGATGAGGCAAGTTAGTGAATCATTTTGAAGTTTTGAATCTAATTTTTATTTGATTTTTTATCTTCAAAAATTGACAAAAAATTGAAATGCAGATGTCGGTCCACCACGACTAACAACGCTTCGTCGCTTTGACAGGCGAGATGCACAACCCATAGTAGCCCCACATGATGATGCATAAGAGATCATGGCAGAGATGGATCACAAACTTAAGAGGTTGACTATCAATATTCTTGAGGCAGGAACTGATGATATACCTCTCAGGCTCCAGAGACATGTGACTGGTGTCCCAGCTCCACTTAGGAGATTTCTACGCAAGGTGGCGCGTGCCATAGTTTGCTATCATGATCATCATCATGGATAGCTAATGGTAAATGTAGATTCACGTTTTGTTTTTTTGTATCAATATATTTTAGATCATAAGGTGTTTGGACCTATGATCATAAACGATGTAATATTTTTTGACACAAACTTATTTAACCTAATGATATTACTACCTTCATTCTCTGAGTATCTTGTTCAAGATGGATTGAATGTTGTTTTGATTTACTTTGTTAATGTTGTAGATGTGTATTTAACACTCGATTAGCTAATGCATGAGCCAATGTGTTTAAATTTCTTGAAATATGTTGATATTAAATATAATCAAATTGTCTTTCCAAGAGACGAACCTTCAAAAATAATCTTAACAATACTGGATTTTTGATAACATAAAATCCGTTTAAATGTAATACAATGAGTTGCAAATCTAACCTAACAATCAAACGTCGAATACCAAATGTGATGGTGTCATATAATAACTCAATGACTGCGCTATATTCTTCAATCTTGTTCATTGTTTGACCAAGGCATATCCCATGAATCAAGACTAACTCATCAGTGGGTGAATAGATAACCCAATCCGCGGAAGAAATGCTCTGTGTACTACGACAGGTGCCATCAGCAAAACCAATGTAAGTTTGAAGGGATTTCGACATCTGCAATATCAAGATTAATCAAGATAAGAAGCGAAAGTAGTAACAAAAAAAAAAAAACTAATTCTAGGCACACTTGTCTAATCTAAGGTACACTGCTCTAAAATGTAACTAATGTACAAGGGATATCTTCACACGAAAAGTCATGCATAATATCACTTGAGATAAATACCATTTCTAGGTTTATCTAAAGAGACCCCGTCATAATCAATTAATTCATAGGCTCCTTTTGCAAGCACACACTTGACAATATAGGGACCATGCCACATCGGTTCGAATTTACCAGCACCTAGCTTTTTGTTAGCTTGATTATATACTAAAACTAGGTCACCTTCTGAATGAATGCAAGGGTTAACACCTTGATCATACTGAGCTTTAACATGTTTTTTCTGAGCTTCGGCAAATAATGTAGCGATGCGATGAGCCTTATCTAATTGTGCTAGGTATAGAAAGCGTTTCTCCTCTTCAAAGGTAGCTGGTAACAACTCAATGGCTAATTTGAGTGACGAAATTTCACATTCAATGGGTAACACAAATTATAAACCATAAACAAGTTGAAAAGGAGTAAACCTTGTAGCAGTTTTTGTAGAGGTACGATATGCCCATAATGCTGAAAAAAGCATGTATGCCAATTAGATTTATGAGTCCCGATAATCTGTTTAATCATGGTGGTTAAAACCTTGTTGACGACCGCAGCTTGACCATTAGCCTGTGGGTAATATGGTCTAGAATTATCATGGTGTAGGCCACGTTGATCAGAAAGTTCGGTCATCATAATATTTCTAAAATGGCTCCCATGGTCTGTAATGATAGCTTGAGGGACACCGAACTGAGCAATCACAAGATTGAATATGAAATTAGTTGCAGTTTTGCGATCAACCGCGAATTTAGGCATCACCTCGGTCCATTTGGTAAAGTAATCTATGACGAGAATAATATACCCATGCCCCCCAACAGAGTGAGGGTTACATGTAATGAAATCGACGCCCATTTTGGTAAAAGGACCAACAACAATGATTGGGTGAAGAGGAGCTGGAGGTGCATGCATCTTTCGATCAAAAATCTGGCAATTGTGGAATTTTTGTACCACGATAATATAATATTTGAATAAAGACGACAAAAAAAAACCTACGCGCAATATCTTTTGGATTGTGGCAAACCGGGACATATGACCACCACACGCTCCATAGTGGAAATCATTCAAAACCCTTTCAGCCTCTTCGTGAGTTATACATCGTCGAAACATAGAATCAACACCATGACAATAAAGAGTGTCACCAACAATATTGTATTGTTGTGATTGGTGTCAGATTCTCCGTTGATTTGATCGTGAAAGCTCTAGGCGAAAGGTTTGGGTCTGAAGATATATAATGATATGTCCATACCATGGATCTAAAGTACTAATTAGAAATAGAGATTCATCCGCGATAGGATTCTCTTCCACCGTTTCAGACTTAGTATTTTGAAAATCACAAATAATTTTGACAAACATTAGTGATTTCTTAGACTTGCACTTCTAGAACTCCAATTAAAACTCTTGCAGGATAACAATCCATTTGGAGTATTTTCCCCCGAGAAATTGTTTTTTCAATATGTGCATCATTGGGTTGCAATTAGATATCACTGTGGTTTTGCGTAGCAATATGTAATGACGAAAACGTTGGACAACTTGAACTGCTGCCATGGCCAATTTCTCCACATATGAATACTTGATTTCTGTCGGATTGAGATTTCGACTTAGGTAATAGATCACATGTTCATTGTTAGATTCATCCTCCTGAACCAAAACCATTACAATCGTGGAATCAGAAGTGACTAAGTATAAAAATTAATCCCTTTGGTAATTGGGCAGATGCAATAACGGTGCATGGGTCAACATGTTTTTAAGTGCATCAAAAGATTTATCGGCAATATCGTCCCAAATAAATGGAACATCTTGTTTCAATAACCGGGTAAAACCTTTCGTTAACTCTGCATAGCTTAGGATAAACCTACGCAAAAAGTTTTCTTTCCCCTGCAAACTTTGGAGTTGGCGAAGAGTGGAAGGAGGAGAAAATTTGATGATCGCCTCAACCTTCAATGGATTGACATGAATGCCTTCTTTCAAAATGACGAACCCAAGTAAACGTCCTGATTGTACACAAAAAATACATTTTTGTGGATTCAAATGAATTTTGTAATGCCTACATCTCATGAAGATAGAACGTAGGTGCATAAAATGATCTTCTCTACGTAAATAATGAGCATGTAAGTCATCCAAATAAGGCTATACAATATGTTTGATTTCGTGAAACACATAAGAAATAGCTCTTTGAAAAGTTGCACCAACATTTTTTAGTCCAAAAGGTAATTTACAATATGCAAACATGCCCCAAGGACATATAAACGCTGTTTTAGGTTGATCGGTAGGGAGTATGTTGATTTGGTTGTAGCCAGAAAAACCATCCATAAACGAGAATATTTCGTTTTCGACACAATCATCAACAATTTTATTGATATAAGGGGTAGGATAGTTGTCTTTCGAACAAGCCTTGTTAATATCCCAATAATTGACACATACTCTAATAGTCCCTTTTTCTTTCATTACGAGAACTATGTTAGATACCCAATCCATCAAAGGAATAGGATAAATAAATCCCGCTCATAATATTTTTTCAACTTCAGCTTTAATTGCTGCATATTTTCGAAGATGTATTGGACGTAATCTCTGTCTAATAGTCTTAGCATCCGGGTATGTCTTGATTTCATGAATACCAATCTTAGGATCGATACCTGGCTTTTCTTCGTAAGACCAGGCAAACTTGTCTCAGAATTGCTGAAATAGTGCTTTGTAAGTTTTAATGTCTTCAATCGAACAAGAAGCACCTACATGAATGTTTTCAATAATTCCATGTTTAATCGATATATCAATAGGACTCATTGTATAAATTTTCCCAAATTTGGCTCAGAATCCGAATGTGTGATCGATGTGGGATTGTAAGGTTCCTTGACATAATCAATTGTAAATATAGATGAAAAATCATTTTAAAGTTTATCAAGATCAGGAAAAAAAGAAGATCGATGATGTAGATCATCCCATGGAAATTCATCTGATGACAAGATTTCTTGAATGCTTTCATCAGTTGCGAATACACGTTGAAAGGGATCCGGAAATGATGTCAAATTTGAGCTTGATATAGAAGAATATTCTTCTCTGATCACATCCATTGGATCAGTAGAAGTTGATGGGGTGTTTGAATATGATTGTACTGCTACATATGCTGATTCAAAAGGACTTAAAGGCATGTCACCATTATAAGAGTCCAATTCTAATTCTAAAGGCATAATCCATGTGTCATCAAATGGCATTGTGCTTGATGTGATCATATTGATATTGGAAATTGTTCGCGATACGTTGGGAGAGGGAATAGAGAAAGTTCCCATGAGAGAAGAATCATTTATTAGTCCTACACCAACATCTTTGTATGGGATAACCGATTTTCTGACATTTTGGATGCTATCAGTAGAAGTAGGGTCTAAAGAGAAGTATGACAATTGATCGATTTTAACAACATTTCCTTTGTGAGGAAACATTATCATCCGAAAGACTAATGAAACAACAACAGTCATTGTGTAAGACCAACTGCGACCCAGAATAAGGTTGTAATCAAGAGGGGAATCAACAACTTCCACCTATAGGTTTACGATTTTTCCTTCTATTTCTATAGGCAGATCCTGGAGTATTCCATATGGATGAAATCCTCTTCCGTCAAAGGCTTTAAGGATTGTCGGTGATTGGTTGAGTGTTGGAGAACCAAGGGTTTTCCAACAGTTTAACGACATTATACACATAGATGCCCCCTCATCAATTATAGTGCGAAAAACTCGTCTTGATTTGACTAATATTGGAATCTGAAAAGCCATTTGATGTGGGAGAGGTACAAAATTTTAGAGATCAAAGACCAAGGTTTGAGTCTTGAGGATTAATAGCTCTGATTGCTAATAATATTAATTTCCTTTATGCTAGACAATATTGCAGCACTTCTAAGGCCGACATTTCTGAAGGGGATATGGTTAAATCTTTAGCAATGTTGTAATTCTGAGAAGCTCTCGCATGTGGATTAAAAGCCGATTTTTGAAGTACACCTTTAACATGCGACTTAATTACTAAATCAGGGTTAGGTTTCTCGATTTGAAGTGGTTCAGAAACTGAAGGAGCTGTTGTTGGTGTTTGACTAGAATATTTAGTCTCTTTACCAGTTACAGGACTCTTAGATCCATAGTCTTGAGATCGTGTCACAACCATGACCCGAGACATCATTAAAATATCTGCCGATGAATTGGAAGAATATCCGATCATTTTACTATCTTGAGATGGAAAAGGATCCTTCAAGACAACAGGTGTGGGTGAACCTTTGAAAAATTTGGATACCTCGGCCCGATGTGGACACTCTTTGGGATAGTGATCCTCATCACAGATAAGACAAGGATAGTGAGGTGTCAAATTTTCATAAGATGGTTAGGTTTTTTCTGTTTTCTCTTTAGGGGATGTGTTTTATTTATTTGTTTATTCTTCCCTTTCTTCTTGTTACCAGATTTAGCTTTAGTTGTTGATGAATCTACAATGTGAACATCGGCAGAAGTTTCAAGGGAATAATTTTCTTTAGGTGAATCTCATAGATCTATTATGGGAGAAGTAGGTTTAGACGACTTATTCTTACTCTTGGTAGTATTAAATGTACCAATTACACCTTCTGCAGAATGAGAACGAGAAGGAGTTGCAGTAATTTTACCTAGGTGTGGTAAATCATTAATTTTTTCATATAGAGTATCAGAATGTGTGTATACAAGGTCTAAGTACTGTGCTTGAGATATGACCTGTTCTTCTGTAACAACATCTCCCTTAGCTATGTCTTCAATGATCTTTGGAAGTAATGATTTAATGAACCATTATGCCAAAATTTGATCCGGAATGAAAACCTTCACAAACGTCGTCTACATCGCCATTCATGTATGTGATCTGAAATGTATGTAGACGTACTCTGTTTTAATGAAGTTAAAATTTTCGTGCCATTGTCATAACGGACTGGCAACTGGAAGTGAGATAGGTAATTTGTTGCTAAAGCATTGAAATTATTGAAAGAGCCATGTTGTAACTCGATATACCACTTCGCAGCTAAGCCTTTCAATGTTCTTTGAAAAAGTTTCAATCGAATGGAATCATCGATTAAGGAGTTGGTTGTGCACCAAAGATGATAATTCATCACATGATTTGAGGGCTATTCTCCTGATTTTCCTTCAAACTTAGGTATATCACTGGGAAACTTAGTTGGAATTTCCAGCCATAACAGAATATAATAAATTGGATCATTCATAAGGTGAGACAAATCTGGTAAGTCTAAAGTTGCAATGAATGGTAATCGATGGTTAGGGTCCTGTTGAGAAAAATGGTAACCTTGAGGAACAATACCAGTGCCCGGAGGAGGATATCCAGGATAACCTGGAATAGCTTGAGCAGATTGAATTGGAATACCTCTGAGGTATCCAAGGTTAGCCCCACCAAACGGAGGTTGAGCTGGTATTTGATATGTATAACCTGAGTATGGTTGACCTTGGTAGACTGGATTTTGTCCTGTTGGTCCATATTGAAAATGTCCTTGAAATAGTTGATTCACAAATTGACCTACAAAAGGTTGGCTTGTTTGAACTGTAGCTACACTAGATTTTCCTACATAGGTTTGAAGAGTAGACTAGACAACAGGTCCAGTTTGATGAGAAATGAATTGAGGGATTTCCTGTGTAACAGTTGATGCAATTGTTTGAAGGGTTGTAGCAACAGGGGCTTGAGAAACTCCAGGGATAGGTGTACTTGGTTGCTGAACATAAGTTTTCAAAATAGATTTAATAGGAGTACTCAAAGTACTCAAACCAGCTTGCTGACTAATAGGTACAGATACCTGAGGGGTAATTTGAAGTGCAGGCGGAACAAGCTGCTGGAATTGGGTATAAAAAAATTGTCCTGCTGGCTGACCAGGTTGATTATAAGATACTTGTAAAGTAGGTTGCAAAGATTGTTGATTCAATGACGGGTTCTACACAGTATTAACACATGGTTAAGGATTTCCCATTAAATTTTGTGGTGCATAATGTTGACCATAACCAGTTTGACGTATTGGAACGTAAGTTTGATAATTTTCCGGATAAGTTCCAGAAAAAGTTTGACCTCCTTGAAAGGATGGTTTCTCTTGATAAATTTGCTACCCTTTAGGAGGCTGTTGTCCTTGAATAGGCTGTGGCCCTGGCATAGGGTATTTCCCTTGAATAGGCTGTGGCCTTGGGATAGGGTACATCCATTGAAGAGATTGTCCTTGAGGAGTATACTGCCCCCCAGGCGGTAAATTTCCACCTTGAAAACCAATTTGAGGAATATTTCCAAACATCATATAGACTTGTTTGATTGTCAAATTTTTGGTATTAGATTCATGAAGACCAGTTGATTGTGTAATATTTTCAGAAGAGGGAGATGCTCCTGAGAAAGTACCAGAGAGCGAATGGTATCCAGCAGGAACTAATGGACCACCATACAAAAAAGTTTCTGGCAATGAAGAAAACATGGATGACTCACTTGACATGCTTGATGAAGCCATGTAACTACCTCTAGGTATAGAGTAAAAAGGAATGCGACGTGGTGAATAATTGAGACCAGTGCTATGTAGAAAGTCGGTAAATTGTTGATAACAAGGATCTAGTTTAAAAGGACTGTAAGGGTAAATCGGTTCACTATACCTTAGATCTAAAGATTCTTGATGCAAAGGAATTGTGATCTTCCATGTCATTAATCTCTTCGATACTAATCAGGCTGGGAGGAAGATTCTCAGTAATGTGAAGCTTCACTCGAGGTGAACGAGGATGACTAGGATTTCGGGTTGTGAACTCCGAAGTTGACTCAAACGAAGTAGATTCAGATTTAGATTCAGATATTTCGGGTTCAATGAGTTGAGTATCTGATAACTCACCGGTAGCAGACTTAACTGTGATTACTTCCAAAATTTCTAGTTGTTCTTGATATCTTCCTACTATCTGAGGTTGATTAACTTCGAAATCAGGATGTATTATTATAGATGTTTCCCCTTTTTCAGTTGACCCGGTTCCTGATTGTTGACCTCTTTCAGATTTAAGATTTTCCAATTGACTTGGTGTATATTTAGGGGGTTTCCCTTACATTCTACGGGAGTGTCTTGGTAATTCAACCATGGTTAATGTTTAACACATGATTTCAAAAAATGTTTCAATAAAATACACTTAAGGTCGCTAAGAAAACAAGAAATTTGAACACACACACCTACAAAATCTAAGAGAAAAACCACACACAAACAATTATTTTCCACACTAAAAACACTAGTTGGTGACGAAATCCAAATTCTTAGAATTTAATGTGGAAAAATTGGTGGTTGGAACTGTTACCCCGACAACCTTTTTAATGAAACAGTTCAGTGCAAGTCCCTCCACTATTCCATCTTGATGTGAAGAGTACCCTCGATAAAGACCAAGTGAGTCTAGCCAACATCTGTTCCAGGTATAGTGGGACCTTACCTCCACCATCACCTTGGGAAAAATCCTAAATATTATGGCCACTAAGGTCACTAATGGAGACATGCACATGGGGGAACAATCTACGATCCGATATACACGCAAGGTCAGAGTATCAAGCTCAATCCCCTTGAAGGCTCCTCGACATGGTAAATCCGAGGTTTTGTTCTGAAACCAGCTCCAAAAATAGAAGAAAAGAGATATCAATGCCTTAGAAATAAGCCACTTTGAGGGGGAAACCTCCAATACATTACATGAATGAAAAATTCTTGGATGATACAAATTAAAAAACCTCCTTTCTATATATAGGAGTCCATGGGGCCACAATGTAATCCTAGCTGACCTAACAATAATAATTTAAGGGCACAATAATAACAATATGGGGGTTACAAGGGTACTATAATAACAATAAGGCGGTTACACTAACAAAAATAAGGGACTATACTAGTAATATAGGGACCGAACATGCCCCTCTCCTTCAAAAAAGTGTTGTCCTCAATGCTTGAGTAGCTCTGGGTTCTTATGTATAAAATTCTCATCCTCCCATGTAGAATCGTCAGTGGTTAAGTTCTCCCACTCGATGAGATACTCTGAAATTATCGATTTCGTAGCTGTCGAGTTCTTGTTTTCGTGACTGCTTCAGGTTCCAATATGATTTTTCCTTCCTCATCAAGTTCTAGCAATGGAAGATTTTCACCTACAACCTTCTTTAAGCATGAAACATGGAAAACTGGATGCACTCGTGAAGAAGCAGGAAGCTCCAATTTTTATGCCATAGTACCAATCTTTTGCAACACATTTTAAGGACCATAGTACTTTGGCGATAATTTATTATCCTTCTTAGCTTGCTTGAGGGACATTTGTTTGTATGGTTGTAGCCGTAAAAATACCCAGTCTCCTACATCAAAACTTCTCTCACTGTGATGTTGATCTGCTTGTTGTTTCATTCGATTTTGTGCTAAATTCAGGTTATCCTTTAAGAGTTGGAGAACTTCTTGTTGATGCTCAATGTGATCTTCCACTGCTTGAACCTTCGAATTTTCTCTTAAAGATTTTGTGATGGACGGTGGATGATATCGATAAAGTGCTATAAATGGGATCCTTTTTGTTGTAGTATGGAAGGAAGTGTTATACCGCCATTTAGCGAGAGGTAACCACTTGACCCATTGTGTTTGTTTATCAGATACAAAACAACGAAGATATCCTTCCAAACATTTATTTACTATCTCAGTTTGACCATCGGATTGAAGATGATAAGATGAGCTATGAGCTAATTGAGTACCCAAATAAGAAAATAACTCTGTCCAAAAATTTCCAGTAAAAATGGGATCTCTGTCGCTCACAATAACCCTTGGGTTTCCATGTAGCTTTTGAATTGTGTCCATAAATGTAGTAGCGACTGTAATTGCTTTAAATGGATGAGATAATGCACAAAATTATGCATAATTGGTAAGTATATCAACTACCACCATAATGACACTCTTTCCTTTGGACTTAGGTAAACCTGTGATAAAATCCATTGAAATATCCTCCCAACATTGACTTGGAATAGATAAAGGTTTTAGAAGACCCAGGGTCTTAATTGTCTCAACTTTATTCTACTGGAAAACCAAACATTCTACCACAAACTTTTAAATATCAGATTTAAGGCCATCCCAAAAAAATTCTTTCTTCACCCTGTGGTAAGTTTTTAAAAATCTGAGTGTCCTCCTAAAGGAGAAGTGTGCAATTCCAAAATAATATTTTGTTTTAGTTGGGAATTCTTACAAAGATATAAGCCATCTTTGTACCATAAGGAATCATTTTTCCAACTAAATGTATCAGATGTACTAGGATCTTGCTGCAACTTTTGAATGAGTTTCCACACTTCTTCATCCTTCTTCCATTCATCCCTTTCTTCGGTTATCCAATCTGGTTGGATAATAGATAAGGCACAAAGCAATGCTTCCACCTTTTCATTCTTTCTTAAGAGTTCATCTGCAACAACATTTAGCTTCCCTTTTTTGTAGATTATTTCAAAGTCATAACCCAACATCTTTGTGACCCATTTTTGCTGCTCTTCTGAAGATAGTCTTTGTTCCAAAAAGTGTCTAAGAATATCATGATCCGTTTTTACCTTGAAGTGTCTTCCCATTAGGTAATTTCGCCATTTCTTTAGTGCATGCAGTATTGATAACATTTTCTTCTCATAAATAGCTTTCTGTAAATACTTTCCTTTGATTGGATGACTTTCAAAAGCAATGGGTCTTCCTTCTTGCATTAAAACAACACCAATTCCATTTCTTGAGGCATCACATTCCATAATAAAGTTTTTTGTGAAATCTAGCGTAGCTAAGACTGGTGCTAGGCACATTGCTTCTTTAAGATGTTCAAAGGCCTTAGTTGCTTCAGGAGTCCATGAAAGTGCATCTTTCTTCAATAATGTTGTTAGAGGTGCTACTATTCTCCCATAATTCTTAACAAACTTGCGATAATACCCTGTTAACAAGAGAAATCCTTGCAATTTCTTTATGGTTGTGGGGACTTTCCATTCCTTAATGGCTTTAATTTTGTTAGGGTCTACCTTAACACCCTCATGAGGTACCATATGACCCATATATTCCACCGGTTGTACTCCAAAGAAACATTTGGATGTTTTTGCATATAATTGTTTCTCCTGCAATAGTTTGAGCACCCTTTCAATATGTTGAACATGATCCTTCCAAGACCTGCTGTAGATTAGTATATCATCAAAAAATACTAGCACAAATTTTCTAAGGAAGGGTTTGAAAATTGAATTCACCAACCCTTGAAATGTAAAAGGTGCATTGGTAAGGCCAAAAGGCATGACCAAAAATTCATAATGACCCTCATGAGTTCGAAATGTTGTTTTCAGAATATCTTTAGTCTTCATTCTAATTTGATGATATCCCGAAGGAAGATCCAACTTGGTAAATAAGTTGCATCATGTAATTCATCCAATAATTCATCAACCACAGGAATGGGAAATTTATCTTTAATGGTGAGCTTATTGAGCTCCCTATAATCCGAACACATGCGCCATGATCCATCCTTCTTGTGTACCAATACTACAGGAGCAGAGAAAGAACTTTGACTAGGTTGAATTATACCAGCCTCTAACATTTAAGCAATCATACGTTCAATTTCACTCTTTTGGACATAAGGATATCTATAAGGCCTGATGTTTGGAGGAACACTTCCTAGAATCAAATTAATAGCATGATCATGATCACGAATAGGTGGGAGTCCTTTGGGAGTTTCAAACACCTTGTAATGATTGTCCAAGACTATTTGGATATCTGCAGAAATAGATAATTTTGATGTTGGAACTTCTAGTGAGCATAATTGTGCAATTACGCCTCGTTGTTCTTTCTTAAGAAGCTTTTTCAAGACATTAGAGCTTATTATATTTCCCGGCATCCTTGTGATACCCCATAATTCGACTTCCTTTCCTTAAAAAATTTCAAGAAAAGTTCTTGAATATTAAAATCTATCATCCCCAAAGATTGTAACCATTATACTCCTAGCACAACATCAGCACCTCCCACATGAATGGAAAGAATTGGACCATTCAATACATATTCCCCCATGGTTAGCTTGATATTATGGCATTTTCCAAAGAAATTTATAGTTCCTCCATTTGCAACCATCACTTGACATTCTAGTGCTGGGTATAGGAAACAATTCAATTCCTTGGCTACCTTACGATGAATAAAATTATGGGTTCTACCTCAATCAATCAACACTATTACCTTTTTCTTCTTGATATGTCCTTCTATCTTGAGAGTTTGAGGAGTGGTAATTCCTGCCAGTGCATTACACGATATGGTGGGATTCATTTCTTCCTCTTCTAGGGCTGGTTCCTGGTGTATATCCTCTTCTTGTTTTGAAAGATTCTTGTTCATTTTGTTCTTCCTCTTCAGATCTATGTAAATAATTTCTTCTCAGCTTATGACCTTTGATGTATTTTCTATCACAAGCTAATAGCAACCCTTTTTCTCTTTTTTCTTCCAATTGTTGTGGTGTCAGCCTTGTAGGTTGTGGAAGTCTAGGAGTAGCAATACTTCCATCTTTATAGATGTGAGTGGTAGGCTTCCTTGTCGCCATAATTTTACATTCAATTTTTCTTTCCAACCTGAATGCCTTCTCCAATAAATCAGGTTCAAAATGTGAACTTCATGTTGGGTGTTATCCTTTAAAGTACCTATGAAGAGATCAATCCTGTGTTCCTCTAGAATATTAGTTACCCTTATATTCAATTTTTGGAAGTCCTCAATGTGCTCCCCCACTAAACCCTTTTGTTTGAGATTTATCAATTGGATAAAGAAGGTGTTGCTCTTTGTATACTCATAATGTGCTATCATTTTCTCCGTAAAAAATGACCAAGTGACAAAATTTTTATTAGAGAAAATCCATCGATACCATACAAATGTATTTTGGTGTTCTAAATGTAAAGTTGGAATACGTACATTGTGTGTTTTCATTATTGAGATCAAAATATTGCTCCATCTGTAGTATCCATGTTACAGGATCCTTTCCATCAAACTTCCTCATATCCATTTTTGTAATATGGTGGTTCTTCCCTCCAACATTAGAGTTTATGAAATCACGATTAATATTTATTTTGTTCTCATCGTGAGTTTCCTCTACTATCTTTTCACCATTAGGAAAAATTTCTTTTATCAGCTTTGCCAAACCTTCTATGTCTTCTTTTAGATCATTCTTCATGTTTTCCATGTTGTCTTTCATTTTTTCATCGATCTTAGCTTCCATGTCATCCATCTTAGCTTCCATGCCCACTTCTATGCCCTCCATCTTAGCTTCCAAACCATTCATCTTAGCTTCCACACCTTTCTTCAATCCATCCATCTTAGTTTCCACACCTTTCTTCAAAACTTCCATTTCATTTTTTGTTGCTCTTTGTGAGAGCAAAATTTGTTGCACTTGCTCTTGTAATTATGATATGTCATGTTGCCATTCTTCGTCTTCATGAGTCATAGTAGAGCCTTCTAAAGGCTTAATGGGTGTTGAATTCTTTTTAGGGGCCATTTTAGAATCCAATATCTGTTCTACAATATGTCCTTGGAATCAATTCAACTTGATTCTTCAAACAAGACTTATGCAATTCGGAAAAAAAAAAATACACACCTTTTACTTGCTTTTGAGGAGCTCGATATTGAAATTGAATTATCTATATAATCAGGAATCCTCAATATCTGAAATTTGGCCCTGTAGTATCCCTCTGAAGCTTCTTTCAAATGCCATTGGTTTGATCTGATTTGGATTCTTCAAGACAAAATTATGTCTAATCTCCCACAATGACCCAATTATGGACTGGTTCAGTAGAGCGAACAGGTACGACTTGCCACGTGTCACTTTTTCCTCCCTTGGCTCTAAAATTGATAGACAGAAAACTACATTCCATGTACTTACGACCACTTTTAAAGAAATTCCAATCCAATGCTCAGAGAGAGATCTATGAAGGTTTTTCCATGATCACCTCTTTGAGATGAAATTCAGAAGCCTGAAAAATCCCTAACTTCCATAGATCATATCTCCGAAAATATTGCGCATCAAGATCTAAAATTTTGCGAAGATTTTCCTAAGAATTTCGACTTCACACTCTAAAAATATAAGCTTCTGAACCTTCGTAGAAATTTTTTTATAGAGAAAATTCCATTATGACATGTTTAGGTTAAATTCAGGGGCCTGCAAAATGACCTAAATTCCACAGATTATATCTCCGAACATATTGGGAACCAAGCTCTAAAATTTAGCGACGATGTTCCTCAGGATTTTAGCTTTGCACACTAAAAATTTTAGCTTCTGAACCTTCATAGAAAAAAAATTATAGCGAAAATTCCACCATGACCTGTTTGGAACAACAAAACCCTAGAATCCAAAGCTCTGATACCAAATGTTGTGAAACCAGCTCCAAAAATAGAATAAAAGAGATATCAATGCCTTAGAAATAAGCCACTTTGAGGGGGAAACCTCTAATACATTACATGAATGAACAATTCTTGGATGATAAGAATTAAAAAACCTCCTTTCTATATATAGGAGTCCATGGGGCCACAATGTAATCCTAGTGGGGCCACAATGTAATCCTAGTTGACCTAACAATAATAATTTAAGGGCATAATAATAACAATATGGGGGTTACAGGGGTACAGTAATAACAATAAGTGGGTTAAACTAACAATAATAAAGGACTATACTAGTAATATAGGGACCTAACAGGTTTGCCAACAAGTGATGCCAGGATCCTTGACAATGGTTAATCCGAGGTTTACCATTTGTATTATGTGCGCATCTTCTATCTTCGACAATGAGATAGGTACGATTACCTCACTAGGTACAACATGACCTCGTTCTTGACTCTTTTAAGAAGAGCTTCCTAGAGTACAAATGCAACAATTGGATTTCCCTACTGCAAGATTCTACTTGTTTGTTTTGAAGGTTTTGGAACGTTTATTACAACCTATTCCAAAACACTAGCCTAAGCTATATTAGTTGAATGAGCCCTAGAAAATGTCAAAATGTCTAGATTGATTTTATTAGGCATTGTATTGATTCATCTGTTATTTAACACGAAGGGTATGATGATGTTGTGACCCGACGCAAAATACTCTAAATGAATGAATATGACAAATGCAACTCTTTTTTTCCAATGAAATCTATTTAGGAGAAAGTTGAGAGATTTATTGAATTTAAAATACAAAGTTCCTCATTTGTAAACAAAATCCTTTCTGAAAAGAAGAAAATTTCATTAAGAACTAAATTTCTAAATATGATCAATTTCTCTTTTCTCATAAAATTCCATTGACAGCCAAGTTAAAAGCTAAAATTTCAACAAACAAACAATTCCTTAAAGAAAGCAATTCCTAAAAACCCTGAAAAGTATAAATTTCAAAAAATAATAATAATTATAATTCTGAATCCTAACTAGGATACCTATGAATATTTTTCAGATGATTTCTCTTCGTTGTTATCAGACTAAAAATGTTTCTACTTATCCCAGCAGAAATGAAATCATCCAAGAGTGCTTGGTGTTGAATCAGGCTTTAGTGATCTAGAATCTTTTCCGGATTTGTAAATGAATAAGGAACAAATATTCACAAAAGTAAGGTTGGCTACAATCCTGATGGTTCAAGAAGAAAAATTCATAAAACCAGTGATTTGAGGCAAACAAAGGTATCTTCCATACAGAGCAACAGTAAACCAGGGAAAACCCTAACTTTTAAAATGCAAACAGGATGATCAATCACACAAGACTCAAAATTGATAAAAAGGAGTTCTCACACAGGATCTGACAACTGGAATAGATCAGGGAAAACTTGAAGAATTTTGGTTATCTGGCTCTGAAAGAGAGAAAATATTTTTTCAAAATTTTCCAAGGGGTGCATAGCTTATCAGTTGAAAATAGTGCGCATGCGCATTGGATTGAACTAAAAAGTCGCACAGGTTGCCACTTTGTCTTCCAAAGAGAACTGCAAAAGTAAAGGAAAGGTTGGAAAAATTAAAATATAAGATTTCTTTCTTAGAGATTCTAAAAATTTATCTACCCAACCACACTTAGAGAAGTCAAAATAAGAAAACTAAAGTTTCAAACTGAATATAAACAAAGAAAACTAAGCTCTAATCCCTTGTATGGTCGCCAATTTTTTACCAGGATTAATCCATCTTGCAGACAAGAGTGATCTCCCTAATACTCCAACGAGTAACTAGAAAAAAATATCCATTTGAATACCTCTTTCTCTAGATTATTTGTATTTTAAGATTATTATAATAGTAAAGTAGGGAGGACATGCTCCTACCTTGAAATCCAAATGTCTGATGTAGCCCTTTGTCCGTCGCTCCAAAGTAGTTCTCAAGTGATGAGTAGAACCTACAATCAAAGACAAGACAAATAATCAAAGCATATGCAATATATAATAATCAAAAATTACTAATCCAACTTTGTGATCAAGGAATATAAGTATTGACATCATTCCTATAAATTCATAAACAAGAAAATGAGAAAAAGAAATCCATATGTATTATCATAAATTAGAAAGAGAAATATTAGAACCGAATGCCTTGATGTTGTACAGATTTCTCCCGGGGTCCAAGCAATCGTTCTCCTGTAGTCTGATAAGCCTTATTCTCTAGAATAAATAGTATGAAGTCATGGGCACAAAGGTTTGATCTTCAATGTGTCAACAACAAATCACTAGTATAGAAAGTATGCAGTCTATGAACTCTCTTCAGCTTAGAAACTATGCAGATCAGTTTCTATTATTCACAATCTACCCTTGAACCTGAAACTTGAGCTTAATATAGAGGGAGATTGAAGTAGTTTCATTTCCATAAAGAGAGGGATGGATTCCTCCCATGAAGGGGTTTGAGTTTTTTGGACTAAGGGATAAGATCCATGAGTGGATGGATAAAGCTGGAACTGGCGCGACTCTAAGGGCTTCCAGTTGGGAGAATATTAAACCAACTAGAATTGTAGAAGTTACTTTTTCTTTTTACTTGCTTTTCACGGGGGTGCACAGGTTTTAGTGGAAAAAAGAGCGACGACTGTTGCGGCTAATGGAAGGATCATCAGTGCATGCACAAGGAAAGGCTAGTAAAACCGCACAGGCAGAATTTTAAGGGTTTTACAAAGCTTTTATCCAATTTCCAAGACTTGATTCAGAAACATGAGTGTTTTTTACTTCTAAGGGAACATGATATGGATGGTGATAGACCCATATGAATATTCAAATGTCATGGTGACAAAATGACGTGTAACAACTCCATATATGATGGGAGATATTATAAGCTCTCAAGGAAGGGGAAAATCATGTCAAATGACAGTATCATCCCATGGCTCATAATGAGTGATTTGGTTAGCTTTGAAAACCTTCCCATTATTAAGGAACATCATCACGTGAAATGTGAAGACATGTATTTTAATGAATACATGTAATTATTTCCAAGGAGGATAATATATTCCAAAGGTGCAACAGTAACCTTGATATTTATTAAGACAATATTGCTTTCAAGCTCAACGAGAGCATTTTGATACAAACCTTTAGATTGAGATTAAAAACTATCATAGGCTCAAAGGGTGGTGGGTAAGGGGAAGGATCTAAAGGGAGCCCATTTTTTTCCAGACACTTTTGGACATAGTGTATGTCGATGCACCCTTGAATCTATGATGCATCTATGAATTGTAATATTTTGGATAGTGACCAAAATTTTAAACACCACTAAGGATGGTATTTGAGGCTTATATTTTTCTAGGTTTAAGGTAATTAAATGTGAATTGGGGATTGAATTCCTGCAATATAAATAGTAGAGTCTTCCATTGGGAAAGATATATTTGTTGTTGGACCACTTAGAATAAAAGGTAATTGTGGATTCAATTTTTCATTATGATGATATAATATAAATACAATGATCATGACCATTGTATTCATCTTCCAAGTTATATTGAACTTTTTATGATGGCTCATATTTCTCAGCATAACCCTTCAGATTAGGTTTTTAACATTTCCCCCTTAATCTGAAGGGGTTCTTTTGAGTCTAAGCAGAGAGATGAAGGCAACTACTCATTCCTGAATGTGTTTTTTGAATCTAGAAGGTTTGTGATTATCACAAAACCAATGGATAGAAAAGCCAAAGGCTTCAACTAAATGGTGTTTTAAATCTGACCACTAACTATGGAACTTAACTCTAATGCTCAATATTTCCTAGAACATTTCCCAATTTTGCTAGAAGTTGATGTATTCTATTGATTATAAGTGCTCACAAATAGAAATTTGAATATGGACACATATTTACGGTGGTTAATTCTTATTAATTCCCATAAAATTTCTAAATTTGGCTAGAAGTTGATATATTATAGTGATTAGAGGTACTTACAAATAAATTTTTGAAGATGATTACAAAATTATGGTGGTTTGATGATAACAAATTATGGAACTTGATTCTAAGACTTAGTAGTTTCCCAAACATTTCCAAATTTGGTTAGAAGTTGATGTATTATTCTCATTGGAAATTCTCAGAAATAGCGATTTGAAGATGATAACAAATTTATATCTAGCAGAAGTTGTAAGTATTATAATAAAGGGTGGTTTTAGGAAGATCATAATCTGAATCACACCAATGGATATTGCTAAAGCTCACTTTGACTTTGGTTCAATTTTGCTTATTCTTACTCGAAGCTTGACAACAATGAAATTGAATTAGGAAGCCACAATAACTATTCTATTGAAAGATAGATGGTTTTGAATAGAGATTTTAAGCACCTTTTGAACTTTAACTGGAATCTATACCATAGTATCTATTAATAATCTATAATTTTTTTCTAAATCACAACTAAACTTTCTAACATATGTAACTAGTTCTTCATGGTTATCACAAGTAGCAAATATCTATTATAAAAAATATTGGATAAATTTTCACTAAATTCGTCTCATGAACCCATGGGAGATGTGGGTATAGGGTAATTTTATACTAAATATTCAATGTGTTGAGAATTATTTGTTTGCAGTTGATAATATGTCAACAATCCATTTTCAATTAATTACCAATTTGGGGTGCTACCAAAATGTGCCTCAGAGCCATTTTAAATTTAGACTCTAACGATGGCAACCTAAAATTTCTCAGCTTCTCTTTGCCATGAATAAGAGGGTAAGATCCTAAATAAATGACATGTAATTTTACCATTATATAGATGGTTTATTTTATGGAAATGGAGGTCAAAAATGTGTTTTGTAACAATATTTTTAGTTGCAAGACCTGAAACAATACACTCAGGGTTATCATTCCACTATAAGAATAATCTCACAAGAAGGAAATTACCAATATTTTGTGCACCAATTTCTTATCTAACCCATTTTTTCTTTATGATGCTTATGGAGTACACAAATGATTCATCATCCACACTAGGAATTGAACCTATGGCCTCTTCACAAATAGGTGTCTTAGAGAAGCTTATGATGGAGAAACCCAATGATGTAGATGCAAAGATGTAGTAGTATGGGAATGAGGGTATTGAGTTGAAGGTGCACTATGATTTAATATACTCGATCATAACTTATACATAATCGATACCCAATTCCTATCTACTGCACATCCTAGCTTTGATGTATCAATAGGAGGAGGAGGCCACCTTTAGGCACGGGGACTAAGTGGAACAAACACCAAAGTTAAGAAATGACACATATTCATGGCTTTAATACCACTATAGAATGCTTATAATGAAAGATAAGTGTGGATTCAAATTTCATTAATATGATAGACATTGAATACAATGTTCACAACTATTGGATTCATCTTCCAAAGCCTCTTAGATTCCTGATGATAGTTGATATTCCTCCTAATAAACCTAATGGATTAGGTGTCTAACATTTGTAACACCTCCAACGTAAACATTATTATGGATGATGGAATGATATTATCTGTAATATTGTAACTATGAATTTCCCTAGCATGAGTGTTGTGAGTGGTACATCTTAGAGGTATATTTAGTACCATTGGGGTAGGGTCACTACTATGATAGGGGATCATGAGAGGATCATTAAACATAGGTTGGGTGGGATCCAAAGTGGTTCACTACTACATATAGGACTAAATTTCAATGACATAGTTTGACAATATGGCCCATACTATTGCAAAGGTTAAGAAAAAATGTCATTTTTTTAGTTTTGGTGCCTGTTTTCGTCGCAATTACAAGGAAATAATTTTTGCATGTCATAATTACGATGTATTATTTATCATGTGTCACAATAAAGATGACATAAATGATTCGTTGCAAGTTAGACGAACAATGTTTGGTGTGGGAATTACAATGATAGGCATCAGTTGTCGTAATTGCGATGACACAAGGTTAATGTGACTGTTTATTTGATTGGTCATCATGACTTTGACTAGTCATCTAGCATCCCATATGTAAGAGATTTTGCGACATATTTTCTATAATATCAATAATTGTGAAAGGTTATAAGGTCTGTTTTTGCGAGTGAAAAACAAATTTTGTTTTATATAATTATTTTGTGGTTGCGGGAAGAATGTCAAAAAAAATTAGATGGGGATAAACTAATATGTAAGGGGTCAATGATGGGAAACGTTATTGTCCTTGCAATTCTTGCACATGCAGATGTTTGTGGAGAATTTTAGATGAAACAACTGATAGAAATTATAGGAAGAATGGGCACATTGAAGGGGGAATGAATATCGTCCGGTAATAATCTTATGCTATTTATGAATAATTATATAGATTTTATTTATATTAATCATATTTGTAATTTTTTTTATTGTTATAATATTTTTTCCATAGACTAATTATTTCACATGATTGTTTGAAATTATTATAAAGTCAATGTGGCCCCCTAGGGATTATGATTTGAATATTGCACCAAGTATTATTTCTATAAATGATGTTCTACAAGTTGAGGAAGATGGAGTGAATATTGAAGCTCAGGATCATAATGATCCTATGAAATAAGATGACATTGATAGTTTCAGATGATGGGACAAATCAATTGATCGAAGCTGTGCTTGGCATCGTGCAACAACCCTGGTTAAAAATCCATGTAATAAAGTTAATGAAAACAAAATAATACCAAGATCATGGTACACGTATTCTAATAAGATGAATAGTGGGAGAAACATCCTAATGGGTGTCAATTTTAGTTTATTATGACTAAGGAAATTGGCAAAGGCATTGGAAAAGGTAAAGTGGCATTGATTGGCATTTTATTGATGAAAATAATGAATAATAGAAGAAAATGAAGGTGAAAGGTCACAAATTTGCATGAGAGGGAAATTGAAGGAAAATGAAGAAAATAGATCCCTAAATGATAAAAAGGCTTATGAGGATCAATTCATGGCTTTTGTTAGTTCAAACTTTGGTAATCTCATTCTATTCTTGGAGCATTATTGGAGCATGCTTGGAGCACTCTAGTATTCACTTGGATTGGAGAAATAAGGCAAAGGAAAGCACAAGGGAACAATTGGATCAATGACTACAACTAGATTTATTTGTAGCTATCGAGTTTCATGTATGGTTTCCTTGCTAGTTTGGCATGCATGGTACATGTGTGTGGCTTCTTGGTTATAATCCGTCATTGGAATGGAGGATTACCTGGATTGGCGGTGGTTTTTCCTAGCTTTTCCATTTCCTATATAGCCATGGTGTTGTGGGTTTTCCATTTTGTTTTATGATTGTTTCTCATGTTCCTTATGGTTGTGTGTTGAGTTATTAGTTCTTGGATCCTTGGTTGGAAAAATGCTCTGGAAGCCCTGAAACAACTTGGGTTGAGTTACTAGTCTTGGAAGCCTTGGTTGGAAAAAATCTTTGGAGACCTTGGTGGGTTAAGTTACCAGTCCTGGAGCCTTGGTTGGACAAAAAATTTGGAGCCCTATGACAACTGTGGTTTGAGTTACTAGTCCTGGAGCTGAGTTGGAACAAACTCTTTGGAACCTAGACAACTTTGCTAGAAACCGATCTAGTGATGGTTAGTGATGTTCAACCATGAGGTGGAATCAATGATTGAGGGTTGAGGCAGATTGGCCTCTGGAAACCCTGGTTTTATTTTTCTTGTTTTACTCCATGAGATCCTACATTCATTCTTGGAATATGGCTTAGGGGTGATTGGATGAAAGAGAGATTTGGTTCAGCCCAATCTATGGTTGGGTGGTACGTGGAAGTCCCTAAATTGGTTGGTATATTCATATGTTAATAAGAGGTATTTTATATCATGATCTATAAGCATATGTGTTGATTATGATGGTTGTCTTATGGCTGCCATGCCATGGTTTATATTTTGGTTATTTGCTGGTTTATATGATGGTTATATGTTGATTATATGATGTATATTGTCTATGTATCTTGACATGTTTGATGCATATATGAATGGTTGAAGAATACATAGACTAAAAAGTGTTATTTCAACTATTATGAGAGGGTATTATACCTTATTGGTGAATATCAGATAAGTTTCAGACCCCTATTTTCAGAAATGCATTCCTGACATGTAGATTACATGTTCGCCATATGTTTGAAGAAATGTCTGTCATGGTTGGGCTTGGTTAGGTCAAGTCCTTGATCAAGTTTTGTGTTAAAGGATTTTTATTTGTGTTATATATTGTTTTGGAAAGTATCATCAAGTTTTGGGTAGTGCTCTAGAGTCTAGCCCTGAAAAGGTGGCACAAATTTCGTGATTGCAGGTACATAATTGGGAAAATGAGACTGTAGCTGCTCCCTTGCAGGCTTATGCATGTGACTAGAGGCCTACAGTCACATGGATGCAGGATTGTGCATGCGACTAGGAGTTCAGGTCAGTGAAAAAGAAATTTAAGTCAAGGTTTGGGAACCTAGAGTGGCTATTTAGCTCCTGGGGGTCGTGTAGCTCCTGAGGAAAGTTGGTAAGGTTTTAGTTTGTCGATTCCACTTCCTTAACTGTACTTAGGAGTTTGAGTCATAACATAGTAACTATTCATCACATGTTTACCTCGATGCACCGATGAACTTGGGTATGTGTGGGAGGAGGGTGTTACAGATTGGTATCAAAGCTCTCAGGTTCAACACATGGACAAGATGGGAAAAACGTGTTTTTCATGCATGCATGTTAGTTGTATATGTGATTGTTATGCATGCATTGTGATAATCATTGTGATAGTAATTAATAATTAATAATGAAGTGGTTAACCCAGATTATGAAAGGGACCACAAGTAGTTAGGAAATAATCTAATAAGCCCATGGTATTGCATGTATGACCCATGGTATTGTATGTATGAAGACTATATAGAGGCTAGAGAATTTATGGAACTACTATGAAGAAAAAACATGCTCAAAAGTTCTCTTATGGCTCTGAAACCCTCACCAATGAGTCTGGAATGTCTAAGATAGTTGAAATTGACTATTCACACTCTCAGAATGGTCGAATCTAACTCAAGACAGAGCCTCAACAAGATTTGTCCAGTAACCCCTAGAACAACTCCACTAAATGTGGAGCAACTGCACTTAACTGCAGTTACAGTTGGAAAACTTCCGAAATTTTGGAGCGCCTCTATTTATACGCTAAGAAAACTGTAAAATTAAATTTTAGTTAGGGTTGGGGCGGCCACATGACCCCAAACTCCGTGGTGACATAACTATAACCGGAATTGTCGATGGAATAGTTATAACCGTAATCATTTGATAGCCTTGAAATCAACGGAGATAGTTAACGGTTGGGGTTCGAGCCCTTGGGTCTTGGGAATTGGACATAAGGGGAGGGGATGGCCCCTCTACTCCCCCAAACATCATATGACTAAAACATAAATAAAAGTCGTAGACCATGTATGTTAAGAACTATTGTGTGGCATGTTGGGACGCGGGAAGGCTAGCCGTAATGAGGTCCACCGTTCGAATCCTGTGGGGACCCAAAAAAATTTTACATGGTGGTACAAGGGTGACATGGCAGCCTCAGGGCTAGCCACATGGTGCCTTTTCATTAGCCCATTAAAAAAACACATGCACCCAACTGAAAATATTAATGCGACACTTGTCAACCTGCTACTGGTCCAGAAGGAATATTTCAGGGAATATTCTGAGGAAAATTCCCTCGAATATTTTTTTTTTGAATTTCAAAAAACCCATTCAAAATTGGTTAAAGATTGAAAATTGCAGTTTACTGGACTTTTCAAATCGCGATAACTTCTTCATACGGTGTTGGTTTTTCGAACCGTTGACGGCGCTAGAATCAGGAAGACGAGATATATTCAGTCGCTTAGGTTTGACACAATTTTGAACACTTTGAGTTTTGAGCTATCACTTAGGTCCATGATCCAAATCTAATCATCGACGATGACCCATCGAATGTCGGGTTCACAACTTGCGGTTTTGTGCCAACTTCAAGCCGGTCACTTTTTTTATTGGGCTCGCTATGTCTATCAGGGCATGGTCACTCAGCTAGCCAATGCACAGAGGGGTGCTATAAGACCTTTTCTTATGTGATCATCCTCTATAGCATTATGTATTAGAGGGTTGTGATGCTTTGACCCTTTGTGGCGGTGCCCCTAGGTCCTCCGAGGGATCCTCGGATGCACCGGTGGGCACCTGTGATGCCCCATTCTGCTGGGGGGGAGGCAGGCCGATACTGGGATGCGACGGTCAAGGCATAGTTTGATTTGAACCCACAGGTGTTCCTTGAGTTCCTGTATTTGGGATGGATTTCTGGGGGGATCCAGATATGGGTCTTCCTACAGGCTATGCATGGGGTCTGACATGTATGACCTTTGTTGTTTTTTGCATTTTGATGACTCTTATTGTGTATAGATCTATATGTATTTTATGGTGACAATGACACTATTTTTTGTTTTTCTTTCAGATGTGGGTTTGGCATGGCGTCCTATCGCTCATTTGGTAGGTCACCAACTGAGGAGGAGGGACTAGCTTGGGGTGGGACAGGTCCATATTGGCGGACAAGTTGGTGCAGGGGGTCTCTCAGATGAGGGTAGTAACACTATAGCTACCGATGGGGATGTTACTCTTCTTGCACGCGTTGAGTCGGCCGAGGCATGGGTGGGAGCGATCAAGGAGTTGTGGCTGCTAATGATATTAGAGTGCTAGTAGCAGAGGCTTGAGCTGAGGAGGTTGATGATCGTGCTGCATGTCTAGCAGATTCGTGGAGTCGGTTGGAGAGGGTGACTCGAGGCTTGTAGATCAGGGGTTTTGAAGACCTGGATGACATATGGCTGGAGACAGTGATGGCCCGGGAGAGGGTGCATCACCCGACTCTGTGTAGGGTAGCCCTTGTTGTTGTGGCTGCTGTGCCTCTACTAACACTGGGTACTCATGTGGGTCCAGAGGACCCACTAGGCAGGGCTTAGCCCTAGAGATTTTTTATGGTCAGGGAAAGCACCATTATGAGGATGCTTGCTTGTATTGATGACATGTATATTTTTTACTGACATGATGATCAGTGACATGTTTTTGTATACCGGGACACATATTTTTTGATCATCTATGGTTGTTATTATTTTTTTATGTTTTTATATGCTTATTATGGATGTTATGTACTTATGATGGATGTTTATGCTTGATTTTTTCTTTTATGGATGATTGTTTATACGAGATAGCTATGTGATAAACTATCGCGCATGCAAGTATCTCCTAAATAGGTGTGAATACCATACTTGAAAAGCGTGGTTTAAATGCGATACCACTAAATGGGAATCGACAAAGACATGTGGATGGCTAATGCACTAGTTGGAGGCATCACTCAACAACCCGATGACTACATCATATTCTGTTTGATTATTGGTAGCTGATATGATACATACTCCATTGGTGAGGAATGGGAACGGTTAGGAGAGTATATGGCCCAGGCATCTGCTGCTATATTTTGTAACCATCGAGAGGCCCCATTAACAAATCCAAAATAATGGATGGGTGGATGGTCCATCTGTTGACACAAGAGCATGTTTTTATAGCAAGTCCACGATCATTATGATCATCATAAAATTTATGTTACATTCACTTTATCTCTAAGGCTGAGACTTCCTCCATTATGGGTGGAATTTTTTGAGGTAGAGGCCATTAACGGGATTAGCTAGCTGGCATGTAAAATTGGGCTAAAAAAAAATGTGTGCTCCTTTGCGGAGGAAATGTTTGATGATGTGAGTACCCTTCCATAATGTTTCAAACTTCCCAAGTCCTAAGGCTTATTTTGCAATGTCATAGCGGAGGACTAGCTCCCCCTCTAAAAATGAACGAGGGGTGATGTTGCGGTTCAATGGGAAGCATGACCTCCACTACGTATACCAATCAGAAATGTGTGAAGCCTGTTGAGGATTTAACCGATGTGCGATATGCCCATAAGGCTGAAAATACCATATGGTGCCAGTTAGTTTTATGGTTGTTGACCATACACTATAACATCGTTTTGAGTACTTTGTTAACAAATTCTACCTGGCCATTGCACTAGGGGTAGTATGGTGACGCAAACTCATGCGTAAATCCTAGATGATGGGATAACTCCTGGAATATTTCATTCTTGAAATGATTTCCATGGTCAGAGACTAACTCCTTTGGCACACTGAATCATGCGATGACATGGTTGAAGAGAAACCAAGGTGTGGTTTCTGTTGTATTGTCTTATGTGGGCATGGCTTCTATCCATTTAGTGAAATAGTCGACGACTAAAATAATGTATTTGTGGTTTCCAGATTCCATAGGGTTTCAAGTCATAAATTTGATTCCCCATTTACAAAAGGGACCTGCTACAATGGCCGGGTGCATAGGAGCATGGGGTGCTCTTGCCTTGTGGGCAAAGAGTTGACATCTATTGCACCTTTTTACTGATTGAATGCATTTGTGGAATAGGGTGCTATGAAAATAAAAATCCTGGAATGTTTTTTGGTGGTGGCCATCCTTGAGAGGTGACCACCGTAAGCCCAACTATGGGAGTCGTTTAGGGCTTGTTCAGCTTGGTCATGTGTGATCCGAAAGGACCTTCGCAAATGAAAAGAGATTTGCGCCATGTTGATTTGAAGTTGGTGAAAAAGTGTGTAAGTGGGAAAAATTATGCTCATGAATTTAAATATGAATTTTATGAACCCTTATTAAACCCATGCATTATTGATATAAATGATTAATATTTGTGAGAGAAAAATTGTCTCACATATTATTCATTTAATGTAATTAGGGAAATTGGTTTTTATGTGAGAAACCACCTCACACCAATTCTCTATTTTTCTCAATTGTAGGTTGAGGGAATCAAGGGCATGATTGAAGAGTCTTTGGGTGGTTTTGAGACTTTTCCAAATTATGAGCCTGAGATTGTTGGAGATCCTACTTTCAAGGATCTTGTTTTTCCTTCCTTGTAATTAGGCCCTACAATTGTGGGTCTTGTAATTAATTCCCTTTGTTGGAGAGTGGGTGAGGGAAAACTATATATATTCCTTATGTGAGCCTTGAGAGGGGAATAAATGAGAGAATACTTAGCCATTGAGAGCCATAGTGCTTGGCTAATGCTCAACCATAGAGCTTGAATGTAAGAAAGCTTACTGTGAAGAAGGAATATAGAAGATTTGCATTCCAATTGAAGCAGATCCATAGATGTAGCCCCAGGGAGATGGAGGGGTGAACTTCGTTACCAATTGGTTGTCTCTCTCTTACATTCGTGTTTGTGCTTCTTGATATGTTAAGTTAATTTATTTATGTTTATGTGTTTATGCACTATAATCGATGGACTAACATGCTCATTTAAACCTGTATAAGCCAAAGTCAATTAAAATATATTCATATTGTACACGATGGTTAGAGTAGTACTCGACCCGTGATCGGATCAAGTGGTATTAGAGTAGGTGACTGCTTTGTAGGATGGGCATGTTAGCCACCTATAAAATTTGTCATATGAAATGGTGGCTAAATCATTCTTTAAGCCTTCAAGAAACAATTTTATTTCCAAATTGTTAGTTCTTGAAGTCTTATGAAGACAACTTATCCTTGAGTTAATCTTCACTGCTGTTTCCCTCTTAAATTCTGAAAAATCTGTTGTTTTCCTCAAGAAAAAGACTGCTAAAAACCCATTCATTTTACCCCTCCTTTCACTCATAATTAACCTCCATTTTTTCCCCTTTTTCCTCATGAAATTCCTCCTTTTTCTCATTTTCCTTCCCTCCCTTCACAAATTCCCTTTTATAAGGTTTAAAACTCCTTTTTAAACCTTATTGAAACCCCCAGAATCCTTTGAAAATCCTTAAAAAATCATGAAAAACAGTGTTTTGAACTAAGGCCTTAAGCCCCTTTCGGCTAAAGCCCCAAACCACTTCCCCACATATAACCCGCGCCCAGGACCAGGTGCTAAGCCCCCGAGTGCTAATCACAATCGGAAGTTCACAGTGAGCGCATTTCCTTTGTTAAAATAAAATATTCGATGCGATTGGGTTTTTGTTCTATAGAACCTCACTGCAATCTCCACAGTTGATCTACATTAGAATCAACGGCCAATGCTCTTTGCCATTCTCTGCCCATCGCCCCTCTCCATCACCCCCGATTGAGTACTGACCATCGATCTGGTTCCAGATCAGATGGCTAGCGTGTAATCGCATCGCATAGACCCAAGCACCCCCACTTTCTGTTTCCCCCGATTGGCAATCTTCGATCCAATCGCGACCGTCGATCTCACCTTGATCCGACGGTCCGCCATAATCACAACCTGAAGAACCAAGGAGTTTGGCCCCCTGCCTTCTCCAATGTGATTTAATCCCCACCGTTCATTCTCCCCGATCCAACGGCTTTCATTCATCCCGCCTGTTCACTTACCTTTTGGCCTTCCCGCTCCCTCTTTTGATCTTGACCGTCCATACCTCAGATCCGACGGTTGGGATCTAACCCGCCTTTGAACTTTCCCCATCTTACCAACCGTGCATCTTCCCATATGACACTCTCCTCACAACCGTCCGATTTGACGCCCCAGATCTGATGGCCAAAGCGTAGTTTCGCGTGATTTCGCGTCCGGAAGTTAATGTTTTAAATCTATGCGATATGGGTGGTTTTAAAAAATCACGTGTCAATCGCTAACGCATATCGCGTTCCAAAAGGTAATAACACCTTTCCCTCTTTTCACTGCGCAACACCAGTGGTTTTTATGGCCAAAACCACCTTACCCCATTCACATTACATCCCCTCGTTTTTAATCTCCACCGTTGATCTCTGAGATCTAATGGTCCCAGTTTAATCTAACCTTAAACTATCGCCCTCCACCTTCTTCCAAGAGACCTCATCAACAAATCTCCGCCGTTGATCTCTATTGGCTGATCTAATCCAATAGCCTAGAGTCTTTCCTGTTGAAAATGCAGCAAGATGATGGAGCTTAGTGAAATGAAGTCGCCTTCACTAAGTGGGCCCGCAGGCAAATTCTGGCGCAAAGTCTATTTTTAGACATATGGAGCATGGTCCAAGGGTTGCAGTATGTTATTCTTGGAGTATTGGTCATGTTGGTAGAAATAGATGGACCTCTATTTTTTTGACCTATAGGTCGATAAGTTGAAGTCTATTTTTAGACTACCTATCCTAAAAATAGGGAAGTCAAATATTATTTACCCTTAATAATATTTGGACTCTAAACAATAGTTTACTCTCTTGGAGCACTTCAGTTCAAGCCTTGGAAGTGGCTCATGCATCTGAAAGAGGAATTACGCTATTCCCAAGGGTTTGGTGAGCACATTCATGGTTGACTTCAGTTAGAACTTCAGTGGCAGAAGGTTGGTGGAGTTAATGAGACAGCTAGTGGAGTTGTGTTCGGTTTAACTTAGTTGAACTAGTTGAGATTAGTTTAACTAGCTAATCAACTAGTAATGAGTGGAGTGAATTAAATATTATTTAATTCATTAATTAATAACTCATTATTCAACTCAAGAACACATCAGTTCACTACAGTGCATGATCAGTTCAGTGGAGACCAGTGAAAGAGGTAGATGAAAGGGTGGAGTTAACTATCAGTGGCGACATCAGTTGTGCATGAGATTTGCACCACACTTGGAGGAATTTCCCATGATGATTGCGCTGTCAAGCCAAGGAGATTCGAACCTTGGATCTCTATTTAGACAGGCCATGATTGCGCAATAGAGGCAAGGAAATTGGTGGTGAGTTTTGAACCAGTGACTTGTTCAAAACCAAGCTAGTTTGTGTGTAACTTTATGAGAAATAACTGAGTACTTGTGAGGAGTATTGTACTGATTTTGTTACATGATTTCTCCATTATAATATACACATAGCTGCGGGGTTTTCAGCTATAAGCTTTCCCCATACATACTGTGTTAATGTGTATGATAAATTGATGTGTTATCGCTTGTTTTATTTCTGCATGTGTGATGATCTGAGTGGAAGAGATTATGTGTTGCATATAAATTCGAATTGTATGTGATCAGGATAGTATCGGTGGATAATTAATCATTATTTAGCAAATTTCTACATGGTATCAGAGCTATTTAAGCAGAGATTGATCATCACAGTGATTACAAACTTATTTCGGTAGACAGAGTCTGCATGCGGGCCAGGTAGCCTCTGGATCCATCCTTTCTTTGAAAGGTGATATATCTAGTAAACGCCCCTTGCAGTGGTGAGTTTTGAACCAGTGACTTGTTCAAAACCAAGCTAGTTTGTGTGTAACTTCATGAGATAGTATTGAGTACTTGTGAGGAGTATTGTACTGATTTTGTTACATGATTTCTCCATTATAATATACACAATAGCTGCGGGGTTTTCAGCTATAAGCTTTCCCCATACATACTGTATTAATGTGTATGATGATTTGATGTGTTATCGCTTGATTTTATTTCCGCATGTTTGATGATCTGAGTGGAAGAGATTATGTGTTGCATATAAATTCGAATTGTATGTGATCAGGATAGTCTCGGTGGATAATTAATCATTATTCAAAAAATTTCTACATGGTATCGGAGCTATTGAAGCAAAGATTGATCATCACAGTGATTACAAACTTATTTCGGTAGACAGAGTCTGCATGCGGGCCAGGTAGCCTCCGGATTCATCTTTCTTCGGAAAGTGAAAGGTCCGGTAAATGCCCCTTGCAGTAAATCTCTATGCTAGAAATAATTTGTTCTCACAGATCTAGAGCGGTTGAGCTTTGAGGTGGAATTCGAAATTTTGCAGCAGTTTTGTTTTCTTGGTGCCGGTGTTGAAAATGTCTTTCAACGGTTTGCAACTCGAATATGCTCTTGAAGGCAGTTCGAATTATGTTGCATGGAAGGATCGCATGGAAGCAGTATTAGAAGATAATGGTCTCAAGGAGTTCGTAGATACGGATGTCCAAAAGCCCACTGATCCTGCTGAAGTCGATGCATGGCAAAAGAAGATGGCGAAATGTCGAAGGATCCTGTTGGAGGGCGTCAAGGATCATATTGTATCCAGCCTGCATGGAAAGGCTACTCCATATTTAATGTGGAAAGCTTCGACGGATCTATTCCAGAGTAAGAGTGACCAAAGGAAGCTGGCGCTCAAAGATAAGCTCAGGAACATCAAGATGGAGAAGGGCGACAGTATCGCCAAATACCTCACGAAGTTCACTCAATTCAGAGATGAACTGGGAAGTGTGGGGGTTACTGTCGATGAAGAGGATATGGTCGACCTGGCTCTCCTTGGTCTTCCGAAGGCTTGGCACTCATATCAAGATAGTGTCAATGGTCGGGAGAAGCTGCCGGGATGGGATCGCCTTTGGGCGGATCTCATGCAGGAGGAGATAAGGAGGACTACTCGAGATGGATCTTCATCAAAAGGAGCTGATGAAGAAAACTGCGCTTTGGTGTCCAAAGCTAAGAAAGGGAAGGGTAAGAAAACCTCTCATTCTGGAGCTAAGGGCAAGAAGCAGGATATGGCGAAAGTGAAATGTTTTCACCGCCATGATCACGGACATTATGCTACCAATTGTCCAAAGAAGAAGAAGAACAAGCAAGCGGGAAGATTCACATTCTTCACAGAGCAGAAGCTTTGGCTTCACAAACAGCAGATAATTTTAAGAACCCCCCTAAATTTATATATATAATAAATAGGCGAATCCCCATGATACATAGGAAAAATGGAAGGCGATTTTATTAATAATATAATATGTATATATAATTTTTTAGCGAATCTCTCATGAGATTATATTATCTTGTAAAATCATGGCGAATCACTAGTACAAATAGCGAATCACTACTACAAAATGGTGAATCGTTGTCTAGTGGAGTTCGGGGTGCTGGTTCCAATGAAGATATGGTAGTTGAACCAGGAGTAGAAGGAAGAGAAACACCGAGACCAAGCATGGCACATGGTGACTTGTGAGGGAAGTAGTTCTCGTGTAGTTTGGAAAATGCGTTCTTCTAGTTCTGCTAAGCGTAGTGTTGTTTGTCATGCTACTACTAGCACTGATATTGAGGTTGGAGAGGAGTTTGAGGAAAGGTAGCAGTGGTGGAGAATTACAAAGAGTACCCCATGATGGGCTCCATTTTTCCCTTTGGTATTTATGCCTGCAAGACCTTCTGTCCATTGAACCAACAATTAGCCGTTCAACCAACAATCAACTTGACCGAGTTGATTAGGTACGAGTCAACTTAGACTAATCTTCAAAACTATGCTTTGCACTATCCCATATTTATCACACTAATGCTACACAACATTGTGCATTTGCACCCAACTCTCAATAATTCTTTTCCAAGAAAAATCTATAATAAGAAAATTATTTTACTATATTGTTAAGAGGATATTTTCCAAGTTGTTGATATGTTATTTCTATTGTTTTGTGAGCTGGTTGCATAACATATTCCCATGAGCCTATGCCCAGGGTTTCATGGTCAGAAATATGTAAGTTTATACTCATGTGAACCGAATTTTTGCCAAGAATTTGATAGCGTAGATAGTTATTTGATTTGAGTAATGAATATTCCATAGGCAAAACGTTGAGCAATGGAACCTTGAGGCAAAAATCCGCAAAGAATCCTCTAGATTCCCTAGAGGCCCATATTTAACAATTTCAAAACATAGTCAACTTTATATTCAAATTTCATGATTTTTTGCAAGGAACGCATAGCCAGTTTTGTCATTTGACCAACCAATTTTCAAGCTATCGCCATATTTGGAGGCATATTGATGCTTTTGGCCACTTTGATTATTTTTTTTTTGACAGAAGGATGGATGTATGTTCCAAGTGTTCGTGATATTTGTATGTTGCAATAGGACAATGAGATTTGAACCTTTGTAGGAAATTCTTGTATGTTGCAATAGGACATTGAGATTTGAACCTTTGCAGGAAATTCATCATTTTAGTCATTGCACAAAAGTCGAGATGATGCAGTGTTGAAAGTGGGCCATGTTGACACTTTGACAAAAAGTGATTGTGTTTAGAGCCATTAGTATCAAAATTTCGAGACGATCGTGATGATGATGATGAATATGACTTGAATCTGAATTTCGAGACGATCATGATGATGATGTGTATGACTTGAATCTCATCAGCATATTCAAGAACACCATTTATGCCACTTATGTGTGAAAATCCATTTATGCCACTTTTGTGAGAGATCATTCATTTTTCAAGTTGAAAGAGAACATTTTGTGAATGAGAGTTTTTTTATTGGAGAACGTCTCTTGAGCAAAAGAGAGCAAGAGACATGTCACTCTAGATAAGGGAAACCTTAGGAACAAGTAATGGAGGATAATCTCCAATACCAACAAAAGGTTCTCTTACTATTGAAGCACAATTTGATTAGAGCACAAAGCAAAATGAAACAATTCACAAATCAACATCATAGTGAATGACACTTTGAAGTGTGGGATTGGTTATTTTGAGGGTGCAACCATACAAGAACCCTAGTCCTTATAACGCGTTGGAAAGAATTCTCAATATGGTTTACAGAGTGGAGTTGCTTCCTACTCTTCCACATTCACTGTTTAAAAAACATGATTGGTAACAAGGTCATGGTTTAGATTATTATGTTAGAGCTTGATGCAAAGGGAGAAGTCGTATTAGAACTTGAAACAATCATCGAAATATATAAACACTGGACAAGAAAAGAGGTGAGATGAGTTCTTCATATAAAGGCATCTAAAACTAATCAACATTGAAAGAAACACTTATTTCAAAGGAAAGGGCATGCAAAGCCCTTAAAAAAATAACCCACATTCATTCCCATTACCTTAATTATTGATATATTTATTATTATATATCAGTTTATTATTATTGTTATCCAGGCATCTTTGTCTCTGTATACACATAAAGGAGACTCATTTGAATGGTCATCCTATCTTGTGCTCTTAATCTATTGTAAATTGTCTCCTTAAAAAAGCAGTTAATTCATTCTCTCCCACTTGATTTGGACATGGCATTACTAAATTGGGCCTTTTTCATGCTTTTTGCACTACTTGGTACACAACATTGTCATACTTTGAGAAAAATATCAATGTTCATCTTTTAGCTATACTTCATATCACAATAAGAAAGCTTGCTAATTTGCTTAAAAACAAGGCATCCTAACATATAAATATTCGTTATCAAGATATCGAAGATAAAAGCAAAAAAAAACAAAAAAAATGTGGAATTATAATCAATTTGTTTAGAAACCCTATTGTAAATGGTAAATATATATCTAAAATGAAACCTTATGCACAAAACTATGATCATGCCCTAACTCATGGTTCTACAAAAATACATTATTAAATCTCCTTTGGAGGTGGTTCCAAAGGAATTCAAATGAACTTCCCCTACTCTCCTTGGTGTGAAGATGTATAATGTTGCTTGACGATTACCTTAGTTGATTTAACTTTCATGTAAGCCTCAATTGAGTCATTATTGCCCCATAATGATCTTTTTGCATGACCTCATAGGTGTATTTTAAAAACTTAGGTATATTAACCCTCATTTTCTTATACTTTAGTGAAATCCTCAAAAAATAATAAATTAATTTGGTAAATTATAAAGTGAAAACATGGTTATAAAGATTCATAAAACGTAATTTAAAACTTACAAGATTACGGAGATAATTTAAGCATCATTATCATGTAATGACAAAAAGAGTACAATGTTCACGACACACTAAATGACATCATAGACTTCATGTTTGCCACTTTAGTTTGAAAATCAAGCATAACAAATTGATAAATAAGAACTATTTTCATCATAAAGCTAATGCATTTTATATAGCATGCAAGGTGCTACATTATTAATGCACATTTCATTAAGAACTTAGAACATGATTCAAAACAAGTATAATTGTAAGACAAAATACTAGTGAATTGTTAAATGGAGGTGATTGGTGAAACCCTTCTAAGTAAGATGTTGAACGCTGACAAAAACCTAATAGATAACTATACTTATTCAACCGACAAGTACCTAATAGATAACTATACTTTCCACACTTTATTTCGACCTTCCAATATGATGCGTTCACAAGGATAAAGAATGGGAATTAAAAAAAAACAAGCAACAAGTTCTTAAAAAATTGAACAATTGGGATTCACTTCTTAAATAACGGTGGACAATACAAGGAACCATTTCTAAAAATATGAGAAAATTCCAAGTAAAATCACTGAGTCTTTGTTGGTTTCAGTATTCACTTCTAACACCAAAATTGCTTCTGCTTTTAAGCTTTTCAAAATTAATTATTAATTATTCAAGGTAGGGCAATTTTTACTTTCTTTTTACATCTAAATTTTTGAACTGTTTTCTAAAAGCACAATAATAATTGAGAAACAAGTTAAATGATTTTCAACTTTTCAAAAACACCTCAGAAACAGTTTTTACCCAACATGATTTTGGAAACCATAAATGGAAACCAAAGATTCACTACATATTAGTATACAAAAAAAACTTGGGTACTCATGATACCACTTCTTTGTTATATATATATATATATATATATATATATATATATGAGAGAAGGAAAGAAATAACACAACAAAAAAGTGTGATATAACTATTAATTTAATTTTTTTTAAATGAAACATTAACTGCATCTATTAATTTCTGAAGGGAGTTTCCAAAAATTTCATATCCATCAATTATGGATTAATAATTTTGATAGCTTCATATATATAAACAAGTTGCTTAATTGACTCGAAGCTTATTATATCAACAAGAGCCAAGAAAATTTATCAACCAAAAATAATGCAAAATCATGGCAAAAAAGAGAGCCAATGTAGAAAATTCGTAGATCAAGATCAAAGTACACAGATATGAGTAGAATATTATGGAAATCCACAACGCTGACTGACAGCTAACCATCTATTATTGATTACTTGTTTTTTGAAAAGAAGAAAAAGGAGATCACGGTCCTATAAGGCGCCTGGAGTTACATGTCGGGGCCATGGAATTCCTATGATATGATCATTCAAAATTATTTACCACCAAGATTATGACAATGAAGTCTTCCAACCTTTGTAACGTCTTTAACAACAGCTTTGCTCTTAAGTTTTAAGAGACCATGAAGATTTTCATTACCAAGAAGAGCTTTCTTCCTTTTTGTTAGTATATCATCATTTTAAAAGCTCGAAAACATCCATACAACCAAATAAGCTCTTCAATTATCATTCAACTGGTGCTTACTCTTAGTCTCCAACTGGTAAAAGAGAACAAATGCACATTTATAGGCCTTTAAAGTACCTCTAACTGAAGGAACTATAAATTCCAATAAATTATTACTGCCCACAGAAGCCAATATTTTTGTTATACCCATATACGATTTTTTGCATCTTATGTTTGTGTTAGATATTACCTGAGTTTACAAATCTATAAAACCTGAAGGGGGGCCCTGCAGTACAGTGAACTTTCACAAATACTATATTCACAGCCATTTAGGATAAATGAACTCCAACATCAGCCTTCATAGTACAAGCAGCATTAAGGAGTATTTTCTCAATAACATTGAAATTTATGGATCAATCATATACTATGACAGCACAATGACCTAATAAATTCAAGAAGGATAAAAAACTGCTTGGAATATAGGTAAAACACAAGCAGTATTTACCCAAAAAGGCAAAATGAAAACATGAGCAGTATGTTAATTATACAAATTGTCATATATCCAAATGACAAATAGGTCACCAAAATGTAACCTTCAAATGTATTTCGCCACTGGTATTGCAATTTAATCTTGCAGTTGTATACAATAATGCAATTCAAGTACCTTTTGAAACCATTCTACTAGTGTACACGCCCATATATCTAGTACCAGAAATGCACTCTCCCATTTATCTCCACCATCGAGTAGCAGTAAAAGATGCAAATATATTATACAAAGCTTTTGGCCACTGTACAGAACATACAGAGTAGAAATGTTAGAATCCAGAATGGCATTCATATTTAATCAAGAAAGGTCCCACACTGACAAAAAATTATAAACTAAGTTTTCACCCAACAAAATCCTTCCAAACTAATATACAGAATACATTCTTCAAAAAATATGGCGAAAAACTACAAAATTAGCAATACAAGTCTGCACACAGCAACAGAATTCAAAAGTTTGCCTTCAATT